>JADANN010000356.1:0-395000 GCA_018806985.1 Angiostrongylus vasorum | reverse complement strand
GGCTTGGTGGGTCATGGGCACGAGGATCGATTTCATGTGTGTGTCGCAGAGGCACCTCCAACCACGGCGCTACACGCGTCCTTTCTTGCAAGAAGTATAAGAATTGAATGTAGCACTGAGGAGTACGTGTCCGTAGCGCGATAGACGAAACCATGAAAATGTGGACCAACAGCAAGACTAGAGGTAGTTTTTTCATCTATGAGTGGACTGTAGTAGACCAAGAATAAAACTTTAAGTGCAAGCAGGCCAGCTTCAGCTTCCGCACATCAGTGTGGTGCCACCACATATCAATGATAGCATATAGGGATGAAAAACATTTAAACGAGAAATTAACTGCAAATAGTAGTTATCCCATCACTTTCTAAATAACAGAAAGGAACTGAGCTGAATATATTAACAGCTGGACTATATTTTATTAGTAGTTAGTTAATAGCATGTGCACCAATTTCTATTGGTTCTCTAAGGTTTGAAAGAGTATCCATCATGAATACATTAAGCATGGAAATTTTTGTGGAGATTTTCGAATCCTAGCCGTCTTGGTAAACTGATTACGATTCCAACTACTCCGTAGCCTCCGTATTACGAAGAAAAACTCCCCCCTCTCCAAAATCTACTTAGAGTTGACCAAAAAGCTAAAAATTTCTGTCGGTCCCTCTTTCGAATCCTACTTTTGACGAATCATTTGGAAAAGATTTTTTGTGGTTTCTTCTCCTACCAAAGTCCAGTGTCATGAACAAATGTAATTTTTCGCATCACTGCTTCTGCTTCAAATGTTGGAGTGGTTCGGAAACGTCAGTGGACGATGAGTCCAGAAAAAAAAAACGAAAAAAGCGAGAATCTCTCTTGTGTAGTGTCCGGGTGAGATGATCATTCTGTAACGACACAAAATTCCCCAGAAACACCTGATGATGACGTCACTCATGTTTTCGCTGTCAGCAATAAGAGACGGAATTGATGAATGCTAATGATTCTCGTTCATAATACGTTAAAATCAAAGTAGTCGATTCATTTTAACATTACTATGCGCTTACAAAAATGTAGAGAGTTCAAAACTCCTATTAAACTTAATTAAGCGATTACATATAACATGTGATTTTTTTCTGTGTGAAAATACACGAGATCTGAAAACCTAAATTTCAACCACTCCTGTTCCAAGCTCGTCTGTAACTTTGAAAAAATAAGCCTATCTCGTTTCTAAACTACAAAATGTTAGTTAGCTAGTAGAAGACCAGAGATTCACGGCTACCCTTGTGAATGAAGAAAATAATTGACATTTGACATTTGATCGGCCCGTCCTCACTGGCTGTGCGGACCCCAGCATCACCATTCATCGGAGATTTGCTGGTTAAGCCATTGTGGTTCCCTGGAATCCCGAGGTCAGCCTGGCCAAAGTCTGCCCCCAGGTCTTCACCACCACGGGCAGTCGCAGCCCTTGTGGATCAGAGGGAGATTTGCCACCATGCGACTTTGATAGCAGTACGGTGGCGGATCTTGATATTGGTTTACTCTTAGCCAGGCTAAGAGATCTTAGCCTGATGGAAACGTCAGACTCCTTCTCAGCTTGGGAGACTCTGCCGGGAGGACGAATCCCCAGCTATACATCGCAGTCCGACACCCAAGAACACTTCCCAGCCACGATGATGCGGTAAACCGTTGGAAGGGAAGAAAATAATTAGGGTTAAGATTCTTATAAGTAACTGATATGATGACCAAAAAATCGAAACTTATGTGAAAAATTACCGAAGAAAAAAATAGAAAATTTAAGAGAATCAAACACACATGATTTATATATGTAATAAAAAAGGATAAAGCTCTCGGCATTGATCAATCCCTGAGGGAAGCGCCATGCATTCGACTTCATTAAGTATTGTTGGAGGTGAGTGAATGCATATCAGGCCTTTACAATGACTCGCAGAGGCGTATCGATGTATCGAGCCAGTGCTGCTATCCTCTCTATATATACAAAACAGAATAGTAAACACGAAAGCGAAATGCAAGTTTTCAGAGTCAACGGAACCATATCCTTTAATGAAGGGAAATCTACCACAAGCACGAGCATACGTAGAAATATATGGTTGTGAAAGGACCCGTATTGTGAAAGCAGATTCTGGCACAGTATGACATCAGTGTTGAGCAGAAAAATGTGCCCATACAGAGAGTTCTACCCATTGTTACACAGCTGCCAGTCACATTCTACACATGATCACACACAGGGTGCTCAAACTAACGAAGAGATTGTGGTCAAAAATCGCATAAGCGAATTACCATTAGACAAAAACGACACCATCTAAGAATCTTAAGAACACAGTGCCCATAGAATGTAGAAATAGGGCTTATGTGGTTACCACATCCAAACTTCTCTATTAAATCCAATAAATGTAAGGTCAAAATTAGACGGATGACTACGATGAGCCGGTATTGGCAATTGATTTTTTTCAAATAAACGTAAAGTCGTAGAAACAGTACCACAACTATCCCGTCACTAATGCTCTTCGGCTACAACTACTGCAACTACGACCAGCTAGCAAAACGAAGGGTAACTATTTCAAACCGGATTAAGTCCCACGAACTCACTGTTCGATTTCTTTTCGAAGTTGGGCATTAACCGCTAGTAGATTGGCTGTTTGGTGAAGAAGATGAGTGATCTGTAATTGTACTAGCTAGAATTTGGGTCGCGAATGGAGTACATTCTGAGCATCACCTTCTACACCGGTTTATACATGTACAATTTTCGTTTCACTAATCATCCGACAAGATTTGCTAACTTTCTTTGGTTTTCGTTGAGATAATCACTTCCTGTTCTCTTTGTAACCGTAGTCATACATGAACAAACACCAACCTGGAGTCCTGGACTCGAAGGTCCCGAGGCAGATGCGGACGACGTCGAAGGTAGTGGCGGCGCTAGTGACGATGTCTGGTGCAATGCGAGCTCGGTGGCGGAAGCGGATGACGACAGCGATGGTGTCGGGCACGTCGTCGATGTACTGCGATTCCGGCTAAAATGATCAAACCTCAGGTATTCGATCCATAAATATCTTCCATAAAGGAACTGCAAAAATCGTCGAGAAGTCGGAATTTGTTCAACATGAGCCAGAACCATCTCGAACCATTTCTAAATAACCTTCTTCAGCATAACTGTCGAAGAAGAGCAGACCATGCTACATAGTAAAAGGACTAATAAGAACAACATGGCCAAGTCAACTCTCACTCACCCACCAGTCTATCGTGGGAGTCAATAACAAAAGATGAACTACGATGTACAATGGCAGCTTATCACTCCAAGCAGGGTCACCCAAATTGGGAACCGATTTGGCATCATTAGCTACCATAGAACTCGGCATCTAGCTGCTCGCCGAGAACAGCAAAAAAGGGAAGCTTATTAAAACTGAAGTTCTTGGTCCTTTCGAAGCAAGGGAATTAATAGAAAGAACAAGCATGACAGCTGCTAATATCAACGACGTAGTTGGAATGTAGACAGCATCGCGTATTGATGAACAAATTCCCGTGGCTCTTTCGCTTCGCTGCTCCGGATGCCAACCTTGACGATAAAAAATGAGAAAAAGAAGATCCATAAGCTCGACTAGCGCAACGTTCACCATGATGGATAAAGGATAAAGCTCTCGCCGTTGATCAATTCCTGAGGGATGCGCCATGCATTCGACTTCATTAAGTATCATTGGAGGTGATTGAATGTGGGTATCTGGCCTTTACAATGATTCGCGGTGGCCTACCGATGTATCCAGCTAGTGCTGCTATCTCTCAGACAAGTGTGGTACCAATTTGCCGACCCTGGGCATGGAAGGCTTGGTGGCCCATGGGCGGCGTAGGGATCGATTCTACGTGTGTTTCGCAGTGGCGCCTCGAACCACTGCGCCACACGCGCCCTCTATCGTGATGAAACAAACAAAAATTTTTTTCGTTTAGTCAGTTCAGCACAGGATGTTATAAGCATCTTTTAGAAAGCGAAATGTTAAATTCATTTCCCGGATTTGTGATTCGTATTTGAGCCATACCGTCACGAAGATTTCAGTAAAACTCCATCTCATATTATTTCATACAAACTTTGAATGAATATCAAAGATCATATCCGATTCGCTTCTCTAAACTTCGCAAGGATAACTTCATACTATAAACTGAGCGAAGGAGCATATTTAAAAAACGACGTTGTCCTCAAATACGAATTCATTAAAATGCCCACATATTTCGCATTTAGGGAACATTTGTGAGCGTTCTCAAATAATACACCTTCCCATGATTCTTGGAACAGCAAACTAACTCCAGCTACGAATTCCATAACTGCTAATCTTAATAAAAAACGTTCAGAAAAAACTCGTTCCACTCATAATTTCATAGCGGAACAGAATGATTGTTTTATTTACACCTGCATATCACAGCCGACTATCATCTCGAGCGTTCAGTTGTTTTTTCTTGCAATACAAAAAGTGGAAAATATATTACTTCTAGCATCAAACAAACTTCAGCATGTGGTTCTTGAATGCTTTACTCCTATTATGACTTGTGTTTCATAATTTTAACAAAACGACCACAATGATGCTGAGATCTGAGCAAAACTCGAAACCTCAAGTGAACTTCAAACACGCGATTACCCCCTTCGCGGTCTCACGTGTTATCCATTGCACCATCGATGCTGTTGCTTTGTCTTCCTCTCAACCAATTTTTTACCCTAACAGCGCTGGTGAACACAAGTCGGCATTGAACCCAATAAAGATGAGAATGCATAATACCCCTAGCATGAAAAAAAATAATAGACAGCAAATACAACACTAAACGTTGTGATTTCACAAACAACTAGTACGTGAAACAAATCGTTGACATAACAAATACAAGCGTCAGTCGAAGTGTCAAAGGAAAACAACAGACTCTATTAGCCCGGAGGTGGTCAGAGAACAGTTTGATGTCAGCACCAGCCAGAACGGATTGGCCAGCTGTTTGATGGTTAGGACATTGAGATAAGGCTGTTCACTGCAATCTTATCGCTCCTGCTGGAGAAAAACGCGTGCCACCATAAAAAGCATGGATTCATTGAAGACTGATAGAATACTTTGCGAATGGACAATCCAGGAGCGAAATGTGCTAGCAGAAATTAATGAGATGTCGGCGGAAAACGTAAATTACATTTAGCACTCAGTTATATCGAAAGATATCTCTCGATTCATAATCATAGTCGAAGATCTTAACAGAAACCCTGCGAATTTCATTCGATAGCATATCGATTCAAAAAAAACCTCTTCAAATATCTTTAGACTCTGTACTGTCCTTGACAATGGAAAGAAAAAAGCAATGGAGGAAAATTGATGGCTCGAAGTTTTTCTCAATGATAAGAACAAGTCAATGCATCCTTTATAGACTTAAAGCCGGTTTATCGCCACCGCTTCATGATTTCCCAATGCACAAAGCACCTAAGAATATAACGAAAAACTTAATGAAAAAAACTTTGAAGAATTGTTTTTATAGTGTGAAATACTTTTATACAATGTTTGTTTTACTTACAAACTTCTTTAAGGTTCAGCTTATAAAACTCTGAAAGTGAAACTTAAACATTTAGAAGTTCTTACACATGTACGGCTACAAACACCAACGATAGATATATCGTCGGCGAACCATATCGTCTTCCATTACCATATCGTCTTCCGTTCTATGGAATCCCGACGGCGCAATGTTCGTTAAGCTCCAGAAAATCTGTATTTCATCTAGACAGGACAAGATCTGCTGGACATTGTAGGCAAAGATCTGCAGATTCTAGCAATTCCCACTTCAACTAGTAAAGTTCACTACGAATTGAGATGTAGTTTGTTGAAAATGGGTGGTATGTATTGAAATCAATGCATCCCACAATGTGTTCAAATTCGTGAAGCAAATCTTAACTCCAAAAACGTTCTAAAGCTAACTTCTCCGATGTTGAGCAGAATGATCAGGAATTTACGGACCTTTTCCAAAGAGGAAGTGGAAAAAAGTGCAGCACAATGCTCACCGGCCATGAACAAATCTACCGTACTCTTTTCTTTTCAGGACCAGTTTACACATCAACACTTTTTAAAACATTCAATGGCAATTTTTTGTTCTCTTAAACCTACTAGATATATCTTTTAACCACTAAAAAAATTATAAATAACAACAGTCAGAGATCTACTTTTTAAGCCACTTCAATTGTGAACGTAGTAAGCGCGAAGTTACTCCACATTGAATGAATAGCACGAAGATGAAACCATGCGAGAACTTTGTACCTTAAGTCGCTGAACAGAAGAAAATTTACTGAAAACAAGGTTGAAATCCAGAAAAAACCAGCAAGTATATGAATTTGAAAAGGGCACACTATCAGAATAATGTAGGGATTGCTGTGAACAGCTTTTTTAGTCCTTTTTAAAACCAAAGCGATCAAAGAAAAGTAGCACAAATAAGAATAAATGTTCAGAGGTGCTTATTTTCGCACCATTCCGATGTTTGTATTATGTGAGTACTTGGAAAAGCACATTTCCCTAATACATCAAAAAAGACAAGTCCGAGTACTAAAACAAAAAACCACAGATGAAAATTCCTTCAGAACAACAAAACAGAGCTTGAAACACTCTTAACAAGTCAATGGTGTATTTTTTTAAATTACAGTAAATCTTAGATAGAACCAACAGCCAGATCAATTCCCGTACATATAGATTTCGAATAGAGAGCGGATCATTTTTAAAGCAGATATGTTCGTTTTACACAAATACGTCATATACTTCTCTTAAATAACCAAGTTTAACTAAAATGCATTCACATCTATTCGGTCTGTTTTCCAGAGAAGGACGAACTTCCACTGCAGTATAAGTGATAAAAGTAGATATAAGCATGTCAGCAAGT
This sequence comes from Angiostrongylus vasorum, assembly GCA_018806985.1. NCBI lineage: Eukaryota > Metazoa > Nematoda > Chromadorea > Rhabditida > Metastrongylidae > Angiostrongylus > Angiostrongylus vasorum. The sequence goes on along the minus strand of JADANN010000356.1, from coordinate 388,142 downwards.
GCTAAACAACAATAACTATTGTATTAACGAGGCAGGAAGCTCATTTCTTATAGACGCTGGGTAGAACGAGCAACGTCCATGGTTCGACGTCGCGCTGAGCCAATCAACCTCGTCTCTGCGGAGTCGCCACACTGATACCACACTTGCCTTAGATTAACACCGATCCAAAATGATAAGCAATCGTCTCTGGTAGTAGACATGGAAAATTTAGCTATCTCAGGATTCGGGAAAGAATCGACATGACCGGCATTTAAGCACATTCACAACGAAGACATCAAATGCCAGCTGAGCTCACCAGCAAATCCGAAGACATTGATGACTGATGGATTTAAGACAACGAGAACAAATTAGATTTTATAACTTCCTGAAATCCTCACATGTAGATTCAAGTCACGCAAGTGAACAGAACAAAGAACAATAAAGATTAATGGTTGTAACCCCTCAATATCAGTGCATTACTTTACCACCACAGCGAGAAAAGAAACCAGTCGTTTTGAAACAACAGGAATCAGTAGAAGAAAGAAGCGAATAATTGCATGGTAAGAAAGAGACTCAAGGTCGAGCAGGATACAAAAACACTATTAGAAACGAGGAATAAGCTTGGTGCTTCACGATTTCTAAACGCAATGTGATTTTAATGAGTCATGTAAAGAGACATGTACTCACTTGGATACTTGGATGGCCCGTCTTCACTGGTTGTGGGGGCCCCAGCATAATCTCGATTTTTTTCGGAGTTTTGCTGTTTCAGCCATTGTGGTTCCCTGGAGTTCTGAGACCAGCTAGGGCAAAGTCTATCGCAGATCGTCACTACCACAGGTAGTCGACGTTTTTGTGGAACAGAGCGAGACTTGCCACCATGCGACTAGTTTGATAGCAGAACGGTGGTGGATCCTGGTATTGGTTCACTCCTAGCTGGGTTTCCTGATGGAAACGCCGGACTCGTACTCAGCTTGGGAACCCTTACCGGGGTCAGGAATACCCTCGCTGTACATCGCAGTCCGACACCCAGGAACACCTACCAGACGCGATGAGGCTGTAAACTGTTGGAAGGAAAAAGACATTTAACACTTTGTAACTTTAACATTGGAAATGATTGGTCAAAGAAGTGGTCCCTAGCGGACTGGATGATTGAGTGGCCCGATAGACCAAATCTTGGAAAATACTATGAATCCAGGAAGAGGATCGACAATAAATGCGAAGCCAAGATAAAGAAGTCACATACTGGACAGAAATAAACTAGGAAAATGTTCGTAAAACTGTTTACCATTTTGATTGAACTTCAAGTCTACCCCTTTTTTTGTAATATTATAGAAAACTGTGATCTAGCACAATTCATTTCAGTACGACTCCATCCACTCTTCGCTAAAGGTAAAAACTGTCGAGACACATCGTATTTCAAATAAGGGTTCAGCAGACAGCCTCGAATCAGTTCTTTTTTAAACAAAACCGTAATAAAAAGCTGTACCTCAGCTGTGGTATTGACCCATCTTGAGAGTAGAACATTCTGTTTGTGGAATGGTTGAGTAGATCCAGAGCGAAACACCGTAGCTCTCTACCGCCGTCAAAGGCGCTCTTAAAGAAAGTTAATGAGTAAGCAAAACATATGACAGACGAACATTAAACAATAAGACCTGAATTAGACGACTGTCACAAAAATAAAGAAGAAACGGAAACAAATGCAAAAAAAAACTCAAAACAAAAAATTGGTAAGAGATAAAATATTGGAGCGGCCAGGGCAAGACTTGTGATTTCGATCATGACATGGAGAGACCAACCTACTCAGGCGTTAGCTAGTTCGAACCCACTATTGGCTCATCAAGCATTTCACTTTTCGTATCACTCTGGTGTGAAGAAATGTGACCTGTCTGGGGCAAGTTCGCTTCCTCTAATCCCCTAGAAAGCCCTAGTATGGCCATCTCAGGACTTCAGGAAGAATAGACTCTACCAGAATTGAACTGTATTCTTAAAGGAGACGCCAATCATTAAGCAGCGGCCGAAGCTACCCGCAGAGGTCTAACCCCTCTATGGATGGCAGATTCAAAGTAACGAATTGAACGCAAGAAGTGCTGGGAACCGCAAAATAGATGTGAAAATGGGTTATATAGTAAAAATAGTAAATAACAAATAAGTGACAAAGTTCATTTTCCCAGCGTCGGCGATTTAAGGAAGTTTCCAAAATCCCTGGAAGATTCTGTACACCAGGATTTCATACACATATGCTAAGCCAAACATTTGTGAAAATCTCTCTGATAGAACTGGTAGGCCATAAAACCAGGAATCACGAGCATGTTTCTTTATGCGATCGAATCGTTTAGAGAAAACTCCTAGAGAAGAAAACAGTGGAGAGTAAAGTATTTTCCCTTGAGGCCACTCACTCAGATCTTCTAAAGAACAACTTGTAACAACTACCTTCAAGGAGTGAGGAGAACTAACGAGCAGACAAATAACTCATATAGCGAGGACCACGACACCAACAGACCCAAATGGACGATTCCCGCGCGATTCTTTTTTGATCTCCCATCACTATAAACAATTTTTTGTGGTGTGTACGAACAAGGGTCCAGCAATTACCATAAATATCGAGAGGATTTCGATTGTCATATTCTTTTTCGAATTTAACTCTTGCAATGAAGGAAGTCATAATAGATAACGTTACGGATGAAGGGAATGGAATTTCGTGCCACGACCGACGGCCTGAAATCTGCCGCCAGATGATGATCTACGACAAACGATATTCCATTGAGAACACTTCAATCAATCAATTTCTAGCTAGGCAATGACTTTTTTTGCACTATTAAGTGGTTTGTCCCTTACTTGGCTTAACAATAAAGGCTTCTTTTGGTGCTGCAAGGAAATGTTTGCACTTACAGCAATCCAGTAAGCTGGTGTCATTTTATCAGTAAATTAAGACGACTGCTTCCCAGAAGAAATGTTTCATCATTATACTTTGCAAACATAGTTCATATTCCACTAAGTACTACTGCCAGCATTTCCATTTTGTTCTTTTCTTTTCTTCACCAGATCCATTTTCTACATCTACTATGCGGATAGAGGCGCGTGCAGAGCATTGGTTAGAGGAGTCCTGCAATGCACACGGGATCGATCCAGCACCTCAAATTCACCAAGCCTTGCATCCCTCCGAGATGGACAAATTGCTACTAGACTTGTCTGTGAGGGTAGCAGCACTGGCTCGATAGATCGGTAGGCCACCCCAAGTCATTGTATAGGCCAGATATGCATTCAATCACCTCTGACGATGCTTGGTGAAGTCGAATGCATGGCGCATCAGGGATTGATCAACGCTCAGAGCTTTATCCCTATTTTTTACTGTGTGGATCCCAGCACTTCTCACATTCGATTCAATTCCCCGCATCCAATATCCCCGATGGTCTTCGATGGTCTTCCAGTTTTTTTACGTATGGCCTCGGATGCTGCTTGAGGATTTTCCTTTCATCATAAATGTCGTTTAACACTGGCCGAATCGATTCTCCCTGGAGTCTTGAGATAGCCGGTCTAGAGCGTTCCCACTTGGATGGTAGAGAGTGAACTCTTTCCAGACAAGTCCGATACCAGTGTTATCGTTTTATAACAAATAACTTCACTCCAATGCTTTCATAATGTCTTTTCTCGTCATTCCTATTGTTGTTGTTATTGTTATTGTTTCCGCCTTATATTCTCAACTGTTCCAATGTTTTTCTTCTTTTTGCTAGCGAAAAGTTGCCTTAAAGATGCTTCAGTGCAGGAGACTAGTTTTTTTAGCACTAAGAAATAGGTTGTGGCAAATAGTACGTATTTGATGAAATTTATACTTAAACCTATACGATTTAAGTCGAAAAAAATTTGTAAAATGACAAGCGGTGCTATGTCGAAGAGCAACAACAACATACTTCGTCAACAATTACAAATACGGGAGCGGGAAGCATAGTGCTACTGATCCCGTCGTCACACGCACAACCCACCCAACGCAGACGATGGTTCGACACCACGCCCAACCTACCAAACCTCTCACTCCTCCACAGTCGGAAAACTGGCGCCACGCTTGTCTGGGACAGCCTCACTCTTTCTATTCCAGGAGGAAACGCCATGGTATGACTATATCAGGATTCTAGAAAGAATGAACTCGACCAGCATTCAATGACATGCGTGGCGAAGAACAAAAAATCCTCAACCACCAGCCGAAGCGAAACGCAAAAAAAGTTCGAGGAGTTTGTGGATGCAAGGAAATGCGAGAAATTCTGGGATTCGCACAGTGTGATACATGTAATGTCGGGTCATATAGTGATAATAACGTAATATTAACAAGAACGCTGATCAAAACAACGGCGCCGATTTACCACGCTGGATGTAAAGATAGGAAAAGTCGTACGGCTGGAAATATCACTACTAAATTAGTTTGATGTGTCGCTGTTTCCATGAAAAAGTGTGTTCTTGTTTGAAGGGATACGACGTCGTTCTACGTTAGCACTTGGTCTCTGCCGCCGAGACAGCAAGGTAAAGACGCAGGCCTACGCTAAAATTTTTTTCTGTCTGTAAATCGAAGTAATTAACTTTATATAAAGGATAAAAAAATAAAGAATAGGGCGTCCGGCATTGATCTATTTGATAGGTTTACTGCGCATGCATTGGATTCTTCGTAGTATCGACCGGATTCACACTTGGCCTATCCGATGAGTTTCTAAGGCCTACAGATTTATCAAGACTGCTGTTATCCGTCCAGACAAATCTGGCACCAAACCGCCGACCGTTTCAGAACTGCTCACACTTTACATATTTCACTGGTGAAGCGAAATACCAGGCGGTCATGTAAAATACAGATGCTGAGGTTATCCAATTAAACACCTCAGGCACAGAAACTACTGCAGGATATTTCACACACAAATGATTTTCATATTAGAAGATATCACTGTAAATAGTTTCGTTCCAGTCAATTGCAATTCGGATTAAATGGTTTCGTTGCACACTTATCTCTGTATTGCAGTAATAACGGATATGGATAAAGCTTTCGGCGTTGATCAATCCCTAAGGGATGCGTCATGTATTCGATTTCATTAGGCAGCGTTTGGAGGTGATTGAATGTGGGTATCTGGCCTTTGCAATGATTCGCAGTGGCCTATCGATGTATTGAGCCACTGTTGCTATCCTCCCAGACAAGTCTAGTACCAATTTTCTGACCTCAGAGGGATGGAGGGCTTGGCGAGCCTGGGGGAACGAGGATCGAGCTCACGCGTCTTGCAGATCGCCTCCGACCACTGCGCCAAACGCGTCGTCATAGCAATAATAATACTCTTTAGTCTTCTGCAGTTTTCTCTTTAACGCTTTATGTGCACTTTTTAAAAATTTCGTCTCATTTGCAAGTTGTGTCTCAGAAATTATGAATTTCCTTAAGTTCATGCTTAAATTCTCGCGTATTACACAAACGTAATTCTTAATAGGTCAAAGAAAAATACACTTTGATAGCGACCAATTAGTTAATTAATCAGGCGAAGAAGTTAGCCAGCAAAGTTTAACAAATAATGAAGTGTAGCGAAGAAAGAAAAAAGGATATACTTGTGTATATTTTAAAACCGAAATATGCTATGAGCAAAACTCGGGACCTCAGAATGCGCATCGAACCAGCTGTGGACTCATGTGTTTTCTACTGCACCAACCGATTCCCTTATTTTACCCTTCTCTTGGCTCTCTCCTTTCTTTTTACCCTAACCGTGCTACAATGGCGAGTGTAGCGTAGTGGATAGAGATGCCCTGCAATACACCTGGGTTCGACCACGCGCTACAGGATCACCAAGTCTTCCATCCTTCCAGGGTCTGCAAACTGGTACCAGACATGTCTGGGAAGATGGCAGCACTGACTCAGTAGATCGATGGGATATCGCGAGTCGTTTTAAAGGGCAGATATGCATTCAATCGTCTTTAACTGTGCTTGATGAAGTCGAATGAATGGCATAAGCCTCAGGGACTGATCAATGCCGAGAGCTTTATTCTTTATTCTTTGACGGTGCCATCAGCAATGACCCATCAACGGAAATGATCTGGAGAGCACAAATCGGCATTTAACCCAGTCAAGTTGAAGCTGCTGGAACATCATCCTCCGGAAAGAGTGATCGAGGATTCGAAGGGCACCTAACGTTCCGAGTTTTACTGATACCTTAGCATCCTTGTAGTTATATTTCACCTTGCAATGAAAAAAGGAATAGGCAATAAATAGAGAGATTACAAGCAATTTAGTATCTGCACGTAAGAAAGAAAAGTGGTTGCCATTCAACAGAAGTCGTTTGTTAGTTAGTGTTTTATTTGTATAAAGATTTTCTTAAAGCATTTTGTTCGAACTCTCACAGAGAAAGTCCACAGAAGACTAGAAAACGGTAGAAAAACTTGGTTTGGAGTGATCCTATTGAAGATAACGACCATCTGACCGAGCATATGCCCGTAGAGATCTCTTTCTGCTGAAACCCGCCTTTTAGGAAAAACAAAAAACTCGCTCGTCCTCCATATGAAAACCAGTCAACGATAGGTTCACACAGAATATTTTGAACCCTATCAAGTTTCATGTGAGAAATACAGAAAAGTCTGAGGTGTTCACAAAATCTGCAGTGCATAGAATAATGGTGATAATAGAGGTAAAGGAAAAACTAGCAAATATGAAAAAAAATCATTCTTGTGTACATATTGAAACATATAAATCATAATGTGTTGTCATGTCTGAATGTCCGTCATCACCAGCACTGTGCTATCTTGGTTCCGCTCCGGGCCAACCAAGCCTCTCATTCCTAGAGGGTCGCGAAATTGGTACCGGACTTGTCTGGGAAAAAAATCACTCTCTCCAATCGAATTGGGAACGCTCTAGCCCGAATATCTCAGGACTCCAGGGAGAATTGCTCGACCAGTATTCTGCGACATTCAAGATGAAATGGAAACCCTCAAGCAGCAACTGAAGCCACATGTAAATGTTTGAAGATCACCGCGGACAGCGGATGCGAGGAAACATATCGAATGTGAGAAGTGCTGGGATCCGCACGTTAGACGTGAAGACGGATCATATAAAATAAAAAAAATAATTCGTAATGTTAAGAAGTTTCCACTCATGTCTCGTTGGTGGATGGAGTAAACTAAATGAGGATGTACCCAAATACTTTTTTTGTTTCAAACTCTCCATTTAACACTCGATCCTCTCTAGTAACGGTTGCTCTTATTGGAAAGTATTGTTAAGGACGCTCATATTTTTTCCACTCAGAATTCAGTTTTTGCATTTCCCTAACAAAGCGTGTTTTTATGACCATCACCACAACTTCGGTAGAAACGATAACGACTTAAATACGTTAGTGGCGAACGGCTCGCGCTTTACGAGAGGCATTAATGACGTGGGTCCATTGTTCTGGATGATTTCATGTCAGCGATTCGACTTTTATGGCGGTCCAAGCGACATCGCAACGAACCCTCTTCCCTGAATGGTTTCAACCAACGGATTGGTGAAGTCTGACTTCCGTTTTATTGGTTGACATCCATTCTTCTTGTGATCTGTCCTTCAACTGTGTAGACCGACGTAATGTGATGAAAATATCCCGGAAATTTGAAATAGGACAGCATATACTTCATTATTATTATTAACGTTAAGACTAAAATTAAAGCTTGAAACAGAGACCTAACATTTGTTGATGTCAGAGAGGAAAACGCGATTACTAGATTCTGTTGTTCTTGAAGTTAATTAGAAGACATAAGAGGCGGATAGCAGTGGTAGTGATGTCCGTCACCACGAGCATGATGCTAGTTCTATTCCGTTCCGAGCCAACCAAGTCTCTCATCCCTCCGGGGTCGAGAAATTGGTACCGGACTTGGTCCACTTTGAAACGCTCCAGTCCGGCTATCTCAGGACTCCAGCGAGAATTGCTCGACCAGCATTCTACGACATTCAAGATGAAATCAAAAATCCTCAAGTAGCAACCGAAGCCACACGTAAAAAGTTGGAAGATCTTCACGGATAATGGATGCGAGGAAACGAATGGAATGTGGGAAGTGCTGGGATCTGCACAGTAGACGTAAAAACGGGTCATATAAAACAATAAAACAAAAAAAATTAGGTGACATAGAGATGAACGTCGTGAAGGTCTTGTCCTTGAGCGCACTTCGAAGAGAGAGACAAAGCGGAGCCATTTTTCCTAATCTCTTCTACAGCACGTTAATGTTTGCAATTTGAAGTGTACACAAACAGCTTTAAGAGACTGAGTAAATGCTGGTGAGAACAAATCAGCCATTTTATGACGAAGAAGCATAAACGACCATCAATTAAAAACTGGATTGAAAACTACACCAAATGATTAAACTACTTTATAAGGAAAAAAACTTGGAGTAGCATTCCCAAAGCCTATACCTGAGCACAGTTCTCAAAAAGTAAAAAAGAAGTGAAGTGATAGCGGTGATATGTTAGCGATCAGATCGTAGTATCGATAACAAGTAGCGAACGAATAAACGTCCAGATATGACTTTAAAAAGGACACAGAAATCTATGATACCAGGCAAAAAGGTGACGAAAGTTGTGTTTTAGCAAGATGAAGCTGAGAAAGGATGAGAAGGAGCGCCAACACCGCCTGAGCTACGAAGCCGGTATTTCGCTCGTGAAGCGGATGATGCGCTAAGCGACTTCGTGCAGCTTTGAAACATGTTTCTCTAGCATTTGTTCAAACGTGTAGCATGAAGGTTTTTAGCCTTAGGCGTTGGAAGAAAAAGTCGTGGCTAGCAGAATCTCCACCGGAACAGTACATCGTCGCTAATGCGACGCACTGTTGTCGGTGCTGTTTTTCATGAACAAGAATAATGTGAGGAAGTATGGTCGCAGTTCCTTATTTATAAGAAAGTCTAAAGGAACGATAACTCAAAATCAGTAGCGATTTAGCAATACTTAGAAGAGAACTGAGCAAAAAAACAGCTATGAAAGGAGCTCTGATATGCTTGCTAAAGCTATTACAGTCTATACGACAAGCACTATTGTTCATGCGTAAAAAGTGGAATAATCGAGTAGTTTTCAACTGGATCTTCCGGTTACATTCGAACAATAATCGATTATTCAGGGTCAGCATGAACATTCAAATGTTGTTTGTGTTGAATTCAATCACTCTTGGATAATTGACGTTGTCTGCATTCGCCTGACGTAGGCGATGACGAGAGAATGAAGATTGGATGGAACGATAATAGCCGTTTTTTTCAACGAACGAAAGAAATTGTTATCAATGATGTGCTTTCTGAGTTTCTACGACGTAAACGAACAACTTGTGGAAACGATGTCGGTCTTGCATAGCATGAATGTGGCTACTTAGAATTAACTTGGCATACTTTGCTGATAGAATGATTACGAAATAAATCCAGAAAACTCTCTGTACGAAAGAATGCGTTGTCGATTGAGTAGCACTCTGTATATTTGCACTGTAGACGTCGTGAACTCTTTGTTAAGGACTGCAGCCAAATGCATCAACCCTTCCGCCCATTCCAAACCACTGAAACGACGTCATATTTTGAATCAGTTTTCGAAGCTGCTCAAAAAAACCCCAAGAGGGATCGTTTATGGAAAGTTAAGTCGAGACTGGACGCTGGGTGGCTCTTCTGAACCGTGGTCCTGTTCGTGACATCTTTATAATTGAGCCAAACAACCTACCGCATCAGGTTAGCGAAATTTACATCGATTGTAGCATTGTCGAAACGTTTAACAGTGAGGCTTTATAGCCACATTGGGCTTGTGTATTGCAGTGGTTAGAAGTGTCCTGCAATATACACATGCGCGTTGGTTCCATCCCCCGCACCAGGCGCACTAGACCGTCCATCCTACCGTGGTGAGCAAATTGGCCTCAGGCTTGTTTTGGAGGATAGTAGCAACGACTCAGTACATCGGTAGGGCTATCGTGAGTCATTATATAGGTCAGATATACTTTTCAATCTCCTCAAACGATGCTTAATGAGGTCAAATCCATGTTGCGTCCCTCAAAGACTGACCAACGCTCGAGCGCCTTCCGCTTGTACCAGCATTTTTGATACAAACGAAGGACATACCTGTGACAGTCATCAAAGATCATCATCGTCTTTTGTTAGTTTATCTTTTTCATCCCTCTAACTATCTACTCGCCGCAATCATTCCTTATGTTTCGCTGCAGAAAAGTGCCCACTGACATACACCAAAAAGAAAGTGAAGGGCCTCGTGTGAAAACTATGACATTGTTCGTACAGCTCAGGCTGTGAGACGTTACAGAAACACTCTAGTGCTAGGGGTAACGGTGATATAGGTGCCACTTCGATGACGAAATTAATAGAAAGCACTAGAATAGAAGGCATTGAACATTCAAAGACAGTTCGACATGAAAACGCCTTTGAGAGAATGGATTCATCATGGTTCATAGAATTCATAGGCAAGAAATCACTTTTTTAGTGGCTACTTACAATACAGATAGAAAATCCTCTAATTCTAAGAGCATGGACTTGGTTACATGTGAAGCACGTACACGGAAGGTTCAACCTCTGCAGACTTATCCAGTACAGAAATGTTAATAGAATGAGAGCGATCAGACGTGGAAACGTCACGGTTGCGCTATAGTTAGAACGTGATTGTTCTCCCAGAAGGACTTGTTCAAACATGTAATTTTTCATGCTGGGAGACGGCGTATCCGTATCGTTAGTTTTAAATATAAGTTTTACTAGCTACAATGAGGATTTCTTTCCAATTCCCAAGTTTTCGTAAAATGGAGGTCGAACGAGGGCCCCGGTTCATTCCGTTGGCGTGTTTGCACTGCCTGTTTAAAATGAAGAAACTTTACGAGGATAGCGATGCCGGACCAGATTCTTTTTGTGTCCTCGTCGACGGCGTTTATGTCCGTTTGTTCATGGAAAAGCGAAGTTCTCAAACTGTCACGATAGCACCGCGAAACTTTTCCATCCTATCATCGCTTTTGTTCTTCACCTCTCGCAACACATCCGCGATCAAAAGCCGAAAAATGGCGCCGTAACGACTGCACGACGGAAGAATAGGCCGTATGTCTTCTCGCTGGTCTATGAAGATTTCAAATCAGTTAGAGTTCTCGTGATAAAACAGAGCTTTTCCTATAAGTACTACAAGCAATCCAAGAAAACGCTCATGAACAAATACATTAGAAAAACTGACAGAGATTTACGCTTCCATCCTCATCAGTATTTCAGGATAATGAATGGGAGCAAAAAGGCGTCACGATATTCACCCTCAGCGTTCTATGCACAATGAGTGGTTAACGACTTGGATTTTTGAAACCTGATGCACCTACACAGAAAACGAGCTTGAAAAGTCCAAACCATTTTTACTTGGTGTTCCAAACAGCATGAAAGGGGTATGAAGAAGAATGCTCACCGATCTTCTTCATCGCTGAACAAAATATAGTCAAAAAGCAGTATTCGATATAATGATCCATCCAACATTAGGGTATATTTCATAGAGAAAGTGAAATAAAGGAATGGGACAAAAACTCTAGAAAGATACTAAATATGCGAGAAAAAAATGGAGAAATTACAAAGAGAAAAACTTTGGAGTAAATAATAATGTAATGAGAGAAAAAGTGAAAGCTGTATATCACCCAGCAGATAGAAAGAGGGTGGATCCGAAGATAAAATAAGCAAAAAAAAAGTCCTACTTTAGAAAAAAAAGTGTGACTTGTTGCCTTAAATTTTATTTACTGCTTATTCTTTTCTCGTGGCAGCCTATTGTGTGAAACACAATCACAAGAAGTGTGAGATATGAGCGAAACTAGGAGCCTCAGATGCGCTTTGAACCCGCCATTAGCTTATTCAGCAACCACGTGTTCTCCACTGTACCAACCAAGCTTAACTAGATTCAATGTTTATTGCGTTCCTTTAGATCATTCCCGTTGATGGCTGATTGCTGATAACACCGTTGTAGTAAAAACAAACTGGCCGAGATAAAGGCGAAGTAGCAATATTCGCATTTTCGGCTTTCCGTAAACTTGTAAGACCTCATTACTACGTTTGAAAAGATGATAGTAATATTATTAATGATAACAAAGATGATACTTGCATATGATTTCCTATCCGTATTCCTAGGTACCTGGAAAGGTAAGTCGGAGATCGGAGTATAACAAAAGACATTAAGGATTTTGACTTGGTTCATCAAATAGTTACTGAGTAATTGGCTCTTTTTTCTTCTAAAAATAGGACCCACACTTTTCGACCAGTGAACAAGTAGCATATTTCAAAATCACAAGAGATGTCGAAATCATCGGAAATATGGACGAATCACACCAAGAGTCATTCGGACAAGGAACTCTCTACTACGGAACCACGTACGCTGGACAGTGTCGGATAAGCCATGAATGGCAAGCATCGTGCCTGAATGCCAGCGTCTGCGCGGAACTAGCGCGGATTGTCCGCCGCGAGCGCAGACGCGGCGACGGTCCATCGGTGGACGTCGCGCGGAACGGGATGTCGCCGCGATACCGACCGGCTCGTCAATCCGAAAGACAACACGGGAAACTTATAGAAACACGTTCGCGACAGGTATTATGCGACAAAAAGCCGTTCAATGGGCGGGCGACCGACGTGGTCGTCACATCGCCGCTCGGCGGCGTCGCGCCTGCCGCCGTTACGGCGCGTTCACCCGATTCTCGATTGGGTTCCAGTATTGCAAATAATAATAGTACCAGTAGCGGCAAATGTTACGAATGTTTCCGCCTATTCTAAGTAATCACACTTGCTCATCCACGAAATAATGCATGACGTCATCAATACCAATTTGCTTGTTGTGTAACGACATAGAAATAAAAACCACGCCAAGAAAAAAAAGATTCAAAGGCCTCAATCGGCGATGGTACAATTGAATCTTAGAATTTGATTCTCTTACTAGGACGTTTCACATGCCTTACATGGACAAGTTCACCGCCACATGGACCAGTAATCCGTATGCGTGAATCATATTACAACTGAGGCTGAGATATTTGCAAAACTCGGAGCCTAGGCCAGATTCGAACCCGCGATTACAGTTTCCGGTGGCTCGTGTTACGCTCTTCACGGCTGAGGCCCTTGCTTTGCCTTTCTCTCAACCAATTTTCTACGCAACGGCGCTATCAGCAAATATCTTAGCATTATTATAGTTGTATTTCACATCTTACCCTGCCGTGTAAATTAGTAATAGGCAGCAAATAAATGTTAAAAATATTAAAACTGTCCACATTAGGAATGCTTAGCTAAGCTCTTAGCTGAATAAAAAGTATAGGAATCGACAAAGATCATCCATTCACATTAGCGACAACTGTTTTGAAAGATCTCATGGTATTTTTACACGTCCATTTTCGTTTATACTAGCGTGTGGAAAAATTGAATTTTACAGCATGACAGCAATGTGTTCGCTGAAAAAGCCTGGGCTACACGCTGACCGGACCGGACGGACTTGACAGCTGCCGTCCGGGATCTCAGCCTGCCATCAAGTTCTCAAACTTCCTCTGAATGACGTGATTGAAGCAGGATATGACGTATATGAGCATAGAATAGTACTACTAAAAAAAACTGGTCTTGTTCGTAAGAATGAGAAGACGGGAGAAACAAAACGACCTTTTCCCCTTTTTTTTTCGGAAAAAGACTTTTTTAGTATTCGTAACCCTTTGGCGCTGAAGAAATTCCATAGCGATATCTAGTCCTGTCTACGTATCTAAAATATTTTTGTGAACATGACACAATCAAAAACAAAAGTGAGATCATTTTTGTCAATCCTGTTGAAGATGAAAAAATCAGACGAAACAAAAAATTTTTTCCTAGCCAAAGCAGTGTTTTCCAGCCCATGATCAAATGGCTTACAATGCCACAAAACCCCGTAAGTGATTTCAATGTTTCATCTAAAATTCCATTATCTGCGAATTTACGAAACGAGTGTGAATTTAAGGGCGTATTCGGTGACGTTAATCCCCTTCATCTTACAGTTCTAAACTATAGATTAGAAAAAAATCTTGGGGGAAAAAACAATTGTGAATGCGTCTTTTTTCTGGCATGTGATGCTTAATGACGTAAGCATGATACACCATGCTAAGAAGGAAAAAAAATCGAGTAAATCGAGTTGACGTCAACAACGACCGTTTCATCATTAGTGTATCGTCATCCATCGGTGTTCTAGACAAGGAAACACGGGGAGCATTGGATACGGCTATGTTCCTATCCAGCTAATCAATATTTCAATCTTTGTTCCAGAACAATGATCTACAAAGTGGCATTCTCGGTCTTCGACAATTGTTGGTCCTTCATCTTCTACAGTTCACATCACGCACTTGCTTGAAGCGGGTATTGTCCTATACATGGCGCATAAAATGACCATGATTGCAATCTCGTTCTGCGTCAATAATGAACAGGTCTCTGAAACCCGCGTTCAGGAACGTCATTGAGTTTGAGATCATTTAGCCAATACCGTGGTGCGGCGATATTTCGGGTTATTGTTGTGACCAAAGATGTCTTAAGAATAGAGTGCGGTCTCTAGCAAAACGACTGTTGTTAACCGGCATGATGAACAAATGTCGGCTTATGACCTAACTATTGGTTTCACAACAAGATTGATGTGAACATGTTAAATATTCTTCAGACCACTTCCACATTAAAATTCTAATTAGTGGCACTCAGTTTAGGAAATGCTGCTTCCTGAGAAATCCACAAATTTCTCATAGTATGTACGAAATATTCACTTCTTTGATGTATGTCAGATAGAAAGTTCGAAATTGAGCTCTCCACCTCTGACAAAAAACAACGACCGCAGCAAATTCTCAGTTTTCTTTCAGTTCAAAAAGCTTTACCAAATTTGCAAAACTTGGAGCCTAGGCAATATCGAACTCGCGATTAACCTTTCGGGTGGTTTACGTGTTATCCAATGCACCAGTGAGATCTCGATTTGCTTTCTTTCAGGCAGTTTTCTACCCAACGGTGCCATCATCAAATATCTGCTAACGAGGATGATTTGGAGAGCACAAATAGGCATTGAACGCAGTTAAGCTGAGGCTGCAGTTGAAATCACAAGATTAACTTTTATTTACTTCCTATCGTTATTTTTTTCAGGGGGACGGACGGCACAGTGGTAGTGATGCGGTCACCACGACCACGGTGCTGGTTCTATCCTGCCACAGGCTCACCAATCCTCTCATTCTTCATGGGACGTGAAATTAGTACCGGGCTTATCCGGGAAAAAATGACTCTCTGCAATCCAATTGGGAGCGCTCGAACCCGGCTTTCTTAGGACTCCAGGGTGAATCGGCTTGGCCACCATTCTACGACATTAAAGATAAAGCAAAAAATCCTCAAGCAGCAGCCAAAGCCACACGTAGAAGCTAGAAGATCTTCGTGAATGCGGTGAAACGGATCGGATGTGAGAAGCTCTAGGATTTACACAGCATCCAATCACCTCCAAACGATGCTTAATGAAGTCGAAACGGCGCATCCCTCAGGTATTGATCAACGCCGAGAGCTTTTTTCCTTTGTCCTTTTATTTTTGGCGCTTCAAAAGAAATAGTTTTTTTTCTAAATCAATTCCTACCACAAAACTAACCACCTAGTGTACTGACCAGTAGCTAACCACATATGGCGTATCTAAACTTGGATTATAAAGCTAAGCTGTATTCCTTCGTGTAACCGGTACCCTAACCGGTACCCTGAGGCCGCCAATTTCTTTATTGAGTCCGTCCGCCGATCGCCCATCACGATGAGATGGGAAATCAGTTAAAACGTAAGCGCGCTTTTTTTATTGAAACTGGAATTTCCTCCAAATATAACTAATTTCCACATGTGAACTTCAGAGTACGTATAGCTACTGCGCTACATGCGTCCCTTTGATGTTTACCTCCTTCTACTTGTTACCTGGAAAACGACGCTTAACTGCATTGTCGAAAGGGCGGTTTTTATGAAACACCTAGCGTATATAACCAAACTAGAAATATTCGCTAGTCGATATCCATTTTTAGCTGAGATAGATGGTAACTTTATGAGTCAGTAATCGACATCTCATGAGGATACGTTCTCAATTTTATCTGTACCACACAAACTGTTAATAGGAGAAAGGTATTACAGTGGTAGTAATGCCGATCCTTACGGGCACAGAGCTGGTGCAATCCTACTTCAGGTTCACCAAGAATTTCATCCCCGGGGTCGGGAAATTGGTATAAGATTTGTCAGGGACAAGTGCGCTCCCTTCAATCCATGTGGGAACGCTCTAGCACAGCTCTCTCAGAATTTCAGGAACAGTCGGCTCCACCAGCATTCAACGACATTCATGACGAAAGGAAAATCCTCAAGCACCAGCCGAAGCCACATGCAAAAGTTAAAAACCTTCATGGATGATGGATTCGAGGAAACGATTCAAACGCATGAAGTGATTGGGTCCTCATACTCGATTTGAAGGTGGGGTTGTGTAAGGAAAAAAACAAAAAAAAACGTTATTAAAAAACTTGAGAGAGCATGAATATAACATGAAGAAACGAAAAGAAAGTGCAAATAAATCCAAGAGAAAACGAGGAAGATGGAAGAAAATAGGACTGAAACAAAAATTTAGTCAATACCCTCTTGGATTATTAAGCTAACACGTGCTTCTTAGTAAACATTCATTTGGGTAACGTTTCGACAGCTTTGTTTCCATCAGAGCCGACGATACGACCTCGATGGTCCACAGTTGTTCATCTTCTCGATGTAGTGCCTTCGTCGTCGTTACGAAACGGACCTTCTTCGGGGGAACATCGCTCGAATGAGGCATGCTCACCAGGCAGCGCTTTTTTTTATGCACGACGATTGTTGTTGATACAACTATCCGATAAAAACATATTGGAACGAGAGTACGATTTAAAAAAACAGAATAAAGGAAATTCGCTATCTATAGTACATGGAATATGGTCTGCCCTATATTCTTTACCCCCTCTTCCTGACTTTCTATTAAAAGTGAAAGTAAAGGGTCTCTTTCGAATGGAATGGTGTCTACAGTGTCATCTGAGCAAGAGAAGCTCAATGCGTAACTTCAGAGACCAATGAATGACCTGCTAGTATATGTCTCAGTCAATCGATATCTGGCAAGATTTTTAAGTGATACAGGTGATTAAGAGGAAAAGAACGCTTACTGCACACAATCCTTGTGCCTTAAGCGGAAAGAGATTGCATCAAGCTGAATTTTAAATTAAAAAAGCGAAATATAAAAGGGGGATCAAAGATTTGCTAATGATATCTTGCTTCTATAGCTACTACATGTGACACAATAATGTTCAAAATCAAGGTTCTACTAGAAAAACTAGCGAAGAAACTGGTCCTAACAAGGCCGCACATATTTGGTTGTGCAATAATTAAACCCGCAACATTGTAAGACAACCTCCCAGGCATGGTTTACACTAGGGTGTGCAGAAATAAATGGGCGTTTTTAACTATTTCATTTAAAATGTCATCACTTGCTTCAAACAAAGCTTTATTAGTCGAAAACCATTCGAATGTACAGATTTTTTGCCAACCAAAAACAAGTTTATTTATTCCAGTTGCATAAATCTCTGAGTTCTGGAAGCGATGAATTCATTGAGGGTATTTTTTGCGTCATCGTAGTTGAAGAAGCATTTCTCGCGCAGGAAATTGTCAAGGTGCTTGAAGAAGTTATGGTCGGCAGGCCAGACGTTCGATGAATATGGCGGATGAGGCAAAATTTTGTAGCCCAACGCGTTCAACTTTTGCAGCACTGATTCCGCAGCGTGAGCAGGGGCATTGTCGTAGAGAAGGATTGATCCTTTTCTATTGACTAATGCCGGCCGTTGTTGTTGGAGTTCACGGGGCATTTCGTCGACTTGTTGGTAATACTTCTCTGCCGTAGTCGTTCGCCTGGATTCAAAAAGCTGTGGTGAATCGGCCCGGCTGCAGAACACCAAACAGTCACCATAACCTTTTTTGGTGCACGTCACAATTCGAACAGGAAAAGGGTCGTTTTTGTTGCGCACAATAAGAGCAGACGACACGTCAAAACGGCGACATTTTTGATTATCGTTTAATTCGTGCGGCACCCACTTGTCGAGTTCTTTTGTCTTTCCTATGCGATTTGAGTGAATGGAAATTGTTCCTGGTTCCCTGTGCTTACGCCAAGCTGTTCCGCATGCTCTCAAGCAGTTATCTTGACAAAATATAAGAACATGGTTTAAGAAAGCATAAAAATCAGCTTCCTAATGATATATAATAATTCGAGGTACAAAGAATGTTTTACTGGTGAGAAATACAATAGAACAATAAGTATTTTAAAACGCTCATTTATTTATGAACAACCTAATAGCTATTGATCGAAATCGGTGTGTTCATAGAGATAGGTGGTCTAAGAAGATGGTCCACCTCTCCCACAATACCACACAGCACTTAACCAGGTATAGCATATATCAAAATAATGATTCGAAGCAAATCGGCGTTGACGATGAGTATTTCCATGTGGACAACGTTTTTTTCGAAAGAGGGATCAAATCACAGGGCTGAATATCGTCTTGAGAGGACGAATCCATCAACTTTCACCACTGGATTCGACTTGTCGCACACGAAACTTCGGTAAAGCTCCATTCAAATGATGAGTAAACTTTTTTGGAGTTTTGCTATGACTGCGCAGCTTTGAAGAGAAAAGAACAAGCGCTTTGTCTTGATAGCAATTCTAGGCGCTAAGATGTAAGAATTGTCAAACTACCCAGAATATTAACGTTACCTTCAATTCGATAATCATAACGAGTGCAAATAGTAGTGCCAAGAAGATATGCTCGGATTCTGAGTGGTTTTCCAAACTCGAGAAGAAATTCTATCTATTAAAGGATTTTATCGGTGTACTCCATTCAAAATTAAGGTAATACAACAGAGTGGCTCTCGCGTACTGGATTATTAGAAATATCTGCTAAGAAACAAACTATAGAAACTATAGAAACTATAGTAGGCAAACCACGTTTAACAAACAAAAGGAAGGAATTAGAATCGCAGATGCAGCTGGTCCTCATATGAAATGGTGGGAGAGAGGAGGCATACGATGTCGTCGTAACCGGTCCTACTTTTCCACCAGGAAACCATCGTTGTTGACATTTTCCTTTTTATGACGATGACATTTATCTGAAGCCGAATCGCGCCACCTTGCGCGATAACTAACATTATCGCTTTTTGATTCGTTTAAGGCTATGACTTATTGAGAAAATACGGTTAGCATTGCTAAAGCGAACAGAGAGCTTTCACACACAGGTGTCAAAGTTCCAAATTCTGCGAAGAATAAACGGCTGAGCTTCCGA
This sequence comes from Angiostrongylus vasorum, assembly GCA_018806985.1. Lineage (NCBI taxonomy): Eukaryota > Metazoa > Nematoda > Chromadorea > Rhabditida > Metastrongylidae > Angiostrongylus > Angiostrongylus vasorum. The sequence goes on along the minus strand of JADANN010000356.1, from coordinate 368,892 downwards.
CGTTGAACAATTCGTTAGGGATACGCCTTTCATTCGACTTTACTGACAGTAACGCATAGGTGATTAAATGCACATTTGACCTGTACGATGACTTGCGGCTTACTACTAATGTATCAAGTCAGGGGTTCTTTTATTCCCGAAGGCAAGTCCGCTCTCATTTTGCTAACCCTGGAATAATGGGCTGTGGTTAGTTCGGAGCGCGCAATCGAATCAATGACTAGTGTGCCTTGCAGGGCCGTCTAGTGTTCTAGCCCTCCATTTGTTCCATGTGGAAACTAAACCTTTGGGTTTTCCAGTGTTGTTGCTTAGTTGCATCGCAAAACGATGATAAAATACTAAAGTGATAGATTACATCGTAGGCTGCGAAAACAAGAATTTTTACGTTATATTATGGTGTTAAAAAATAGACGGGAGCGTGTTGAGCAGTGGTTAGAGGTGCCTTGCAAAAACAGTTGTGGTTGTTGGTTCCATCTTATGCCCAGGAGTCAACAACCCTTCCATCTTTCAGGGCTGGGCAAATTGGTACCAGATCTGTCTGTGGAATAGCAGAACTGACTTGATAAATCGGTAGACTACCGAAGTTCGCTATGTAGGTCGGATGGGCTTCAAATCACCTCTAACGATGCTTGGAGAAGTCGACAGCATGGCGTGTCCCTCAGGGATTGATCAAAGCCAAGCGCCATCAAAAAACGAAAAAATAAAATTACAAAGGCTTATATCATGAAAAAATCATTGCTTAAAAGCTTTAAATATTTAGAAATACAAACTCAAAGCATTTCTATGGCACCGGCAGATGACGACGGTTAACTCCAAAATATCGACTAATCCAACAAATAGCGAAAAATGGAACGACGGAAAACGAAGTTGGTAAAAGTTGCTTAACATAAACACCATAAAATGGAGCAAAGTCAGGACACGAAGTAGTACGTTGAGTCCTAATCATTGTTAATGAGCTTCACAATAGAAAGGATAAAGTGGTACAGGAAATATTTGATTAGCAAATAGTAGATCTCTTCAAAATCACAATACGTAGGCATTCGGTTCGAATTAATTCGAATAATCGAAGAAATATTCGATCGTTATCAGACAATATTCGGGTCCATCCAAAGATAAATGGTATGGGATATTAAAGGTAATAAAAAAAATCCTTCTAGTGTAAAAAAAATAGAGCACTTATATACTGCTTGAAACTTAATTAAATAACACAGCGTAAAGACAGCAGTCTTCGACAACGTGAAGAATTTTCCGAATGTTTCGAAAAAGAGAAAAAATAGGGACAGGAATGTTGCGATATAAGGAAGAGCTGCTGCGGTGCTCGTTCATCTCAAACTTCATACGTTTTACACCACATCATATGTAGTCACATCGAAGAATAGTAGTCGAAAAAGAAACACGATCATCAACTATCTACTTAGTCCCTCCATTCGGTGTTTCTAGCTTATTTTTAAAAAGGAACAGAAAACTATGCGCATTCAAACACAATGGTGCTGAGAAATTTCAAAACTCAGACCTCAGGCCGGATTTGAACCAGTGATTACCCTTGTCGGGGCTGACATGTTACCTGCTTCATCAGTGGGACCTTTGATTTGCCTTTCTTTCAGCCAGTTTTTTTATCCTAGCGGTTCCATCAGCAATCACCCGTCAGTGCGAATGATCCCGGAGCATAGACAAGCATTGAACCCAGTAAAGCAGAGACTGCAGTCGAAATAACAATGTATACCTTTTATTTACGATTCCAGCCTAGGATCTGAGCTTTGCAAATATCTTAGCATCATTATGGCTGTATTACACATAATACCCTTCCACGAAAAAAAAAGAATGGGTAATAAATAAAAAAATTGTCCACATTCAACTTCACCGCTCAGTGCAGTAGACTGGCATGGAACAAGTTTCGGATACGATGGAAGCAACGCAGCGACACTAAGCGCTCAGAACTGGTTCCCATTGTTCCTTGATACATCGAGATTAAGTGTGAGAAGAAGGTGAGAAAACCTTTGATACTGTTTGCGATATGTTCGGTCTCAGAGTCACAGCGGATAGCCATGATGACGTTATTCTGGCCGGAAATTCCTGTATGCCACAGGTGAAGAAAACACCGGAGTATAAAAAATAAACAAAAACGAGAAAAAACCGTTAAAAAATCGGATGCAGTAAGATGGTGTAGAAATTCTAGTGAAGTTTGAAGATCTTCAAAAAAAGAAACAAAAAAAAAGACAGCGGAACAACGTTTAGCAGTGCTTCCTATGCCCTATAAGTTTCGAGCACGCAGTCGATAAAAAATCTACTCTATTTGCATGTCTATGTCCGATAATAATAATAGTAATAATAATAGTAACAATAACAATAGTAGTAATAACAATAATAGATAACGATGATGATAGACAATAACAAATAACAATAGTGATTACGATTAATGATGATAACATTAGTTAATAATAACGATGAATAATAATAACAAATAATAGTAATTAATAATAATAATAATAAACAAAACTAGAAATCAATAACACTAATCATTAACAGTAATTAATAGTAATAATTAACAGAAAAATTTTGCAGTAATTAATAATTGTAATGATATTAATAATGATAATAATATTAATAATATTAATGATTTGTTCTTACAGTTTGCAATTTACATGACCCGCCGTCACATCTACCGTACCAGTGCCAGCACTTCATTCGATTCGTTTCCCTCTCTTTCGTCGTTCACGAAGGTCTTCGAACATTTCGCGTATTGCTTCGGTTGCTGCTTTAGAATTTCGTCTTCTTTGTGACTTTGTGAATGTCATAGAATGCTAGTGGAGTCGAATCTGCATGCAATCTTGTAGATACCCGGATTAAGACGTTTCCACGTGCATATGGGGAGAGCGTTTGGGAGTGGATCGAGCTGGAGCCTTTGCTTCGTCACAGACGTCACCACTGAACACTGCGCTACCCATCTCCTCTACTTTCTCCCACCGCCACATTAATGATGGTAATTAATAATAATAATATCAAAAACAATAATAATAGTAATAATACGTGTAAAGAGCTAGGAATATTAATCGGATGTGAACAGCGTGCTTGTGAGGTTACCTCATTCGGACGGATTACTGTACTGGATTCGTCACAATGATATCGTGAAGACTCAAATCGGAAGTGTGAACAACTGAAGACAATCGATTTAGATCAATCAGGCTTTGAAGAACGCGAAGGTGCCGAAACGCTAACCTAATAAAATTTTTTTTCATCGATTCTGTGCTAGCTTATCAATGAAGAAACTTATGCATGCTAGGTTATATGCCACTTCCAAAGTGGACGACTGGCCATAAACAACTTGTGAAAAGGTTAGATAGTGGACAAGTTGTTCGGTATGATCAATCTCTGAGAAGCTCTTCATGCATTCGGCTTCATCAGTTATCGTTAGAGCTGACTGAATGGAGACCTGGCCTAAGCAGTGACTTGCAATGAACTTGCGTTATATCAAGTTAGGCGTTCTCTCATGAAGGTCTGGTGCTAATTTTGCTGACACCGGAGCAATGGAAGGCTTAGTCAGCCCCTACACGCAAAATCGAACTTGTGACCACGTATGTATTGCATCGCATCTCTAACCAGTATGCAACATACGCTGTTCAACTTGTGGATTTACTAATAATTTCATTAACACTTTCTGTGTTAGAATCCTACCATGGTGTGTGATGAACGTTTATTCACGTATGCAACACGTCAGTGCAGCTTCTCATTCTGCAGAAGACGAAGTTCGAAAAAAAATCAATAATGATAATATTTGAGAAGTTCGTGTTTTAAAAATACTAGTTCAATTCTTCTTGCGTATGAAAACTGACAAGAGAAAATTGACAATACGAGTTAATTTATGTACGAATTTTTTGTTACACAGTCCGGTAATCCGCCTGAAGTGCTCAACGAATAAACAGAAAGAACGTTCACAACAAACTAAATTTGATCAAATTTCCTCAGTTACCCGATGACTGAATGTTATAAAAATTTGATGTGAGCGAGATGGAGTCATTTAAAGGGATACAAGTCATCTTCAAATGTTCCATATAGAAATCTTCTTCCCTTTTATCCTTTAAGAAGCACATCGTCAGTGAGAAAAAAATGTGTAGTTTAACTCACAATAAATGATGTAAAACGTCTAACAATGACATACATTGCAGATGTTAGGCGTCACTTTCGGGTTAAAATTATAAGAAGTGCGCTAAACCAGTAATGTCTGTTACATCTGTATAAGTAACATTCGGGGGGTTGCGGGCGGGTGGAGGGTTTGTGTTCAAGCAAGTGTTGTGTTCTGCTCTTTATCGTCGGCACTGCTACCGCTTTACGACCCCACAACCGCATACTTTGGTTGGCGTAAATTAGGAGTGACAATATAACCAATCGTTGGGTTGGATATGCTCCAAGGGATCGAATGATCGGTTAATTTGGCCGAAGCTAAGGAGTTATTGAATTCTACTAGACAATCTAGTCCGGAGCATTCCTATAGCGTCCGTAATGATTTTATGTCATCTTCGTATCAGAAACTAATTCGCGTTGTCAAATGAGGCCATAAAGCGAATGACGAGAGATCTTGAGGAGAAATCAAGGGTGCATTTAAGACTATGCTGAAAATTCTCAGTATAACGAAACCGAATCCTATTGTAGGCGAATCGACAACTCCAGGGTTGACACATTTCCAAACATATACCAGTAAAATCGTAAATGCACCAATAACATAAACTATTACTGTCACGCAAATAAAACAAATAGACGCTTTATCAGTTAAGAATTTAACAAGAATGACTTTGTTGTAGTACCAAAAAAGAGCCTTCCGTCTTTGTAATGTAGCGGAGGAAGAGGCATGTAACGCTCTCTCAATACTGCTGTGAACATCGCCCCCCGTTTGCGATTCGCAGTGATATCCTATCACAACGTCATAATCGAAGATGACTGCGTTTGAGAATTCTAGAAAGAAAGCTATAGAAACGAAAAGGAAGAGGTTGAAAATATCAACATGAAACCATTCCCAAGTTTGTTTAAATTATATGCAAAGGTTTATTCATAGCCTACTTAAGACTCAAGTAGTTATATCTAGGGCATATTAGTTATAACCACAAGAACATTGAGGTCTGGGTAAAACACTGACTTTACGTTGGCTTAGAACCCGCGATTGCGTTTGCCGGGAACTCACGTGCTATTGACCACACCGACCGAGGCCCTCGTTATGCCTTTCCCTTAGAATAGGCAGTAAACAAAGGGTTAAAACATTCTGATTTCGACTACAGCTTCAGCTGAACTGGGTTCGATGCCGACTTGTGTTCCTTAGGTCATTCTCGTCAACTGGTGATTACTGGCAAGAGCGATATGATAGAGTAAAAAATAAGGCTGACAGCAAGACAAGGCAAGGCCCTGGGTTGCTGTGGTGTGACACTCGTGTAATCGCGGGTTCGAGTCCCAGCCAAGGTCCTAAATTTTGGCCATATTTCAGCAACCTTGAGGTTGTCCCATAAAAAGAAGAATAGGCAGTTAATAAAAGTTAAAATATATTGACATTTTATTTGCTGCCTACCATAATTTTTACGGTAAGGTGTGATGTGAGATACAACCACAATGATGCTGAGATATCCGCAAAAGTTGGATCCCGCACCAGATCGAACCACGATTACCCTTACCCGGGATTCGCCTATTACACACTGCACCATTGAGCCCGAAAATACAGAACACTGACCATTTATACCGAGTTCAAATGAAAGTCGGTTTGTAATGATATACTGTTTGTAGTTTTAAAAAAGGCGGTAATTCTAGTGATCAAAAAATAAATGTCTTTTATTTCCGAATGTTAGTTGCGCACGTGAATACACAGTTATTGGTCCTTTCTATGAAGGTTGGAGGCGCCACTTCCACACAAACGCGGAACTGGTACCAGACTTTTCTGGGAGGATAGCAGCACTGGCTCTATACAACGGTACGCCACTGCGAGTCATTGTAAAGGCCAGATATGCATTCAGTCACCTCCAATGATATTTAATGAGGTCGAATGCGTGATGGCACATCCCTCAGAGACTTATCAACACCGAGAGCTTTATCCCTATCCTATGAAGAAGTACACAGCTTTTCACGCCCTTTCTTTCCTATGAAACCCAGGAGCAGTTTTTTTTTATAATTTTTCATTAACAATACATATATGTCACACAGAATCATTTTGATAGCGTACTATTTTTGAGGAAGTGCTGCATCCTCTTCTCACAAAACGACAGCGATTATGTCCCAGACTAGAACTTCTTATGCATGGAAATATCATGCTTTGGAGGTCGCTTTTCCCTTACCAGACTATGCATTTGCTCTGTCTAGAGGTTGAAATTGATCAACTCCTTTGGGCTCAGCAACTCCAGGAAAACCATATTCTAGGAAATGAACAAAACCAGTAGTTGTGTATAGCATACACTAATAAATTCTGACTCTCGCCCGTTAAGTGTAGAGATGTTTAACAAATGCCACACTTTTTGGCTAAAGAAGCAGATGAAGCTCCAATAATGTCAACTTCAGCAACCGCGAGGTTCTTAAACAGTAAATGTATGCTGTTTAACAACCTCGCGATTGCTGAACAAGAAAACGACGCATTCATATTCCAATGCCGAGGTTAATAGAAAGTCGATCCTGGGAAATGTCAACTTCGTCAAACGAAGTCGATCTCTCAGATCGAGACAGGTCCTCATCAATCACGTCATGCTTTCCGAAACAATTGGACCAGAACTGCTTTGGTCATTCGCTGATGGTACATGACTCGAACGGCATTCGCCCTTCAGATGGCCTTTGATATGTTGGTGCGTAGCAGAAGCCCTCAACGCATGGTAGCGCCAACATATCGAGCTTCTATTGCGATCGAATACAAGAATAATCTCTGCCAGTGTTGTATAACAATCCACAACGGTGCAAATCCAAGCGAGTGACGAACAATCGGCTGTGTAGAACTTGTCCTCCTTTCAGCAGCCGAAACTCCTTTTCTCAATCAAACCTGTTCATTACTTATTTACTTGGATACCTGGACGGTCTGTCTTCACGAGCTGTGCGGACCGCAGCACATATGCCATTCGTTTCTTTCTCTCGCAATCGTAGTGCATGGTGGTGGTCTTGTTCGAACATGGTATCGCTTGCAAATCTCGTACCGTGATCTGTAGGACAACTGCAGCTGCGGATACAGCTGATTAACTTTGTTTACCAACACGTCCGTCCAACGTGTAGGTGGCCGTCCTGGGGGGACGTTTGCATTCTCTTGGAGTCCACTATACTGTTCTTTTCGTCCATCTGTCGTCCGTTCTTCTCATTATGTGACCGGCCCATCTATGCTTCGCTATCGATGTATATTCTCCTGGATCTCGAAGATGTGACAGATTTCGAAGGCCAGAGCTTCGCATTCCGGTTAGATATTGAGAGTGCCGGTTATATTTCAGAAGACATCGCTCAAGTGCTCTGTAAGTAGTGCGAAACATTCTTGACGTAGTTGAAGTATCAACCCACGTCTCTGCAGCATAATAGAGCGCTGGGAGGACCGTAGAATCGAAGAGATGAGCGCGGATTTTCGGATCCTTCAGTTGGTCGGTGGCTTCCTTGAGAGGCCCAAATGCGACCTAAGCTGCTCTCCTTCTTCTATCTATTTCCTCTTTCATGTTGTTTTCCATGTTCATTGATCGCCCAAGGTATACGTACGAGGTGGTTCTGCAATGAGAGAACCATCCAATTCAATTTTTTCGGTCTTCGCACCATGGGTTTTTTCATGAACTGGATCTTCTTTCGATTTATGCGAAGTCCGATCTTTTACCCCGCTTCGTTGAGCTCGTTGATCATCATCTCTGCTTCGCTAGTACTTCTTGAGAAGATGACAATGTCGTCGGCAAAACGAAGGTTTGATAGGAATTTCCCATCAATACGTGTGCTTTTCTCATCCCAATCGAGTGACTTCATTATCCATTGCAGTGCGGCACTGAACAGCTTTGGCGATATTGTGTCGCCCTGTCGAACCCCTTTTCCTATGGGTATGGTAAGAGGTCGATGGGAAAAGCTGTATTTTCCGTAGTGCAGTTCCGATAACAGTCGCACAGAGTTCTTATGTAGGACGGATCCACTCCTTGGTCAACGAGCTGATAGGATTGCATTCGTTTCGACACTGTCAAACGCTTTTTCATAGTCGCAAAGGTTAGGACTAGAAGCAGGTGGTATTCCCGACAAACTTCGATGACCCTGGACACGGTTTGGATATGATCCATACAGCAAAATCCTTTCCGAAATCCTGCTTGTTCGACTGGTTGCGCTTCATCCCAGTGCCCTTGATATGCGCAAGAGGATAATCTTCGTGAAGAGCTTGTAGAGTACACTGAACAAGCGTATGAGGGCGATAGTTACGAAGATCCCTTCGGTCTCCTTTCTTGGGCAGGATGACCGCACGCGACGTCCTCCACTCATCTGGGATTTTTTACCTTTTGAAGGTAGGCTGTCATATGATTTGCGAGAAGTACATGTAAATTGTGGCCTCCAGCTCTCAGGAAATCGGCGGTGACATTGTCTGATCCTGGAGCTGTGCCTTTTTTTCATGCTTTCTATCGCAACTCGAACCTCCGACGGAAGAATTCGAGGTGGTTTTTCTCCAGCGGGGATATTAGGGTCCGGGACAGGGATTGTGGAACGGAAAAGGTTTGTGTAGAATGTTTCCGCTATTAATTCCATATCATAGCGGGAACTTTTGACGATCCCATCTTCGTTCATCGGAGCTGACAGCGGTACATTATAATCACACAAGTCTCGACGGCATTTTTTCAGACTACTTTTTTTCTGCTGCTTCCAGTAGTTTCTTCTGCTTGTACCGTTGTAGATCTGTCTGCAAAGCTATTCTGCAGCTGGCATTTATTACTAGCCATGTCAAACGTGTTGCAGTAGGATCAAGCTCCAGTTTCCTTCTCTTTTCGAGCAACTCCTTAGTAGTAACGGAGATGCGATCCGTTCTTCTTGCTTGAGGAATTCGGCACAGCTTTTCAGTCCTTCGGCAAACAGCTCGTAGTCTTCGCTCGGGTCTTCTTTAATCTGCCAGTGACGTTTGGATAGGGATTCGTTCAGAATGTTCTCGTCGTATACAGCTAGACTCTTTCTTCATGGTCGACGAAGAGAGTTCTTTTCCAGCTTATGGCTGAATCGAATCCTCGCGCGAAGAAGGCGGCGATCGAAACCAGTAGAGAATGACGGGACTATCGATGTGTCAAGTAGGCACCATCCTCTGTTTGTCAGAACAGGGTCGATCTCCGCATGAGTCATGCCGTTGGGAGACTCCCATGTCCAGCGACGGCTTTCTTTCTTCTGGAAAAACGAGCTTCCATAGAAGAGACGTGCTGCTGACAGGTGTCCTGCGAGACGGTTTCCATTCCCATTTCTTCCTCCTAATCCAATATTTCCGATCTTGTATTCGCTCTCGTCGGCCTTCCCTATTCTAGCGTTGAAGTCTCCGACAACAAATTTATGATATGCTTTATCACTGCCGATGACTTCCTCCAACTGATAGTAGAACGCATTTAATTCGTACTCATCAGCTGCGTTGGTCGGTGAGTAGCAGTTGATGATAGTGATCTTCTTATGATGCGACAGCTGAAGACGGAGGACGACTATGCGAGGGGAAAGGATCTCGTATGAGTCGACGAGATGGACAATGGACGGGTGAACGACAAAGCCTACGCCGCCTACATTCCGTGACGGGACCTTTTTCTCCACGGATCACAAAGGTCCCGTTGTTTAGTTGGCTTATGTCGGTCTTCTTGATTTTTGTTTCTTGTAATGCGATCACGTGAAATTAATGCGATCTGCGGTTACAAAAAGGGCGTGAAGATGAGCCTCTGTGGAGAGTGTTCTGGCATTATACGTGCATAGTAAGAAACAATCTCTATGGCATGTCGTGCGTGCGTGCGTCAGATCCGGTTCCAGTGACATCCTGCCTAACCCGAGATTTTCTGGCCTCTCACCGGTCGTCTCACCGCCTGACGTCATAGACGGAAGCACCCAGTGTGCGAGGTACTGAGGCTGGCCTATTGCTGGTCGTGCAACTTGGTCCTCCCTGGAGTCCTGACGTAACCTTGCCAGGGCGTATCCAGGCCTTCACCACGATATGGATCAGAGGGAGGTGTGTTTCTGGCGACGAATCCTTCGCTCGGTCTTCCTACTAGTTAATTCGTAGAGATGTTAAAACCGAAATCAGAAACGAGAGTAGGAATTAAAAGGTAACCGACCGCTCAAGGACGATGTAGAAGCCGAATGTCACCTGTTCATTATTCCGTTTTCTCACTACCTGGCCAATTTTTCTTGCACGACGTCTACTTCACAACCTCTTGGGAGAGAGATCACAACGTCACTTCACGTGTTCCATAAACCCAAGCTGAGCTATCCTCATTCAACACGTAACGGACGGTATGCATTTTATACAATGTGCGTCTTACCAAGGACCAGACATGAGCTACATAGAGGTTCTTCCTGGTGGTTTTCGGAGCACAGAACCTTTCTCCTTTCATTTTTTCGTAACCAACTAAAAGTTTGTCCAACGCAGGTCTTATGTGGGGCGTCAGTAGAGAAAGGCTTTATTCTACACTTAGAAATATACAAAAACTTTCGCTTAAACAGAGTTCACTGACCCGTAACTTGATTACCACTTGATTATTATTTCAACCCTAGCCGCTGTAATGAATTGTAGTTACTGTATGGAATGTTTGGGTATAAAAAGTACCGGAACAGACACACCATAAGTCGTAAAACACTTCCAAATGTTGAAACAAATGTTTGCATGATGGACTATAGTAACATGTTGTAGATAATAGTATACACACCATTCGTGCCCATAGAACCACAGAGTAAAGTTTATTGTACAATCCTGTCATGGTCACAACGTCTCAATACCGTCGACTAGTTTTCGAAAAATTATTGTTAACTGTCAAAGAAGCAGCAATCCTGTAACGGCTGGAAGTTAGGCGTGGCTCCATGCGACGTGGGGACGCTAAGCACCGCCGGAAGTTGTGTGTTAAATCTCTTCGTGGGTACAGACTGTAAAAGCGATAGATGTGCACAACTGTCCCACTACAGTGAAATATTCACAACCAACATTAGAAGTCATCTATATGCGACGACAACAACAACACAATAACGCTACACCACGATGTAAAGTAACATCAATTGAGTGACAACTGGTTGATAAACTGGTAAACAGTGCTCTTTGCTGTAATCTGCAAAAGAATCTATTTGGGTATACGCCGAAGTTCGTTCGTCAACCACAACGTGAGCGACAACAGCGTCATGGAACCGCACTGATGAAGTGATGCTAACCACACTGGCACGTAGTACAGCTAAATATGGACTTAATCAAAGCTGTATCACTACCATTTCAATAAAAACCGCTTTTTCATATCTTCAACTACTTGATTTCGAAAGGAGATATTAAGCTAGAATAATGGATATGTGAAGTTTATGTCTCATTACTTATTTTTTTATTATAAACCACAATTATTTATTGAAACTACTCGGGTTTTTATAAATTTCTATTTTTTTATACGACCCGTTATCACGTTGACTGTGCGAATCCCAGCACTCTTCACATTCCATTCCTTTCCTAGCATCCATCGTCCACGAAAGTCTTCCAACTTTCACGTGTGACTTCGGCTGCTGCTTGAGGATTTTCATTTCATTTTGAATGTTGTAGAATGCTGGCCAAGCCGATTCACCCTGGAGTCCTGAGAAAGCCGCGCTGCAGCTCTCCCAGTTGGACTGCAGAGAGCCATTTCTTCCCGGACAAGTCCAGTTCTAATTCTCTGACCTAGGAAGGTTGAGAGGCTTGCTAAGCCTGAGGCGGGATCGAACCAAAACCGTGCCCATGGTGCTCGGCATCACTACCACTGCGCTATCCGTCCCTTATGGGGAATAGAGCCAATGAATTCACCGTGTTAAGATGTCTAATTTTCTACTTTAACCAACTAGTGATCCCAAAGAAATGGCTACATTTGTGCTATAAATGGAGATGAATTTGTCTAAAGTTGTGGAAAATCTTGTAGGAAAAGGGTTCTGTATGATACCACTGTGACAACACTGATCCACAACGTCGTTCATAAAAAATTTGCTGATACAAGTATGAAGGTAGAGAACGAACACAGTTAACACACTGGCGGAGATATGAGTGTGACTCATGTGTTCTTGAAATTAATCCTGCCTCTCAACAATCATTTCTCTCTTGATAGCGAACTTTATTGACTGGAATAGAAAACACCAGAAAACAGACCCGTTTTTCAGCAAGGCACAACGTTTCTTATTACACACTAATATAAATCCACCTTCTTTTCTAAAGGTCATAAAATATATTTTTCCACCTTCCTTGGTCAGGGCTCGTATCTCGCATAGCAAAGTGATTTAGTATGCCGGATTTCCCTACAGCAAGGCGCACTGGTATCCCACAATCTCTCACTGATGCTTTCAGCTGCTGCTTTTGGGTCTCACGAAAATAAAATTTCGTTTCAAATTCTCATAATTTGAATTTTAACCATACTTGATAAAACGGAATATTTTTTCAAACGGAATTATAAAACGTAATCTCGGAAAAACTCTGCGCAACATTTATGGCGACAAAGGAAATCCCTTCTATGAATGTGCTAAATTCTCAACCCCTTACATTAGTTATAGAGGAACACGCTGTAACTCAAGAATAGTAAATAGACGCTAATAGCTTAGAAAATAAAAGTGTAAGAAAATCGTTCTATTTTACCAGAATGCCACATGATGCAGGATGAAGCTTAAAAATTCAAACTGCCATAAAATTAAAGACGTCTTTACTTCTAATAAAAAAAAAGGTTTCATTCAAAGTTCCATCTATAATTGAACATTAGTATACTAAAGGTGGAAAAACTAGCGCAGATAAGATCAGACCCTTGCCATAAATGATAATTAGTAAAGTTCACTACACTGACAAATCACATAATGTACTACTAGGTGCTTATTTCAAGAGTTTAGCTCGCCCAGGGGACGGAAATATAGACTGTAAGCACCATGACGTTGTTATATTACGCTGCATGCCTCATATAGGTTCAACCACATAGTTTCTAACGGATTGGATCTTCCATTCAATTTCTGCCTATAACCAATTCTTCGAAAAGAATCCCTTTACACGTGAAAACCTACCAGGGTGTAGATCCCAAGCACTACTTGCCCATAAGCCATGGCCATAGTGGCATGAAGGGCAATTTTTGCGCGCCGATGAAGTCCCATGCGACATCCGACGAGCCAAGTAGCCGTGATAGTCATCAGTGTCAAATATGCCTAGATTAGATGATTTCCTGTGCAAAGAGAAGAAATCGAAAGACTTTCTCAATGAATAGGTAGGATTTTTAAGGCTAGTAAAGCGACTTGTAAAGCGTGAAGAACTCGCTGATTTTTTCCTTTTCTGAAGCAGGTGCCACTACCAGCACTAACCAGATTTCTATGAATGAACTGTGTAGTGACGTCATTTTCAAAGAAATTCTTCCACATTGGCGTATGTGACAACATGTTCTCTGGAACCCAAAAATCGGCAAATTTTGGCCACGAGTTGTAGACTAAGCCTGCGTCCAAACCAGCAACTATCGCTCCTAAACCAATGTATTCAAATAGCCTTATACTAAATAATAATTTCTTCGGCTTGCTTAGAAGCTAGAGCTGCCTAATGTACAAGAACTTCCAGCACACAGGGCAGATTTAAAAACTAACGATGAAATTACGGAATAAAAGCACATAATAAGTGCTACAAAACATCAGTTTCGATATCCGCGAAATTTCTATTGGTAATACCCACTTGGATACTTGGATGGCCCATCCTCACTGGTTGTAGAAGCCTCAGCATAATCTCCACTTCTCCGCAGTTTTTCTGGTCTAGCCAGTGTGGTTCCCTGGCGTCCCCAGGTCAGCCAGGCTAAGTCCACCCCCGGGTTGTCACAATCACAGGCAGCCGCTGCCTTTGTGGATCAGTGGGAGATTTGCCACCATGCAACTAGTTTGCTACCATGACGATGACGGATCCTGATATTGGTTTACGCATAGCTGGGCTTCCTTATGGAAACGCAGGACTTCTTCTCAACTTGGGAGACCTTGCCAGGGAGATGAATCACCTCGCTGTACATCGCAACCCGATACCCAGGAACATGTCTCAGCTACGATGAGGCGGTAAACCGTCGGGAGGATTGATAGTAACTCAAGAAAATTATGTGAGAGGTCAAACGAGAAGAAGGATAGACGACAATCATTTACTAGTAAAAAATGAGGTCAATTGGTTCGGTAAAGGATTGTAATTTAACTATGAAAACCAAATCAATAAACATACCCATGAAAGCTGTAATGAACACGAGGGCTTTGGAACTATGGGAAAGGCCGCGTAGCAAACGAAACTTGGGAAGTTTAGTGATATCTTTTCGTGGAGTGACAAAATGACTAATCGCGTTGTACAAAAATAGGGAATATAGCACAAATGCTAACGATAGATGAGTGGCCAGCCGGTATTGAGACACACGTGGAACACTGGCTTCAGAATTCTTCGATGGATCTAGCCCTGACTTAACCATCCACCATCCTATTCCGCCCTAAAGTAGATTCTAAAGAATTTTTTAATCAACGAATTGAAAAGAAAAAACTCCATGTTTAAAATCAAAGGACGTGACGAATGGATTCGTCACGGTAAACATTCAAAGATTCTTAATCACATTCCACATAGGATAACCTGAGCGACAATCAAAGCTGCAACGATCAACATTCGCCTCTTCATTGTGGCTGGAAAATATCCCCGAGCCCAAAAGTAGACGCATGGCAGCAAAAACACCTGTTAAATGAAGTTAGAAATCCTGTAGAAATTGACAAGCAAAAACTCGTTATTCCCATCTTGCAAAGAAATGAACAATAAAAGAACCGTCATGGTTTTTGTATTTTGGTTCTTCTTCGATAGCCTATAGTTCATAATAGGAGCGAAAGAGACACATTAAAAGACGAGCTAACAATTCAATTGCAATGCCACTGTCTTTTCCTAGAAATGATTTACAAATACACGGTGTTAAACTGTTTATAACCCAAAGTGATGTGAACACCCACGATTCCAATAGCACGGCCCCACATACGATGGCCATATTCCATATTCCATATAAACTTGAATTGAGCCAACGTCATTTCTTCATTAGATGACTTACTAAACAGAATCTACATTAAGCAAAAAGCCGTTACGCACGACAACGATTTCACAGGAATTAATAGTAGTAATTATAACGAGAACAAGGGGGAGGAAAAGGAAGAACAAAAGTTGAAATTTAAGTTAGACGAGCATATATATACACATATATAATTGTATGTATATACATACATATACATAATAAAAAAAAGGACAGAGCTCTCGGCGTTGATCAATTCCTAAAGGATGCGGTATGCTTTCGACTTCATTACGCATCATTGGAGGTGACTGAATGTATATCTGGCCTTTACAATGACTCGCGGTGGCTTACTGATGTATCGAGCCAGTGCTGTTATCCTCCCAGACAAACTTGGTACCAATATGCCGACCCCGGAGGGATGGAAGGCTTGGTGGGCCAAGGGAGCGGGGATCGATCTCAGATGTGCGTTGCGGGCGCCTCCCACTGCTCCACACGCGTCGCTACGTATATTTATGCAGACATTTATTTATACATAGTTATGCATATACATGGAATTAATCAACCTCTGAATTAGCTCGCTATACTGTTACAGATAAATTGTACAACACGGTCAAGAAAAGTTCTTCGAAAACTGTAATATTACTTCTCGATAACTAAACATTGGAGGAGTTGAGAACTTGTGAGCTCAAAAAAGACATTGCTTATTGCTCCGAAGTATCCACAATGCTTTAAAGCGTTATTTCAAATTTACTTGAAAAATCGAACTTGAGAAATGCTGAAAAGTAATAATTTTAATCTGTCAACGGAAGCGTGGAAAGCGCCCACATCAACGGCACATTCAAGAACCTCATCGGCAGGTCGCGTACCTCGACGTGAAAAGTACTATACGTTAAATTCCAACTACAAACTCACTAGTGGTATTCTGGATACATTTTGTAGCGTTCAAATTCCGCTTCCCATTCTTGTTGGTTCGAAGGCGGCTTCATTGTTCGAAACAGGTCCCAGTTCACCATGCTGAGACCGGATTCGGTTAGCCTGAAGAATAGTCATGCTCACTATCCTATCATAGCAAGAAGACCCCATGACGTGAACATCCTTCACAATAACACCTCCGAAAAAATCGAATTGAAATCGTAATGGTTAACATATAGCGCCCGAAGGTGGCTTTTTCAATAATTAACTGTAAATTCGGTGTTTTCTTCAATAAGCAGACACGAGGTTGGTATTCTAGAATTTATTAGGGATTCAATAGCCGACGTTTCGGCGGTTTTGCCTTCTTCAGAGCCTGGAAAGGTCAAACTGACATGCGATCTACTCAGTCAAACACTTTCATAATACTAGCAGATAAAACTTAACAAATAAATTTGTATTCGCATAAGGAACAGCTTCATTTAAACATCCACCGTTTATTCGTTGTAACTAATCCAATTAGTTGGTGGATAGCAGGCGCAGAGAGTAATGCATGGGCGAGAACTGTGCCTGTATCAGGTCACTGGATCAGCCTGAGGTACGGCGCTAGGTCACGCATGACGACCATTCCAGGAAGGCGAAACCGCCGAAACGTCAGCTATTATGCCCTAATAAATTCTAGTAATACCAACCTCGTGTCTGCTCATTGAAGAAAAACACCGAATTATCAATCATTGCTGAGGTTAATAGAAAGTCTGTCTTAGAAATGACGATAAATTCTCGATCATTAGAGTAGTTGACGACTTGAGGACCTCGTATGTGTATAAAAGACTTTGTTTTCTCGCAATAACCGCATTCAGAGCTCTTTATAAAGCAGCCTTTCAAATCTAAGTTTGTTCAAGGCTGAAATTATCCAAAAAAACAGTAGCAAATTTAAATTTTAACTTATTATTTACTGCCTAATCTTTTTTAACGGCGCAGTTATAATCACAAATTGTAATCATAACTGCAGCCTCACCCTAAATGGGTTCATTGCCGATTTGGACTCCCCAGATCAGTCCCGTTGACGGGTGATTGCTGATGGCAAGTGATCGATAGATCTAGCTGAGAGAGAGGCGAAACGAAGGACCCGCATGGTGTGGTGGTGAACGCGTTACTCCCTGGAAAGGACAATAGCGCGTTCGTTCCCCACCGTAGACACCTGCGGTCCGGAGTTTTGCAAATATTTCAGCATCATTGGAGCAAATTTAAGTTTTTAAGAAATCCAACGGATGTGCCGCAACCATGAATAGCGGTGACACATTGAGTGACATTATTGCGTCCTGCTCTACAAAGCCCGGCAACACTTTAGGTGCTCGAAATGCGAACCGTGAAGTAAAAAAGGCGAGTTTAGAAGAATCTAGAAGACCAGTTTTTACCGTTCACTTGTGCCTCGTAAGAAAAGATCTGCAGATCCTGATAGTCTTCGCTTGAACTACTTAAGTCCAGCATTGATATGTTGATTTAGAATTGCAAGCGATCATTATTTTCCTAAGAAAGGCAGGTGTACCCAAGGCATGTCGTACGCTTTGCGTTAACACACTGTCACCGTCACATACTATTTCAGTTATGTCGCGATCTATCCTCATATTACTACGTAGTAATCCCCCTTTCAAAGATTTAATGTTTCATCGTGGAAATGAGGAGCTCTCAGGTATTGAATTATAATGTACAGCAAGAACTCCTGGATGCTGAACTACGACGTACAGCAAGAGAATCGTTCCTCGAGACGATCACCAGTACCGAAAATGGGACCAAAAGCATCATTCATCTAGAAGATCAGTTAAGACTAAACGTATTATTGGAATCATCTCCACCCTAAAATTAAAAGTGGAAGACCAACCTCCCTTCGATACTCAAGGATTCAAGGGAAGTACTAACACTGCTGTCTCACGAATAAAAAAGCGCTTTCGCAGGTAGCAAAACACCAACCCAGTGGAAGTTAAGCTGATGTCAACCCGATCCGTGATCAGAACCAAAAAGGTCGTAAACAGAAGACAATACCTACCTGGTAAGCCCTCCAATCGCTACTGCACCAAAACACATTCCAGCACAGACAAACAACCAGTAGCCTACACGTTTGCGTTGCTCTTCGTTGAGACCTGACACATCGATTCCAAACTGTCGGATCGGTACTTTCCTTAAGAAAAAGTGAGTCACGCGTTAATCCTTTTTCGCTGTTTCTATAGATATTCTATATTAATTACTACAACTGCAATCCTCACATCGAAATCCGTATGATAATACCTTACAAGAACTTTCTTTCGAGGAAAAGATCCCTACCTGAACAGGCCCACAAAGATAAATAACAGTTTAGAGAAGGAAGAACCGAGTGACCTACACGACTTGGAGCAAACTCCTCTTCAAAGTAGCAATCGAATTCGGCGTTGTGCAGTTCCGAAAACTAACTCTTGAGGAGCTACAGAGAACAGCTCGGAAGAACAACGACATTTCAGCAGCAAAAATGTGATCTTTAAAATACTTGCACGGAATTCCTCATTACGAGTGGTAGAATTGAAGGCCCACAATACATGTAATGTAACGTTTCAAAGAACCATCTTTTTCCATTGAGAGCCTTGTACTCCAACAATCACCAGCTTATCCTAAAAATTCTTATGAATGAAGTATTTGTCTTGTTGCAGAGTAGTCACCACCGCATACATCTCATTATGCACCACTATGAGCAGCTTTATTCCATCATTATTGACAATGAAACGAAACATGTCCAAAACAAGACGTGTAAGAAAAATACAGGTATAGAATGGATGAGTTCCCACATACTCATACGTCAACTTGAGCTATTGAGCTATACGTAAATCCCTGCAGACTATTTGAAACATGAGTTCTGTTATTCAGAAAATCCGCTATTGGACTAGTACTCTACGTGTGAACACTACAAGCAACATTACCAGTAAGGATACTCTAGAATCTCTAAACTTCTCTGCACCTACGGTCTACTAACTGAGCAATCAGAAGGCAGACATTAGCAGGGTAAAGTAAAACAATGAGGTCAGTAAAATAAAGGTCTACCTGTGCCGTTCAAGTTGTCAGTCAAATATGGATAGACTAGGTTTTTCATAACAGTGGATGTGATATAAATAACAATTAATATGGACACCAATCAAAAACCAACAAGTAAATTTGTGGCTATCCACGTTAACAATTTTAACAAAGATATAGGCTTAAACAGTTCAAGATAAATGTAATCCATGCTCTCCAATACCTATTGTTGAACGTGAGCTTCTCCTTCAGTGGGCGGGATTGGTAATTTCGGTGTCATCCCCAAGTAATCAAATTTAAAACGCCAGTAAGCAACGACCTAAACACATACGTTGAGAGCAGCAGAGAAAAAAAAATCCTTATTTTAGTAATGTGTGAGGAAAACATAAATAGTGGAAGAAAAAAAGATGGAAGTAATGAAAACATAATAAATCAGTCCCAATTTCAAGGCAATGGATCCCTCGCCTCAACAAGATGTTCATAGCGAATATTTTTTAAACTAACCATTCGATCCCATATATTTCCAAGATCGTTGAACGCTGGTCTGACATCGAGAATCGTGAATAGCTTCGACTGCGGATCGACAGCGCCTCCGTCGTAATAGTCAATCACATATTGCACCTGGAAGCAACCCAGTCAAGAAGAATATATTTCCCTCAGAATGAAATCGAAAAATCTACAAACTTCTTTAACTCCACATCTATCAACAATCCAATCATGTCGATCGAACGGAAGATCGTAGCCCAAGAATAGATTGCGAAACCGAGCACGTGGAGTGACCTTTTTGGCATCTCCTTTAAAGCTTTTCAACTTCGGCTCAGCACATTCACTGAAACTTCGACGTATATCTTTTTGAAGAACACAAAACAGGAAAGACATATACTGGATTGACTGAGACTATCAACATGTAAAAAACACCGTCTAGGCTTTCCATTACCGATTACAATTTGGTTCGTCAACTGCACAAATCTCCAACCCAACAAAGAAAAAAACTCCTGAAAGCTTGTGTTAGACAAGTGACCCTTTAAAGATGCCACGTTCTCTCCAACAAAAAGAACCAAAAACAACGAAGGGAGACTTACGGATGTAGAAAGATTTTCCCACTTTAGGACCTCTTTCCATGCCTCTTCATTGTTTGCGTTGTGAATTCGGATGATATTTTCCATGTCCTTCTCGGTGAGCTGATCCTCTTCCCAACGCCATCCTTTCCTAGAATGTCCGAAAAGCGAAAGTAGGAAATAAGCAGAATAGCAAAGTTCCACTTCCTAGTGGACGAAGTTGTCTTGAACAAGACCTGACTGGGCGTATAGACAGCTTCAGCAATGTTTATTAAACTATGCGGGTAGAGCTAGTAGGTATGACTTATAAAGTTCGAAAGATTGCACTTATAGCAACATTTGACGCATTGCTTTACTCTATATTACAGCCCCGCCCGAAGGTTTACCGCATCATCGTGGCTGAGAGGTGTTCCTTGGTGTGAGGCTGCGATGTACAGAGCGGGTTAATTCATCTTCCCAGCGAGGTCTCCCAGGCTGAGGAGTCCGGCGTTTCTACCAGGAAGCCCAGCTAAGAGTAAACCAATACCAGGATCCACCACCGTCCCGGTATCAAACTAGGTGCATGATGGCAAATCTCCCTGTGATCCACAAGAGCGGCAACTGCCTGTGGTGATGACGACCTGAGGTAGACTTAGCCTGGCTGACCTAGGGGCATGCCAGGGAACCACAATGGCTAGACCAGGAAAACTGCGGAAAAGTGGAAATTATGTGCGGCCAGCACAACTAGCGAAGACGGATCAACCTAGTATCTTAGCATCCAAGTATAATAGAGTCATATCACAGTGCCGTTTAAACCACATATTTATGAATGTCTAGTGATAAAACCGCAAAAAATTCTTTATGCAGCAAAGTGTATGTAGCTGTCGGTACTACGAAGTATATGTTTCAATTTCGTCCCTAAAAATATCATTGGGCCCAGAAACAATGTTATGAAGTGTGAGTTATTCGAAAAAGAAACACTTTTATTAATTAATAGAAAAGCAGATAAACAAGTTGTTAAGACGAGAAACACAGCAGTTCGAGAGGTCCGTAAACCACATGAAGTGTCGAAAAAAACTAAACGAAGGCTATACTTACTTCAACATTGCATTCCAGAACATTTGTGGACTGGGATAGGTCCAAGTGTCATTAGTACCTGCCCTGGGTATCGAGGACTTCTCTCGTGTCAATGGCAATGGAAATGGCTGGTCAGGAGCTGGTTTTTGGTTCGGATGTTCAAGCTCCTAAAGGATACGGAAATCTCCACATACCTAGATAGGACCATGCCATTCATTGTAAAAGCAGGCCATAAACAAACTTTACACATTAATGTAGACAGAACATGTTGTTCTAGCTCGTTACTAAAAAATATGGTAGAAACAAGAGCTGCTTTTGTAGAAAACTTGAAACGACCCACATTATTCATGGGGTTGACGGAGTCGCCATCCACAGGCCATCCGCCACAACCTTCAGTAATTTTACGTTTCTGCTGACTTGTATTACCACTGCCCATTGGGCAATCCGTCTGTCCACCTTAAAATTATCAGATCTATAAATGATTAAATTATCAGATCTAGTATAACCTATAATCCAATGTCAAGGTTAACAGAAAGTCGACCATGGGAACTATTTAAAAAAATCTTTTTACCAAATCGCCTGCAAAGGAAAGACCGCTATTATTTAGCATGAAGGTAAAACTTAGCATCTAGTAAGTAAAGGAATTCTGCAATCATGATTAAAGATACGAACCCGCAGCGGCCATCGTTCGTCGAGCGTGTTTTATCCTTTCCGCCTCTAACAAGTCCGCTTTAGAATTTTCAGCTACGATCTGCAAGATTCGGACCAAAGTGAACGACGAGAAAGAATATCCGAAGGTAGAAAAATACCTAGTGAACTTACTGGCTCAGCTGATGATGACTGACCCGAGCCCATTCTACTCTGAAAAGAAAAAGCGGGGATTTTAGAAGGTACACCGATTGAATGAGTTAATGTGTTGAAACGTGGAGCAACAGCAGTAAAAGAGCCTAGGCGGACAGAGATAGTTCTTACCACTGTAAGGAATAACTGCAGCTTCAATGTTTCTAAATAGTAAGCCAAAATAGTAAATTTGAAGTCCTAAGACGATGACTGCCACCAATGTGGAATTGGAGCGCGAAATTGTTTGCAGGTCAGCTTAAAACACTTTGCCAACAATAGTCCTTCCAAGCAGGTTATCGATGTAGGTCTAAAGATCTTCTTTTTTTCATTCAGCTACACTACGAACAGACTCATTCATCAGAGAATGTTCGTTGATGAACCTAGTCTAGTATCATTCAGGCCATTTCTATTACCGAGAATATACGGAGATCCCTTTGGAAACACTTACGATCACTCCTTTTCCTGACGTACTAAGTAAATTCTCAGTCAGTACTAGGCCTACCGGTACTGAATCGTCTCTACGAGAGGACTGGCGTCGCACTGAGCGGATTTTTGAATCGCATCCGGCCACGCGTGACCTTGACCTCGCTCCGCTTCGTTCCGATCGATACTGGCGCCAGTCATCTTTCAGCATTTCTGATTCGTCCAGTACTTGACGTCCAATTCACTCCATTGCGGTCGTGTGTTTCTTGCTGTCTTGCTTTTTTCATTCCTCACAACAAGTGACTTTTTTTTCTCGTAGAAATCTTAGCGATTGTTAAATCGCTGAACGATTGTCAAATTTTTATCCAAGTTATGGAAATTCATGGAATTTATGAGACTTTGTAGGCTTCTAAGTGTCCTCAAAAAGGTACTGGTAGTAGTACGTACAGTAGTAGTACAGTATAAAACACGGCTGAGAGAAAGGCGAAACGAAGGACCCGCATGGTGTGGTGGTGAACACGTTACCCCTCGGAAAGGGCAATAGCGTGTTCGATCCCCCACCGCAGACACCTGCGGTCCGGAGTTTTGTGAATATCTCAGCATCATTTTGGTTACTAATAATAGTTTTAAGTCGAGTTGATGTGGTCGTCAGGAACTTCCTCAGACATTCTTCCTCAGGAACATAGTTGGCTTCGTTAGTGAGAAAGACTGCTGCGAACGATCCACGTCTTCTACATTTTTAGTGACCACACGTATGCAGTACATTCTAGTCTTGCTATACTATTACTGTTTACTTTTTTCATGTACTTTTTCATGATGTTTAATGTGCTGTGAAGGCAAGGTTCATTTTCAGTACCCCCTTACTGCTTCCATCTTCAGTAACCCTTATGCTTCCGTCTTCAGTAACCCTTACTGCTTTCATTACCAGTACCCCTTACTGCTATCTTATCAGTTTCCGAGATTCTAAATTGTTTTCCGATAGAACTTTACTGCTCAGTATAGTACCAGACGATACACGTGTAGTTCCACTAGGCTGATTTCGTAGAATCACTAGTGTTGGGGGTTTCTGAAGACGTTCTTTTTCTTCTGAGAAAGTGAATTCGGAAGGAATTTTTGTTAGTGACGTCGACGATAGGAGTAGAAGAAAGCTTTTCTAGGTGTTTCTTCTTCTTTTAGCTTCTCATCAACATTGAAGCTCAGCATTCCATTTTTTTTTCTTTTTTATTCATTCGTCTTCATCTCTTTTTTTTCTTTTCTTCTTTCCACTGAAGACTTTTATCTTTCGATTGCGGTTTTTTTTCCTCTAGTCGTCAGTTAGACAATCATTCTTATCTTCGCTTATTCCGGAATGTGTTTGCCTACAGTGATTCCCTTTTACTCCACCTTTCATCTTTCCATTGCCTCTCATCTTTATGTTTCTGCTACGATGGGCTCATAGGTACAATGTCCGAAAAATTTGGAACAAACCAAAAAAATGGTTGGCAGGGTTTTTTTTATAGAAAAATTGGGATTAAGAGGAAATCTTTGTGAAATTTAGCCATTGGGATTTATGAATGAAGTGAATTAGAAGCTGAAAAAAGAAGTCGGGGAAAACTTGGATTGGTTCCTAACGGTAATATTCGAATCCTTGTTGTTCCGTCATCTCCTTGGTTTTCCCAGAGACTGTAGTTTTCTCCAATTTTTTGGTATATAGCTATTCCGTGAAATTAGAATGTTTGAGCGAAATTCATAAATTCGTACGTCCAAAGGTAAAGTTCATTATCTGAAAGGCTCCGTCCATAGACGAGACCTTATTCAAATGCAAAGTGAGGATGGTTTATTTAAATGGAATGGCTTTTATAAGAGGATTCCTATGGACGAAAAGCGAAGTGTGCAAGTCCGTCCGACACACTTGCAATGCCTTCCTTGAATTCTTTTTTCTTTTCGATTTTCCCTTCCTGCAATGTTCAGATGGGAGACTTATTGTTTGACTTAGGCTTCTTCACACTCAGAATCCTTCAATTCCTTCAGCTTTTCTGTGGGAAAGCTGGGACTGGTTGTAATGGCCAGTAAATTTTCGTTTCCTAGTAGAACTTTACAACTACTTATCAGCAAAAAATGTTCTGGTATGGCACCATCGCCCATATCTCATCTGACGGAATCATGCCACCACTCGATATTTGTAAGTCAACAAACCCTAACACGTTAGCGCTGCTTATAAAAGCCTGATCGCAGTTCGCGATTCAGCACTGTTTGCCTCAACGCCTAACACCGTTTACAAAAAATCTCCATAAATTTCGAATTTAAGGCAAATTGAATCTACGACCTTAGCATTTCTCTTTACTCTCCAACACACTCAAATCTCACCTAGATTGCAGCGTTCTTACTCCTATTATTTGCTGTAGTATTTATGTGAATTAAGTTAAGCACTTTTGTGGTTTTTAGTCGTAACTGTCCTGAAAATCCGTGGGCTTTTTGTCCCATTTCTTCTAACGTTTCTTGTTTCTTTCTGTATCATATTGGTTGTGTGTTATCTTGCTCCTATGTGTGAAAAGGAACAACACAGTGGAAATCAATGACGATGACTATTAACACATCCGTGACAATACAGACATATATGGGTCACACGCATCAGTCGTATCACCTTGTGCTTTCGTCCAGTGACCGACACGGGCGCCAGTAGGGTCTTCATTTGTCCCACTCGCGTGCGAGAGTAGCAAGTTGTGTTCCATTCGCTCTTGAGGCTTGCAGAGCATCATACTTTTCTTCTGGGATTTTCGTGGGGAGTCTTGATCATGGGCTGTGGTCTTCTTGCTGTACTTTTGCCATTCCTGGTCGCTAAACGATCGTATCCATCGGTTGTCGTTGTGACGCCTGATGTGCTCGGCTTCGTGATTTTGGCATTCTGTAACGACATATCTGGTATTTGGTCACTGATCTAGGTCGGAGCAACCGACTGTTTCTCTTCTGTGCAATACGAGACGCTTCCGCCTTCTCGCCTTCTCGACAGCGCGCTCGATAGCGCTGAATGATCTTTATTCCCGTTCGTGAAGCGTCAAGGTGTCCTACCCGTGCGTTGAGGCAAAAAGCACTCAGTGGATCGAAGAAATGAGCATGGAGTCGATTGTTTCGTAGTTTTTTTCACTGCATCTTCCATGCTGTTGAGAGCTCCACAACCCGCTGGCTCCTTCTTGTCCAACTCCGATGCTAACGCGATCATTATGTTGGATTCTGGACCCACGTACACGTAGTTGGAGCCTTCGGACATATTCATTCTATTGAGCTTGGATAGGGTATATGCGTCAACACATACAGTGTACTTCATAAATCGGTGTAAAGGCCATTAACCATAAGGAATAAATGCTCGGCTTATCCAGTGGTTTTTTCGGCGCTTGTCGCTGATGGCCGTATTTCAAGCGGCGAGGTGACTAAATAGGCCGGATTTCCTCCAGCTAAGACGTGCAGAATCCATCGTTAGCAAGTGCTTGCTGTTGCCGTGATTGTGTTTAAGGCTTGAAGTTTTTCACTGAAAATGTTATTTTCAAGCAATTTGAAGATGGAAATAGCACCATGGGGAATTTTTATATGCGTTTATATTGACAAGACAGAGTTTTTTCAGTAAATCTTTCATGTACTCTCTCTAGTGCATGAACTATTGAAAGACCAGCATCGTCGTGAGTTTACCATTTTGTAATTAGAATGTTAAACATGAAGCAAAGTGCAGATCTCTTCCCTAAGTCCGTGTTCCCTACTGGTCATCGAAGGAATCGATAGCCCCTGTCGAAAAGCTCGTTCAGTTTCAAATGTGTGAAGCGCTTCTGATTCACTACAAATTTCGATCCCTGTTATGGTTGATGCTGTAAAAATCAATCGCATCACTGAAAAATGCTCTTAGAGAAGTAATAGATTATCAAGTTTCTTTTTTCTAAATTTCGTTATCAAATTTTCAAACCAGAGTTTTGGAGAGGTTTTTTGTTAGTTCTGCCCTTAACAAGTTCTAAGGGCTGTGTGTTTCGAAGAAACCTACAGTATCCCGCCTTTTATTGATTGCTGTATTTTCTGGATTTCGACATCTGATGCAGTGCGATGTGACGTGTGGGGTTGCTTCATTGCAGTTCGCCGTTATGGCAGCTGCTATCGATTTCAGCAATGGAATCCCCTTGGGGGCGCTTCTCTACGGATCGAATTCGTCCTGGAAAACGATGCCGTTAACATTTTTCTTAAGAAACGCTCTTCCCTTCAGGGCATTCAGATAAGTCGCACGTTTTTATTAGGCCTGTCGTTTTTCCAGCTGTGCTAAAGCCCTTTCTGGTTAGAAATTGACTTGTAAAGTGGAAAGATGTCTTTTTTTTTTTCATGGAATCGTATTTCACCTCAAAACCTTTGAAGGGCTTACTCATTTTCGCTTACCCTTTTAATGTGTTTTATGAATGTAAATTTTAGTGATCTGCTGTAGGAGGATTTATTTCTATTTCGCAGTTGACGTTTCATTTCGGTGCTTTGTAATAAGGAACAAACAATTTCACCATATATCAATGGTTCCTGCGATGAGAAAGAAAATGATCACCTATTGTTTTATAGACTTCATTTTATGATTGTTCCAATAGGAAAGGAGGTCTAGTGGGCATCTATTTTTTTAAAGCCTCTTATTCGTTGGGAAAGAAGTAAAGTTCGAAGATCGCTTACATCTTTGAGCAAGCGAAAAAACCGCCATTTGGCCATAGTAGTCGGATAACCATTTAGAATCACTATTTCGGATTTTTTGTACCAACTGCTCTTTGTTTCCTCTCCAGCAACTTAGTTGAATGACTCGCCCTCTCGAAGAATCTTGGGAGTCCCCTCACAATTTCCATTTGACCGATAATTCGTATTGCGCTAGAGCCTCGCTAAGTCGACAGCACAATACCTAAGTAGCTACCACCAAAGCGGTGGCGCCTTGTGTTGGTTGTCCCTTTTTTCTGAGCTTTCGGATGGAAATTCGCAGCTTCCTATCAATTTAGAAACTCTGGTAGGAAACCTTCTATACATCGCAGTTTGATGCCTAGAAACACCCCCGCCTCTCAAGCGAGGTGGAACGGTAAACTATAGAGGGATTTGTCTTTGGCATTAGAATAAAAATTCAGATTTCGCTCACTACCTCACCATGCAACGAAAGCACCAATTTGTTTTACTTTCTTATACTTGTCGTAAACTCTATCCATCTCAGCTGATTAATAGTTCCGATGCATGTTAGTCTTGCAAAATCCATTTCAAAGTCAGCTTTTGCGATGTCTGCTTGTGAGCACCAGTTCGTCGATGGATGGTGGATCTCATCAAGTAAAACATTGCCGATTGTATAATGAATCAACAATTTTATAACGGATGGATGTACAACAAAGTCAACGCCACAAACGTTAAGCAATAGAATTTTCTCACCTAAGATTACAAGGGTTCTTTGGTTCACATTCTGGATGCTAGCTTTCTCGTTCTTAATTGCTTGAGTTGCTGTCAGACCGTAGTTGTTACGGTCTGTGGGAGGACATGTATCTATAGGAACGTAATGCTTATGGT
Organism: Angiostrongylus vasorum; assembly: GCA_018806985.1. Lineage (NCBI taxonomy): Eukaryota > Metazoa > Nematoda > Chromadorea > Rhabditida > Metastrongylidae > Angiostrongylus > Angiostrongylus vasorum. Next base: position 340,886 of record JADANN010000356.1, on the reverse strand, counting down.
CTGAAGATGCTCACCCATCGTACCTACATAGTCGGAAACAGTCTCCAAGATCTGTCGTTGATGTACCGTCTCTTAGATCCAGTATTATCCACTTTTTTGGTTTAATGTTCAATAGCTTATTGACAATTTTTATTCGTCTTTGTAACATGATGAATGCTAGACGAGCGTCGTTTTCCGTGGATTCTCGAAATAGCTGTGCTGGTACGTGCCCACACCTTCAAAACACGCAGTCACCAATCTCTGTGTATGAAAAGGGGTTTCTTTTTTTTGCTTCAATGCAAAATTTATTCCATTGCGGCGGCAATTACTGTGAATAGAGAGAATCTTACGACAAGTTAACCAACCACTCAAGGACAGTTCATCAAATATTAACCCTAAACGATAAAAGTGGTACAAGAAGAGGAATACGGAATCCGAAATTTTTGAATCAGAACGTCTTACAATGGAAATCATCTAACTGGACTGCTATCTGCGGCTCATCTCATACACGAAAATTCCTTCATCAACTAGAACGACCGTCACCTCTAGACGTGGGAATCGCTGAAGGTACGACTCATGCGGAAATCATTCATATCCTTGTGACTAGGAGAATTTTTTACGTCGGGATCACCTTGCATCTTTTTGCGCAGGACCAAGTCACCGCATTTATGCAAATGCTTTAACCACTAGGTGAAAAAATCCTATCATCGGGCGAAATGAATCGAACAAGTCGTGCCAAACGAGTGTATTCTCCATCACTTCATATCCTGGCGTAGAAGCGAATATCGAGAGAAGACCACGAGGTGGTGTTGAGAGAGGAAGATCTCAAACAGTCTGCTGAACAATTGTTCATAATGTAAGGAAAAGTTTTGAACGTTTATCTACTATGTCTAAAGGGTCCTGAAAAAGAAAAGTGGCAAGATCCTGCGATTAATTTGGTAGAGATCCTCACGAGTACAACATTTTACTCTGCTTTGCTTAGAAGTTGTAAACAATCTCTAAAGTTGTAAAGGTCTTCAGCGAATGTCATCTATCCCTTCTCCTAAAATTTGTTGGTTGCGAGAAAGTGATTGACATATTGAAAACAACCAATGCCATTCTGTCCACCTTAGTTGACCATGCTATAGGCTTTTTTTATATTTTATACTTTATTATTTTTATTATATATATTTTCCATATTTTTAATATATATCTTATAGCATGTGTTTTTTTAAAATTTTAATCACTGACTGTAATAATCACTGTACAACGACGGCTTTTCCAGCGATGATCACCCGTTAGTATCGCCAAAGCTGTTCGCTGTCGCACTATAGTGCTGTATGCAGTTAATCGACTGGAACAGCAAAAGCGTACTTGTTCATGAACGATTACTATTCAACCCTCTTTTTTACCTACGGGCGACGTTGTCCTGTTTTCGAAAAATATTGCAGATGGAGAGACAATGCTCACTGAGTTCAACGAAGCATGGAAAAATTAGTTTGCAAATCATTCGCAAGGAAACGTAATTCACGGAGGGCACATGAAGTGGAGAAGAGTAGGTAATCTTCGATGAACTGCCAGTTGACATGAGGAAACCACGTTCTATTTATACCTGGGGGTAGTCATTGATTATAGGTGACGATTTAATAGAAGAAGTCACTATAAGACAACGAGCATTTCGACCTACTTGTCCCCTTATTTGATGAATTACTTCTTCCAGATTTATGCTGAGGAACAGAAACAAATGCTGGTCCTCCAGCCGTCTAAATTGCGCAGAATATACAAAGCATTCGAGTGGACTGTTCTGAATATAATCCGGCACAATTAACACTAAGTCAGTCTTCGGAGAATATCCTTTCTTGAAATCCAGCAGAATACATGAGAAGAAATAAATATCGGCATAAACTGAGGTAAGAAGAAGACATTTCAACGAACAGAACGATAGAGTGGTTCCAAGAGAATGAAAACGATCTTGAGAGAGACTACCCGGAAGATGAGCCTATGTTTTTGCGCTCATAAACCAGCTATACTTACGGCTGGTATGAAATCCTAGATTTTCAAACAGCGGCTGAAGCCCTGAAGGCATGCCTGAATAAAACCACCTGATGAAGGGCTGTTGCAAGACAATGAAGCAAATGGAGGAAATGCTTTAACCCACATCACACGAATTCGATGGATCACCTAGAAATTGAAGTAACCATATAATGAGTCGTTGGACTCAAATTACATAGAATTACTTCGGCAAAATAATTCTGAATCTGTGGTTTGCGTATTTGTTTACTCAACTGCTTAATAGAGGGGGTACTCAAATTTTTCGAAACTTTCACATGGCGTCTTGTTAGATATTTTTAGATACTTCCTACATCACTTTTCTATACTGTGCTCGCGGAAAGTTCTGTCACAAACAGCTTTTCTTGTGCCGCTCTTATATATTGCAACGTGTGACCTCTGTCTCATAAATACACAGGAAGAGAAGTAAGAAGTGGGATTAAAAAATATCTTTATCACAGTTTGGTTATATTCTTCGCCGATTTGCAAAAAATTTTTGAGGAAGTTGAAATCAGTGTTAGTCATCGAATAAAAGCATCTTGAACTTCTATTCACACAATAAGTCAAGGAGTTAATAGTGGTTGGTACTTCAGAAGGTGTTCTTGTAATAAGGTTCAAACTTTTTTATCAGCTTGAAAACTAGGATTGGGAGACTTTCTGTGTTCTTAAAAAAATTGCAAATAAATAATGGGGTGCTTCGGGAAACATCTGAACGTCTTTCCAGACTGAAAATCGGCGTTTTTAAGGTCAGCGATACTCACAGTAGGTGGTTTCCGCAAAGGCTATTGTAACAAAGGAAACCGAAACTGGGTTCTCATAAGGGGGAAGTTCTATCCTTTTTTGTAGGTTGGCGGACCTCCTTCATGAACAGCGACGTAAACAGCAATATTCTCTGCAAAATGTCAATGAAGGTTTTTAAAGACGAATGGTTTTACAATTTACGGATGTGACAAGTTCTATCTTGTTCAGAATATTCTTTGGGATTGGCTCTTTCCAGTTTTCATTTAATCCTGCCTCATAGAAATCGCATATTTGACATGGTCTCCAGTAATCAAGCATGGCTCCGAAATAACTTCTACCGCTTCCTTGCTTCATAGTCAACAGAGCTTTTGACAAAAGTCATCTATGACTAACCATTTGTTGGCATTATGTTAATACATAATTAATGGCAATATACCCCTCACATGAGAGTTTTCACATCGGTTAGTCTCAGGTTATGTGTTTAGATAAGTATTTAGCTACCAGTGCTTAAGATTTAGAGAACGGAAATAGTACGATGTTCTGTGTGGCAAAATACCAGCGTCATTTTTCTTCCACTGTGTCATTATCGAACAGAAAAATTCTTCATAAGTAGCTCATCAGCTTCACAATCGATGTGTCATCGTTCTACAGCTGCGCTGTCACTTCTGTTAAGGGGGAGATACAACAAGTTAATACTATCGCTCCAAATTTATTAGATTTTTATAAATTTTTTTCTCACCATAATTATGCGACATTCATGAAGAAGGCGAATTCCTCAAGCAGCAGCCAAACCAACAAGCAAAATGTTTGAAAACATTTGTGGACGATGAATACAAGGAAACCCTGTTCTCAACTTGAGGGATCTGCCGGGAGGATGAACCTACTGCCGTTCTTTGCAGGCTTCTGAAAGCCTATCAACCATTCAACTATGAGTTTCTTAAGTTCGTTAGTAATCCATGCTACGCCACCTATCCATTCTTTAGGCAACATTTTTTGAATGGATCTTTGTCTTTTGTTTTTTTGTCACTGAGATTTTCCATATCCGTACCTCTGCTTTAACTAGGTGAGAACTGCTCAACGTCTTAGCTTTTAGAATTATGAGTATCAAAGGAGGATAAATCGGGTCATATGTAGGACTGAGATCTGAAATAAATGTTTTCCGTGAATTTATTAACAAACAGTGATGCAGTCCAATGTATTCGGAAGTTTTAGGGTGAAAACGGTGAACAGGTTAACAAAGACTGCTTAAAATATGAGACACACAGGTTTTGTTGAGGTTTATTCTATCAAGCAAAAAGTTGTTGCTCTGCATTCATGCGGTACTGGGAAACAAAATGGAGTGTATTTGACGGCCCTGAGAGGAATGTTGCTGTGTATCTGTTTATCTATAACACTTCGTTGAGTTCCACAAATTGTGGTCCTCGTGCTTTTAAGACAGGTTAGTTGCAGTGGCCGAACTGTTGTTTATTATTTTCCCATGTCTAAGAGAACAAGAAAACAACAGTTTTTACATTTTAGTACTCTTCGTTCACGTAATTTGTCTATGATTTATTTTATCACTTCACTGAACGAATTGAATGTGAATTTTGCAAGGTTCACATTCTTTTAGGGTGTCATGTTTCGACCTTTTTTGTTTTGTCAGGATGTTGCCTGATAAATCATGTTTTTACGACTAGAAACGTCCGATCAAGATTGAAAAACTAGATTTTATTTGGAGAATCGTTGGTCATTGGAAACGTTTTAGTTGTTGAGCTACAGTACACTGATGTTCGACATTCCATTTCATTGATTGTATCGATAGTTGTAATTTTATTATAAAAAATACTAGGCAGCGGTTAAAACACACCATGTCCGAATCTGTTTCCCACACGAACACCTCTTGCACTGTGCAGGTGCATTTAGGCGGTTGTTGATCGAAATTCCTCAGTCATTTTATGCCAATGCGTTTTCGTTAGTCTTCCTTCATTACCGTTATTTGAAAACAAGCACCGTGAATAGTAGATGGCCGTAGTAATTTACTTTTTGTAACCGATGCGTATTATCACATTTGTTGTTATTGACAAAGTACGACAATTCTATCGTGTGACCCCTCGTTTCAGGTATGTCAGCAAAGGCGGTGAGTGAACTGTCGGGCAAGGAACTGCTCTATCGACACCTGGAATGTTGCGGCTTGATCGACGCACCGACTGCTGTACGTCTTTCGGCTGGGGACGACTTCGATGCCATTGTCAGGGATTCCACATGGTTGAATGAAACGCAGGTATTCCGTCCTCTCCTATTCAACTTTAACTTCTGTAAGGAAATCGTGACAAAATAGGTGATCTATTAGGCAGTGCCATGTATTCCATTCTTACTTGTATTCATCGGTAGTACGTTGTAGAAAGGAAGATTTGACAAAGGTTATTTTAAAAAATGCATGAAAGCCCATTTCAGAAAGCTGTCATCAAACCGGATCAATTAATAAAGCGTCGTGGAAAACACGGATTAGTGAAGTGTGGAACAGTGAACGAGATAAAAAAGTGGTTCATGGAAAAATCTAACACGTATGTTCAGGCAGGTGTTTTGCACTTTTCGATCAAACACTTATGGTTGAATTTAATTTACAATCTTTGTAAACTGCTAACTCTTAGAAAAAAAAGAACCTAAAAAATGATACGCGTAAAAATTGGATTTCGCGATCACAGTTGTTCTAGTTAGTTTTTCAAAAGTCGCTGAACTATTTTTGCCTTGGCTTAATCCTTAAAGGTCTAGTCGCTGTTAGGCGGCGCTCCTTATTTGATCTCGAAGTTACTCATCTTATTTCCATAGCAGATTGTGCAACTAGTTCTTGCTAGTCAGCTATAGATAGAGTAGAATAAGAAATGGAAGGGTGTTTCGTTCAGAGATGTCATTATGCCTCAAAAATTCACAGTCTGTGTTTTCATTTTTCTATGTATCAGGAAAAAATTTCTCGCTTTTTATGATCTGTTGTTTAGTAAAATTTCACAAGCAAACCTTATTTTGGATAGGTGGGTAAAACGAATGGTCGTCTCCACACTTTCATCGTAGAGCCGTTTTGCGCACACAATGATGCGGATGAACTGTACATCGCTATCTACAGTCAGCGATACAATGACGTCATTATGTTCTACGAGCACGGTGGAGTTGATGTTGGAGACATCGATGAGAAGGTAATGGATTAATGAAGTTATTGTTTTGTTCTTGGCATGTTTGCAAACGTAGTAAATTTAGACTTCATATATTATTCTAGATGGGATAATTCTTAAAACCTGCCTACTTCAGGCGCGAACTATTAACGTCGAGGTATCAATAGATGAGAATAGAATGATGCCTACAGAAAAAGAATTAAGCCAGCTTATTGGAAATCTTGGTGACAAAACAACGATACTGAAATCATTCATATTGGCCCTTTATACTGCGTACAAGTCACTACACTTTACTTATCTGGAAATTAATCCGCTAGTCTTGAAAAATGGGAAAGTGTACATTCTTGATCTTGCTGCCAAACTTGATGAAACAGCCAACTTTTTGTGTTCCGACAAGTGGAAGACGCGAACTGGTTCGGATGTCGAATTTCCTGCTCCTTTTGGACGTGAACTTACAAAGGAGGTTAGACCTAAGAGCTGTTTTGGAATACAGCCTTTTTTGAAATTCTGCACTATCGCTCATTTGTTGCACAAACTGGTTGACATTGTTTGTGAAGTTGATTCCATATTTCTAAACCACTTTATTTCAATGTTCATATTTCTGGTACTGGTGCATCGGTTCAGGGTAGAAGTATTTATTGGAGCGGCAAATGCACCAAAGTATTTTATGGCCAACACACAAAGACATTCATGGCCACAGTTTATGACTAGATTCAATACTCACAGAATAAATTACCAGAGATTAGTGTTGATCATGGCCACAGTTTATGACTAGATTCAATACTCACAGAATAAATTACTAGAGATTAGTGTTGACTGAGTATCTCTCCGGCTTTCGAAAGTAAATCTATCGTGATTTCGGCTAATTGACAGATCCATAAATAATAAATATGCATATATGTATACATATATATACAAATATTATACAAATATGTGTATATATACATATATGTAGGTGGATATATCTACATATGACCCCTCTAACGTTTGAGAAGCTGTGAGACGTTTGAGAAGCTGTGACTGAGAATCGAGAAATGGAGTTTCCAGCGCTAAGGTACTGTGGGTTATATTCGCCAGATGAAACACAGGCATGGAGCGCTGAATGGTGGTGCTTAAGATAGATTATTTTCCCTTTGAACGATGTTCTACTCGATAACAAGCTGCTCGTTTGTGTATGCTCGTTGGTTCGCTATAGCTACGCCGGTTTCTCGATTGCTAGTTTCATGCCGTGCACCTTGCACTTGGATAATTGAACTACTATCAGGTAAGAAGCTAGTACAACAACAACAACAACAACAACATGGTAAAATTAACAAGTTTGGCTAGGTACTAAGAATAACTAAGGAAAGGCATAACATATGACTGAGGTTAGTAGTGGTTATATTAACATTTACTTCTTCAGCAGACATTAGGTTGTTAATAAAAAATGCCTAATAAGCGCTGTCGTTCCGGTGCCTTCGCCTTCTTCAGAGCCTTGAAAGATCGAATTGGCTCGCATTCTACTCACTAAAACACTTTCATAACCTCAACAGAAAATTGCCATTAATTGGATTTAGATCGTAGTTTCAGCTTTTTCTTAGAAACAGCTTCTTTCTAGCAATAACCGTTTTGATTTATCACCAATCGCGAAGTTGCTATTAACACACTTTTATTTCGGTGCACATAGAACACATACAACACAACGGTAGCTGACATTTCGGCACTATAGCCTTTTTTCTGTTATCCAGCACAACCTCGCGATTGCTGATAAAGAAAACGACACATTTATAATCCAATGCCTGTATAGGTGAGGAATGTACCTGACTCAGATCAAAAGATCAGCCTGAGGGGTCTGTTGTCACGAATGATCAAAAAGTACTACTTCCTGCGGTTCACTTTTTGTATTTCTGAAGTTTATCCAGAATGCTTCAAGTGCTATGAAATCAGTGCCGGAAATTAAACAGAGAGCAGATCAAAGTAGCAGGCGTGGCCGGTTTAATACCACAGTTACCCTGCTGCTTGAAGTCATGCTCACCAAAATCCCTAATTTAGTATCCACTGATGATCTTTTTTTCACTGACACTAGCTTTCATCTTACATCAGTAATAGGCTGCATAGATAGGCCTGCCTTCGGATAGAATAACGTGGTTTGTAAACCTAATACTCAACGAGTTGTTGAAATACATCTCAGACCTATCTCACGAACACTCAGATGTTTCTAGATCCTCTGTGTAATGTGAGTAGCGCTACCTGATGGATTTCGACGCCCACCTCTTTTCTTCATACGTGTCAAATGAGTTCTCAATGCAAGGTATCATTTAACTCTTTATGTAACACTAAGGGGCAATATACATGTGTGAATTATCGATTCGACAGCTCATGGCCCTCTGAAAGGAAGTCCTAAACTGCCCAATCTTCAAATGACCCGAGAAATTTTACACATAAACGAAAGGATTGTCAATGGGATAGCGACTAGAATCACAACTTCCAATTGCATACATGTCTAGAATGAAAATTCCAGTATTCATTTTATCCTGGGCCATTGGCGTACTGTCGATAAATCGACGATTGTTTTGTCATCTGCTGCACACAAGAGGAGATGCACAATTGTTTTGAGTTATTGAATCTTCAAATGGTCGGAGATCAGTTAGGATACGTAGAATATACCCGAAAGAAACCGAAAGGGAGCAGTTGGCTTCCATTTCTGAACGTTGAAATTACTATCTGAAAACGGACACGTCACCGAATGGTACCGAAGTCCAAGTAAAAAATACACACTGTTTCATTACTTCTCTTGTCACCTTCACACAGAAAAAACGGCGCTTGAGAGAAACATGTTTCGAACACCACCAGTGTCGCCAAAGGAGGAGTGCTGAATGAGGAATCCCTGAACGTGGCGTAGCAAATAACCATTTCCAATGGCTACGAAACTGTAGCTCCTCAGAATAGCTGTAGAAGAAAGAACCATGACCCCAGTGGTAATTCTAACGAGTCTGAGATTCCGTTTCTCCTGCGCTTTATTTCTGACAAAGTAATCACAACCATAAAGCGATGCCCGAAAAGGCCGGTCTAGAGTGTTGGGTAGCAGTGATTGAAATGCTACTGAACACCTGCGTTATCAGCCAGTTCTTACCCGCTTGTAAGACAAAAAAATGCGAAGGAGTGTCTATGAAAGCGAAAGTTCATGATTTGTGTTAGCGGAAGAAACGGAAACTTTGCATCTGATTAAGAGAAAACATCTAGTTGGTAAACTTGAAGTTAAGCCAAACACTCCACCAGGCGCGCATAAGGCGCAGTGACATAACGGGGAAGGTTCCAAAATGGTTCCCACTATCCTCTCACAGAATTCAAAACATCAGCGTTTAAAACTCTTGAAGAGTTTTGGATAAATTCCAAAAATTCCAAAATTAAGCCGCAGAGAAAAGTGTCCTGTGACCACACTTGACGTCACTCCATAGCTCTGATTTTTTGATCTGAAGTAGTTACATTCCTCACACATGTAGGACTCTGTATGGGTATTCTCTATCAAATAACTGAAATACTTATGTTTAATGTTTATGTTTAAACGGTGAGTGTTTAAAAAACCTGTTCCCCATGCGGTTGAAAATTTGGTGTTGAGATTTTCTCCAGAGGTTGTAATTACCTGAGTACATTGCGTAGCAGCTTAATCTTTCCAAGCGCTGAGGAAGGCGAAATCGCGGAAACGTCAGCCCTTGTTGATAAAGCTTTTATTAAAAAACATGGCTACTCAAGAGCGAACTATTAACTTATTGAACACTGCCGAGATTAATAGAAAATAGGCCCTAGGAATTGCTGCTTATGTTGATGTAGTGCTCAGCACTGGTTCAACTGTATGAATTGGAAAAAGCAAAGAGATAGAGACCGTAAAAGCACTCACTACACGAGCGAATTGAAGGATAACTGATGGTACTGCTTATATTCCTTTCCTAGTGGGCTGGCTTTTGCTAGAAGAACAAGAGATATTTTTTCGAGAAGAGGTGCTGGAATTTTTCTCGGTCTGCACAATTTGATAAAGTTGATTCCAAGCGTATTACGATAGCCACGGTGAATTACATCAGACAAGACACTGTACACGAAGCTTCGTTTGTGCGAAGTTTATCAGATAAGGATGGTAGGATAGAATGAACTTACACCAAGAAATATGGTCAGCTATTACAAACAAGGACTGTCTAAGGCGAAATTGTGGGTGTATATGAGAAACGGTGGTAAGAAGTGCGAAGTAACATTGGTGATTTTGTGGAAAATGTTCGCAATAAGTACTGTGATGTGGCATTCCCGTAATAGAAGCCTTCGTTTGTCGTCTTTCTCTCAGTTAGCCCCTTTGGTTCTGTTATAATATTCATTTTTAGGAACAATACATCTCTGATCTTGATGCAAAAACTGGAGCTTCTCTGAAATTAACAATATTGAACAGAAGGGGTCGCATATGGACGATGGTTGCCGGCGGCGGAGCATCAGTTGTGTTCACGTAAGTTTTTTGAGGTTTAGAAACATAAATTTTTTCATAAATAATAAATCGTAAACAAAGAGGAATTTTATTCATTGATTTCTTCATGAATGTTGTTTAGCTTTTTTTGCATTTTCTAATTGAATAGAGGAATTTGCAGCGACACGGTTTGCGATCTCGGTGGTGCAAGTGAACTCGCCAATTATGGGGAATATTCTGGTGATCCATCGGAGACGCAGACATTCGAGTATGCGAAGACTTTGCTATCTGTTATGACTGAAGGACCACCAAATCCTCAAGGAAAAGTTCTAATAATTGGAGGATCTATCGCTAATTTTACAAATGTCGCGAAAACTTTCGGAGTGAGTTCTTTAGATTTTTCTTTTTTGGTTACTTAATATTAGCCATAATAGAGGAAGAAATACTCTGTCACAAAATTGACCTCGAAAGCTATAGAGTATCAATAATAATGATGCTTATTGAAGACTACTTTAATGCTTGGACCGTATAATTTCACAGAAGTAGCTGTGCGCAGAGATGATATGTTTCTTGCGTGGTGACAGTGAGTTACGTTTTCTACGTATCCCTAACACGAATATACCTGGTTGATGTGGGTGACAAATGCTTCTGTCCATTCTTTTTGTCACCTGTCTTGAAAACGCCTATCTAATCGTGGTTACCAATCTTGTCGTCATTGGCTTTTCTTATCAGATGGTTTACTTCTCATCAGCTTTGGCGCATCTAAGTTCTTAGCAATCTGCGATTGTGATTTAATATGATGTGGCAGTTTTATTTCGAAACATATTGTGAAAATGTGCTGTCGGTGGTGCATTTAACTCGCTGCCTTACTGACATCCGTCCGAAGTCGAGGACACGTCCCACCTGCAGTTTCCACCTCTGAAAAGTCTGTTCAGTTAAAAAAGAAAAAAGAGCAGAGGGAGTTAGGATTTGTCGGTTGGTCCAAAGTTTTTTAGACAGTTCTGAAGGTTAAACTTCGCATTGTTTATACAGTTCCTCTTCGGAAAGGTTAATCATGTACTACAAATATCCTAGTCTCCGTAGTCGAAAGTATATCGTCTCACTTTTCTACCCAAATTCTTAAATCTATAGTCTGCCCAAATTTTTTGGACTAATTGACTCTGGAACACAGTCAACAGGGAAATCGGATGGTATTTGCCAACTGTTTCCCATTCATCGCTATTTTTAACGGATTTACAGTACTTGAGACTCTTCATTTGTTTGGAAGCATATTGTCGTGTTGATTGTGGAAAGTGTGTGGTATTTACTTCGTGATTACAGTGCAAGGAAAACGCAATATGGAAATGTTTATGTCAGACAAAAATGATGTGAATCGGTGCGTAGATTGGAGAACAGAGCCTTCTTCGTCCATTGGCAATAACATTTTGGAAGGTGCCGCTTGGATTTCAGCTTAGTTCTTCTTTGATGGCTACCAATAATTTTTTTTCATTTGCCGTTGTCAGTTCTCGTACAATGACCTCTTGCAGTGGGAATAATTATTAGCCATGTTAGTTGCATAGAAGTAGAGTCAAGCCTCACGCACCTTCTGTCTTGAGCCACTTCGCTGAGCTAGGAGATGTGTCCCAAAACATTTTGATCGATGAAACAGCATAGTTTCGGAAGTAGGTCTTTGTTTTCCGTCTTCTCCTCGACAATCATCTAAAAATTGCTGTCGTTTATAGTGTTCTTCTTTCTTTCCAACTCTAGCACTTTTTTAGTTTCTGGGAGGACCAAACCTTATTGGATAAATAATCAAAACTCACTGCAAAACGATGTTGTTATATCAAGAAAGTTTACAGTAGGTACCATCCTGTATTAGTAAGCATGTGATCGTGCACCACCATATGACTGTGTCCACCAAAGATCTTATTTCTTACCAAGAAGTGAATTTTCGCAAATGAAGTCTGCAATGTAGCACAATATTTCTCACTTCGATGCTGTTTAGTAGACATCCGGACTACACTTTTATGAGTTTACCTCATCAAAGGTGATAAGGTCTGAACACGTGGCTACGTAACTACATCTTGGTAGTGCTGAGTATTGAGGGCTGTACTCTTTTTACTGGACAGAGTTTTTTACCGTAAAGTCTTGGGTAGCCGTGTTTGGAGATTCGCACAACCGTATTTGTTATGACCAGCGAGAAATAGAAAGGGAAGGGAGTAAGAGATGAACAGAGAGAGCATTTGCGCTCAACAACTAGATTTCTGTTGGGACAACGATTCTCTTAAGTTGGCTGTAAGAACGTCATCTTGGATGATCGGGCTAGAGGATGGATAATTAGCGCTGGGCGTTAAAAGTGGTGAAGATCAGCGCTTGTTGATAAACTTCCATGACTTGACTCAATCAGTGCCTTTGATGCATTCGAAACGCTGTTTGTTGTAGGGCATCGTACGGGCGTTCGAAGTATTTGTCGAGCGCTTGCGTGAACACAAAGTCACTGTATTTGTTCGCCGTGGTGGCCCGAATTATCAGGAAGGTCTTCGGAGAATCAAGGATGCCGGTACAAATTACCTTGTTTGCATTCATAATGCTTCTAAACAGATGATTGCATAGTTTGAAGTAATACTTGTCAATACTGTTAATATGAAATACTAGGTTCGTTTAATATTTTGTGAAGAAGGTTATGTTTGTTTAGCCCAAAAACTAGAGCTGCCGATCCATGTTTTTGGTCCGGAAACTCACATGACTGCCATCGTCGGCGCAGCACTTGGTGTTCGCGATCTTCCAGCTGTACCTCACGCGCCGCAGACAACGGGACAATTTCTCCTGAGTCCGGAGAGAAATGTATCACGAATATTTAATCCATTCTTTCAACACAGCCTAGAACGTTCGATCTCCTGTGTGGACCATAAGATAGTGGTTTCTAATAAATAGGATAGGGTATTAGTAGAAATTGAATATTTTTTCCAGTGTATGTTAAATTTGTTTCTTGTGCTGTTGTGTGGTTTAAAAATAGCTGTTTCCAATGGCACCTCTTTTAGACAGCTGGAGGGGTACGTACCTCTTCTCGTCATCCATCTAACGATTTAGGCTCCGACGCAAGTGCTGGGGACTCCGCAAAGACGACTGTTGTCAACCACTCTAATGATGTAGAGGATTTGTACGACAGTTTGTTTGAGAGCAATACGAAGGCTATTATTTGGGGTCAACAGCAGAAAGCCATACAGGTTGATCTTTAGTTTTTTTTTTTCGAATCCATATAGTCGCGGAACTTGCTAGAATTATTTCTTAAAGCAGGGAACAAGAAGCTGCTATCATAACATATTGAGTCCATGATAATCTTCCCAAATTTCGAAAAGTTTTGGACGAAGCATGTAGAGAAATTAAGTAATCTCTGTGCAATAACGGCATTCATATCTTCTGACGTAGAAAAAATTGTTCTGGAGAATCCTCTTTTAGGTTTCTCAGGTAACGTCGTTTATAAGCTTTCACTATTGGGCCTGTTACATTGCTTTGCCAGTGTTTTTCAGGGTATGCTGGATTTCGATTATGTCTGCCGCCGTCTCGAACCATCCGTTGTCGCGTCGACTTATCCATTCACAGGAGATAACAAACAGAAATACTATTTTGGACATCGTGTAGGGATTTAAATCGTTCTTCTGTTAATGCATTGTCATTTCTACAACTTGTAACTTCTGTATCTCATGAAGTCGGGAATCTTTTACTGTTGAAACTCCTAAAATATTTTTTTTTACCAGGAATTGTTTGGTGTTGAAACGCTTAAAGGGTTCTTTTTATTACCTCAGGTTTAGGAGATCTTAATTCCTGCCTATAAGTCGATGGCTAAGGCGTTCGCAACACATCCAGATGCAAGCGTTCTGATCACGTTTGCTTCTCTGCGTTCTGTCTATGAAACAGTACTCGAGGCCCTACAATTCCCACAGATTCGTGTCATTGCTATCATCGCCGAGGGTGTTCCCGAAAATCAGACTCGTAAATTGATAAAGGCTGCTGATGACAAAGGTGTCACCCTTATCGGCCCCGCTACCGTGGGTGGTATAAAGCCAGGATGCTTGAAGATTGGTAACACTGGAGGCATGATGGATAATATCTTAGCATCAAAACTGTATCGTCCGGGAAGGTGGGTTATCTCAGTGTATGGTATGGGTTATCATTCTCATAACTAGTCAATGGTCAGGCCAAGTTTTGAAGAAGGCTTTTTATCACGCAGATCATGGTGTTTACGTTTAGTGGTTTATGATCGATGATGGCCTTTGATTGTCACACTTTGCAGTTTTCCGTGTTGGTCACTAAGTTTATCGAATGAATGCTGCTAAACCTTAGCGTTAATCATTTGTCGCACTGTGTTGAAGCAGTGCGTTTTCCAGTGATCGAGCGCTAACAGCATTCGAATTTATGTGATAGATGACTGAACTAATTCGTCACTTACTTAAGAAACTAGGCGGAACCTTCCTTCGCAACCATGCATGGGCAAATATCCTAGAAGATATATAAGCAACCATAAGCTAATTAACCCAAAAAGGGGAAAACGTAAACAACTACTGCGTGTATCAAAGGGTACTATCAAAATTCCCAGCTGACACTCAACGCAGGGTCCTCAACAAAAAGATCACTGCATCCGACAAACTCTTCAATGTGCAACATCTTCTAGAATATCTTGAAGAAGACATAACTAATGAGGATTTAATATCATTCCAAACTACCTCACCAACTGCTGTTAATACCACCAGCTTTAGCAACAACAGAGACAGCCGTTGGAAATCACAACCATCCCCGCTCTTCTACGTGCACTGCAAGGACAACGACAAACCTTTCAACTGCGAGAAATACAAAACACCTCACGAAAGATATCACTACATCAAAAATAATAAGTTGTGCTATATATGTGCATCACCGTCCCACAATACATTCCAGTGCAATGGATCTTTATGCCACAAATGCCAGAAACAACACCACACATCATCCTGTTTCAACCTAGAAACAAAGGAAAAAACGTTCATACCTTTTGGAAGAATGTAGCTCATAAAAGTGGCATTAAGGCCAGCAGTAAGAAAAGGAATCAGAAGATGCCGACCTCCACGTCTAAAGTAAATCACATAGTGGAAAAGACACCACTGGAAGATGAAGAAACCATAGCTCGGCTGAGCAAGACGTTACAATCAACATTTGTACCCCCTGGAGAAGTGATTGTACTGAATCACACAACAAACCAACTACAAAAAGTGGCAGTCGTGTTAGGCACTGGAGGCGAATTATCATTTATTCACGAGAAATTCGCACAAGAACTTTACTTGCCTACAATGGAAGAAACCAAACTACATTTGAACACCTTTGGAGCTAATAGCGTACAAGAATACATTTTAAGGAATGTCGCACTTGAAGCATGCGACGCGAATGGTCACCCAGTTTGCTTAATCCTATTTACACACAAACTTATCACTAGACCTTACCAACCAGCACCTATCGGTCCGGTGGATATAGACTTCGTACAGAAGCACAACATACAATTCGTTATCAGTAAAAATAAGTTCATGGTAAACCAACTGCGTGTCCTTATAAGAAAGGGTAAATCACATATCGAATTCCATCGGAGCTACATCTCCTTCCCACGTGTTTGGGACATCGTAGAAAGTAGCTGGAGTAAAGTAGAACCAGGATGAAGTG
The DNA here is from genome assembly GCA_018806985.1 of Angiostrongylus vasorum. Lineage (NCBI taxonomy): Eukaryota > Metazoa > Nematoda > Chromadorea > Rhabditida > Metastrongylidae > Angiostrongylus > Angiostrongylus vasorum. Next base: position 324,902 of record JADANN010000356.1, on the reverse strand, counting down.
TGATGTCGTTTCTGGCGTTTACGGCATTAAGATCTATTGCACTGGAATGTATTGTGAAATGGTGCTTTAAATATGTGGCACAGCTTATGATTTTTGAGGTAGTGATACTTTTCTTGAGGTGTTTTGTATTTGTTGCAGTGGAAAGGTTTGTGGTTGCCCTTGCAGTGCATTTAAAAGAGCGAGGATGGTTGTGATTTCCAGTGGCTGTCTCTGTTGTTGCTAAAGCTGCTGGTATTAACATCAGTTGATAAGGTAGTCCGGTGTGATGTTAATTCCTTATTGGTTATGACTTCTTCGAGATATTCTAGAAGATGTTGCATATTAAAGTTTGTCGGTTAAGGTGATCTTTTCGTTGAGGACTCTGCGTTGAGTGTCAGCTGGAAATTTCGATAGTACCGTTTGATACATGCGGTGGTTGTTTGCGTTTTCTGCTTTTTGGGTTAGTTGGCTTATAGTTACTTGTATATCCTCTAATAGCATATGTTGCTCATACATGGTTGGTGATCGAAAGGAAGTTCGGTCCAGTTTGTTGAGTAATTGACGAATTAGTTCTTCGGAATTGCCATATTTATTGCTAAGGAATTCTATGGCTTTGACATAGTTCTGCTTATTAAGTTGAGACTTCTTTATCGATTTTAGTGCTCTTCGTTTACCGAACTCACCAAGTGATTAAATGTTTGGAGCTCGGAGAGATTTTGTGAGTGTATGTTTGAGTTAAAAATCTCCCAGAATTTATACCAATCCCATATGTCACCAGTGAATGTTGCAGTGGCAATTATGGGTAGTTCTAGATTCTTTATAACATTAGTACTGATAGATTCATCATTTCCACTGTTTGGAGTGGAGGGTTTGTTTATTGTCTTGGAACGTTCGCCGTAAACTTTGAAGCCTTTAATCCGAGCGTAGAGAAGTACGCGATAGTCGAACGTCTCGCCGTTTGCTTCTTCTACGGCACTCGAACATTGTTCTGACTCTTGATCAACATTTGACAGCGTCGATTGCACTTTTTCGATTGGTGTAACTAGTTCGTCCAGTGCATTTTAAAGTTTTGAGGTCATGCTCTCCAAGGCTCCAACCCCTTCTTCCAGCTGCTATAAGCTCTTGTGAATGAAGGTGGGCGTTATTCCATGCTCTTAGTTTTGAATGCTGAGCTCTTCTATTTGCGCATGTTCAGTAGTTATGTTTTGTTCTTTTTTTCTGTAATTAAAATAACGTACTTGACTGCCGCTCGCCTGCTCTAACGATTTGACTGATGCATCAGTTTGTTGTGGCGTTCGCAACTTTTTGTGAATACCAGGTAGTTGGGAATGTTAGTCTTTGTAGCTGCTACGCGGGTCTTCTGTATGTAAGTTACTGAGCCGAACGCTTTCAGACAATGGGTTATAATTTTTATGGTTGTAGTAACAATAACAGCAGAATAACAACGATGCGAAGTATACAAGGCGTATTGGAAGGGAACTGGTTGAGCCAACTAAACGAGCCGAATGAACTGAGAAAGCTAACTGATGGGTTACCTATATTCGTTTAACGATGGGCGGAGTAAGGCTAGAATGGATGAAGATATAGTTTGCTAACAAGAGGTGTTAGGAAGCTTTTGAGACGATACATTCTGATAGGGCGAAATGCACACAAGGTACTGTAGCCGAGAGCGTTTACACGCGATAACAGCGTAGCAAACATTTTTACATTTGGGTTATCAGATCGTCGTGGGAAAGTTTACAAAGGACATTGGGCTTAGGAGATGACTAAGCAATCTGATACAATATGAATTGATAGAGAACATTCCATACTCATGGAGAATTTTCTCTATATTGAACGATATTTACGAGGATTCCTTCTGTCGTCCTTCTTGCGCAGGCTGACCTTTCGCGACGTTTTCCACTTTAATTTCTTCCTTTTGAAGGTAAGATTTTATATTGCTTACCAGAAGTACGTGTAGTTTATTACTTCGAACTCGATAGAAGTCGGTTTTAATATCATCAGATCTTTGAACTGTACCGTTCCTTATGCCTTCTCTCTCTGTTTGATTATGTGAGAAGAGAATTTCTGGTAGCACGTCTTTAATGGAGATTTCATTTATAGAGACTAGCATTGTGTAATCGAAAAGATTGGCGCATAACCTTTCCATTATTGCTTCCATGTTATAGCATGAAGTGGTAGTGTTGAAATCTCCGTTCATTAGAGCAGAAAGTAGAACATCACGAAGTTCCCGACGGCACTTCTTCGGAGTAATTCGTCTGCTTTCAGTAGCTTTTTCTTTTTTCAACGATGTAAGTCTTCCTGCTTAGATCATCAGCGGCTGACATTTATTATCTGCCTTGTTAGGTGTGTTGTGGGTAGTATCATGATTCAGTATTCAGGTAGGATGATTTTTTTCTCTTTTCACACGAATTGAATTTATTAGTCTGAGCCCATCAGTTCTTTTCTATGACAATAATTAACCTGACGTCGTACCACCAACAGTACCAAATTTGAAGTATTCTAGGAGAAAGCCTTACATTACTCAGCAAAGTTATAGGATCTCTCATTTGTTCAATTTCACCTGTGTAAAAATATCGATGGGAGGCTCGCTTGCCAGTGGTTGGGTTGAGCCAACGACCATATGTATGCTGCATGAAATCCCTAACCATTTCGCTTCCCGCACATTTCAGCAGTCTCTATAGCCAACGCTCCGGTTTCGCCTTCTTCAGAGCCTGGAAGGGTAAAATTGACTTCAATTCACTCAGCCAAACAATTTCATAACCTCAGCAGAAAATACTTCACGCGTAAATTTCCATTCGCATAATAAACATTTCCTTCTATTATGTCATATTGTAAACTCTGCTGTGAAAGCCGATATTTATTGAGTAATGGGCAGATAATGCTTTTTTAGTGAGGATTTAAATTTCAGTGTTGCGTATGTTTCGCGTAGTGGAGGGATGTCAAATGAATTGAACAACATAATTTCGGCGAACACTGACGGAGTATTCGAGGGTATTGCTATTGGTGGCGATCGTTATCCGGGATCCACATACACGGATCACATTTTACGTTATCAGAAGGACGACAGGTATAAAATTGAAGAGTTTTGAGAATTATATATATATTTCTGTGTTTGTAAAGTACCCCATTGAAGCTATTATACGAAGATGCCCGCTAGGAATCAAGAACACCACAGGTTGCAGTAGGTATTGGGAGATGATTCATTGACATTATGTATTTCTGTTGTTCGTAAATTTACATGGTACTTGAATGGCCCGTCCTCACTGGTTGTATGAGCGTCAGCATAATCTCCATTTTTCCGGAGATTTGCTGGTTAAGCCATTGTGGTTTGGTTCCCTAAAATCCCGAGCTCACCCTGGCCAAAATCTACCCCAGGTCTCCACCACCACAAGCAGTCGCAGCCGTTGTGGATCAGAGGGAGATTTGCCACCAGGCGACTTTAGTACCAGGACGGTGGGTGGTGAATCCTGGTATTGGTTTACTCTTAGCTAGGCTTCCTGATGAAAACGCCGGACTCCTTCTCAGCTTGAGAGACTGCCGTGAGACGAAATCCCCCCCCTGTACATCGCAGTCCGACACCCAGGAACACCTCCCAGCTACGATCAGGTGATAAACCGTTGGGAGGTGTTCGTAAACAGTGGTCCAGTTTTTGGACGTTTTTTTTTTTGTGAATGTATAGTTGAAAATATCGTTTTCCGCTTTCTTCATCGCAATTTCTTGTTCGCTTCTAGAACCACGATTTTGAATTACAGAGTGAAAATGATGGTTCTTCTCGGAGAAGTTGGTGGCGTCGAGGAGTATAAAATCGTTGATTTTCTTCGAGATGGCAGGATTACAAAGCCGTTGGTGGCTTGGTGCATTGGAACATGTGCAGAGCACATAGCTTCTGAGGTGCAATTCGGACATGCAGGAGCGTCTGCGAATGCTCTCGGCGAAACCGCAGCCGCAAAGAATGCTGCCCTTAGAGAAGCTGGCGCCCGGGTGCCACACTCATTTGATGACCTAGGTTACTCACAGTTTTTAATTACAACCTAATTATTTTTTATGTTAAAAGGTTTGACCATGTTTTGCGAGTACTGCTGTAATTTTTTATTAGCCAGTTACATCAAATGGCTGGGTTTTAAGGAAGGATGGTGAGGGACACGTTCTCTGATCTAGTCGCGAAAGGCATTGTGCAGCTACGAACAGAGGTTCCTCCACCGGCCGTGCCAATGGACTATGCATGGGCAAGGGTAAATGAACCTAAAATTTTAACAATGACAGTACGATTAAAGGAGCTATTGTCTCACAAATGAGAACGAGATAAGGGTATGTGGTGTTCATAGTGAACTCCCGCAAGACTTATTTCAGCTAGATTTTTAATCAGAACTCATCTGTATACGTGAGTATGTTGTCTTTGTGTACGAGCCAATTTTTCCTTATTCTCATGCTGTCTGTGTTGCTGTCCGTCTTTTCACTACTAAACTATAACTGTTGTTGCCTACATTAATATTGTTTGGTTTTACAATCTTAGGAACTTGGCCTAATTCGCAAGCCAGCATCGTTCATGACGTCGATTTGTGACGAACGAGGTGAAGAACTTAATTACGCTGGAGTTCCTATCACGAAGGTACTCGAGCAAGATATTGGTGTGGGTGGTGTGCTTGGACTGTTATGGTTCCAAGTGAGTTTTTAACTGCTTATGTTCTTTTTCCGTCTCTTTTCTCTATCTTTTCTGCCCTTTTTCATTAAATCAATAGTTATTCCTACTTAATACTAGTCAAGTCCACGAGACGTTGTTAATATGAGAAGGAAGAGGAGTGATAATTAACGAGATGTTATTTTATTGAAAAATTTTACAAAGAAGTTATTCCCTATTGAAGAATATGGACTGGCTTAAACTCCCATGGGGGTTGTGTGGTAAAAATTTATAATCGTGAGTCTTAACTTCATTCAGCCAATCATAATTTTGGTTTCGTTGAAGCCTTTGCAGTGATTATTCTGTTTTACTTTGTTTTTGTGACCGAAATTTCGAGCATAGCATGCATTGAACCAGCTTCGTTCTTTTAGAAGCGCCTTCCTGCTTATGCAAACAAATTCATTGAGATTTGTTTGATGTTGACAGCAGATCATGGACCAGCTGTGTCCGGCGCTCATAATACGATCGTCTGCGCGAGGGCCGGTAAAGATCTGATATCGTCACTAGTCTCAGGATTGCTTACAATTGTAAGTATTCATCATTAAACATCTGCAAATCGCTTGATTACTATGGCAGAAATATTTTTACGAAGGCACAAATGAAGAAGAAATCCTAAAACATAGCTTCTACTATCTAGTATGCATCGTTGGCGATATGCTCACGTTTTTATGAATTGGAAATCTTTCTCGAAGATTATTGCGGTTCTAAACTTTTGCTTTTTTTATTGCTGAGAAAAATTGCGCTCAGCATCGGAATTGGCAGATAACCAAAAAGAAAAAAACGGAAACATGGGAACGCGAAGAAAGGCGTCCATTCCAATAGAAAAGATTGCGTGGATTTGTTCAGGGTGACCGTTTCGGAGGTGCTTTGGATGGTGCTGCTCGTCAGTTTTCTGAAGCAGTTGATAAAGGGTGGAGCCCAATGCAGTTCGTGAACGAAATGCGTAAACAGGGAGTGCATATTATGGGAATCGGACATCGTGTCAAATCGGTATGTCATTGCCGGTGAAGCTTGTACATTTTTCCTAGGTCTCACAGATTAGCAGTAGTTTAGCGAACGAAACCGAAAGAAAACAATGCGAGTACATAGACGCTACACCAGTTTGAGCTATCCTTCTGTTTAGTTTACGGTCTGCTGGAGTGGTTTTGGTCAACTTTTTCTTTCTTTTCAGATAAATAATCCTGACAAGCGAGTGGAAATCCTTAAAAAATTCACACTGGATCGAAACCAGTTCAAACAGGAAACTCCATTGCTTGAGTATGCCCTTCAGGTGGAGAAGATTACCACGGCGAAGACTGCAGGACCGAAGAATATTTCTCGACTTTATTCTTCAAAGTATTTTTGTCGTTCCTCTACCTTCAAAGCGCTTCTGGCCTAAAGTTAAAAATCACTTAGTAGTCACCTTTGAGAAGAGGCAAAAGAAAAGGTGGAGCAGAATTTGATATATACAGCTATCGCCGACATCTAACTATTAAGACATCTTTGTCTTATTCATTGATCCGTTTTGTTTATAATTGCAGTTTCACGTTCTAGTTCAAGAAGTGTGCGGAAACTGACCCAGAAAGGTGTAAGAAGTGTTTAAATGCAAAGAACTATTAAAGAAAGTGTTTTCAGAAGCCGAATCTTATACTGAACGTTGACGGAGCAATTGGAGTGATTTTTGTTGATATTCTACGTCATTCTGGAATGTTCACACCGTCTGAGGCACAAGAGACGATAGAAATTGGTGCCCTTAACGGATTGTTCGTTCTTGGACGTAGTCTTGGGTTTATCGGTGAGTCGTGCTGGTTTTTTCTCATCGTCATCTGGGTAATATGGGGAAGTAGGGATGCATGTTGTTAAAATTAGCGAGGCGTTTCCTGATAAATATTGTTTTTCATTGATGAGCGTTCCACTTACCGTTCCAATGCTCGAAATTTGTCCGGTATCTATCCTATATTGCAATTGTGAACTTTTATACACTGCCTATTCTTTCATGGCAGAGCAGGATGTTGTGTGAAATGCGACAACAAGGATGATAAGATATGAGCAAAAGTGGCAACCTCATTTGGACTTTGAACTAAACTGGTTTCAGTACCAAATCGTCCTCCGTATGTAAAGTAAATAAAAAAACTGGTGAGAAAGGCAAAGCAAGGGCCGTGGTTGGTGTAGTGAGTAGGACGGGAGCCCCCGGTTAGAGGAATCGCGGGTTCTAAGCCCAACTAATGTTTGGAGTTTTGCTCATATCTCAACAACCTTGTGGTTGTATCCTGTATTAGTTTATTCAATTTTACGACCCTTTTGTCAACTGCTCCATTAACCGCCTCGAAGAATAAACAGTGCAAGAAGCCAATGATTTTTGTTGAAATTGAAGAATTATAGCTGAAGCAAATTGAGGAGAGAGAGAGCGCGCTGAAAATCTCCTTAAAGAAAAGTAGTTTTTATGCTGAGCAACTAAATAAATTGTAGGAGCGTTTTCCATCATATTTCTTGTAGGAGACATGCAATTTTTAATGTTTTTTACTTTTCTGAGTTGGTCAACATGTCATGTATTGTTCGATATAGTTCTCCTTTTCCAAGGTCACGTTTTCTCATTCCATTTTGGACTTATTTTTGGGTAAAGACAGAAAATTTCTGCTGTTTGAAGAGAACGATGTCGATTTTGACAGGAAAAGTATTGGTTTTGAATTTAAAAACACGTTTCATTCCGATGTGCCCTTTTCCTATCAAATCAAATTTTAGAATCAACACATGCTTGCTGACAGGATCCATGTTTTCTTACGTCATCGTTAGACTAAAATTCTAGATTTTTGGAGCTCATGATTCGCTTTTCTTCCCTTCTTTTTCTCGGGACTCGCCTCTATCTCGAAAAGCGAAATACTTGTATCAGTTAGTATCTGCTAGTTTGTTTACTGTGATTTAGGCCACTATCTGGACCAACGTCGTTTGAAGCAGGGATTGTATCGTCATCCATGGGACGATATATCTTATATCATGCCCGAGCGAGATTTGGTGAGCGAATGTCGCTGTTTTTATAGACGTTACCTGAACCAATTTATTGGATTTAAATTTGATGAGCATGGGGCACATTGATTTGAGGTCACGAACAGCTATAAAGTTCTAGTTTTCTTTAATCAACTGTTAATTGCATACGTTTGTGCAACGGTATTTTATTGAACATTTAGTGTTTCATTTCAGTGAGAATATAGCCACTCATACTACCAGCGCTGGATTCTTGGTGTTTCTCCTTCTTAATAACTTATTTTCTTGTCTTCGATTTGTTTTTTACGGTATTTGTTATGATTTCACCTGTACATAAAAGAACGCTGTAGTTTTATGCTATGTTCTTTTCTGGAACAACCGCTTATTGTTACAGTAATGCTAATGTTCTGCGTTCAAAGATTCTTGTAGTTTAGTTTTACTTGTAAGTAAACAATAGTGCGACCTTGGTGAAGGACGTGTAGTGCAGTGAAGTGAGACCCCACTCATGCTGTGCATATTGTTTAGTTCAACGTGTCTTCGTAGAAAACCATGTTCACCAGTCCCTTTAGGGTCAGGTGGCAGTAGGTAAAGTTGTGTTTGCTTTTAGTGTCTTAGTTGTTGCCGACTATATGGAAGTGACCAATTCAACATCAGAAGATGAACCATATATATCCTCTATGAAGCAATATGCTTTGCCTGGAACAATTCGATTTCACGTAGTTTAACAGCCTAAGAAACCATGGTTTTTTCTTTTTTGATAAACAGATCTGTGATTAAAAAGGATGTCTCCTTAGCTTAACCTGATTTACATTTACGCTAGTGGTAATGAAGAAGCGCTGAATTGTGTTGATCATTTTGAGTAGAATCTCCTGTATTATGGTCTTTTGTGCAATAAAACTACATATTACATTATAGATATTATACAAGCGATGAGAGCAGCGGTCACTCAAAAAACTCCAGGCCTACCGGTAGAGCGAAAGGCTAGTATTTTTCTTGCGATAGCAGTGTTCATTGAAGCCTTAGATATCTAGGAGGGCATCTTTAAGGGTTTCCCGTACCACATATATGAAAGGCTTTTGAGAACTGTCAAATATCAGTGACGTTGCTGATCATTGTTGGTCAGCATGAGTCGTGATTAGAAAATGTAATACGTCTTACAAAGGGAGCTAATCGCAACACTTCATCGATTCAAAAGAGAAGTTCCTTAGCGTTGAGCTTTACAGTGAGAAGACATGTGGTTCAGCTAATTAGGAGAATGAGATTGGTTCCTGGATGCCAACGATTACTGTTACAAGCGGAACTGTGTCAAACTTTAGTGGCTTGCAAACCTCCGTTCAAACCTGTACTAAAAAGAATGCGGTGTGGACATCGGATGTTTTCTATGGACACTTTTTTTTCTTTTTTGTTTATCAGGAAAGGACGCGACTGGAATTACAACATAGCAGCAAACCTAAGGAAAAGGAAAAAAAACAAACCAAAGGAAAACCTAAAAAAAACTTCGTTAAACAGTCCATTAGTACAACCAGAAAAACTCGAAAAGCTTGTTCACGTTTCCCCTTCAGCACACGTGTTCTACCAATTAAGACACCAGAGACTACTTTGGAAATATGCGATAATAAGTTTGGCGGAATTTTTAAAGAGATTTTCCAGTAGCCGGTGAGAATAGACGAGAAGAAGCGCAGTGGTAAGAGATATCGTATTACAACCGTGTTCTCTGATTTGATATCTCAGCGATCCAACTATCCCTTCCATCAGTTCTGAACTGGCACATTGACGTCAGATTGGTGCGAGAAATTTGCGGTCCACAGTGTCAGACGAGTTGCTGTTGTGAAAGCCTGGGAACGCTTTAGTTATTCCAGGATTACAGAAAAAATCATGTTACCGAAGTAGGATTCGGAGAATCTGTGGTGTAGTGAAATAGTGAGCTGAACCTGTAGGTGTTTTAATGGTGTGTTCAATACGATAAGATTTGCGCAATGTTAAGCAACACTATCCTATCTGGGTTTCCTCGTGGCTGTCGCACTGCTATGTCGATCGGCGGTACACCTCACGTTAGGGTCACTGAAGTGGATAAGTGTTGGACATTTTCGTCCAAGAGCTATCGCAGTACCATGCGTGAGGCCAATAGTTGCGTGCTGTCCGAAAGCACAGGGATGATGGCATCAGTTCAATGTGATCCTTTTAGTGTCTCTTGAGCGAACAGAGGCCACCATGTCTTTCATGCTCCAGAGGAACGAATGAAATGCACTGGTGTTTGCTCGAATTCCTCTTTGCTTGACGCTTGAGTACTGCTAACCAAGGTCGAACAAACGGGAGAGTAGGAGGCAAGGCAAAAATCAAGTAAATGACTGTCTGCTGTGAGTGCGTCGGGTTCTCCGCACGTGAAGGCACTTCTCATTATTTCGCAGAGGTAATGCTCACAGAAATTCCATAAGCTGTCATTTAGTTGGATACTTGAAGGGTGGGGCTTTTCCCGGGTCCAGTGCAGGGGCCTTTGATATTGTCACCCGCGTCCTTTAGTCTTGGGGAATATTTCGAGTGTAGGAACTAGTGTTTTCTAGGTTTTTCATCTTTGTTGGCCCTCCCACTCCCATCCAAATGACGTTTATTAAACAGGGAGACCAATACAGTCATCTTATACGTGGTCTTCTTTGAAAATATATGCATCCGCTAAAAGTCATTGTCGTGTTTACTTCACGTTCATCCGTTGTCGACTCTTCTCTTAAAAAAATTGTTTCATCTACGGTAGAACATTTTTTCCGAAATTTGAAGTGTGTTTGAGCTTCGGTCATCATATGGGAATAATTCCATCAGTTGATCAGTGATTTTTTAGAGAAGTTCGGACCAGTGGTCATTAGTTTGACGCTGTGTGAAATTAAGGCAATAGTATTCCTTCTTTGATAAGCTTACACAAGATTGATAAGCAATCTTTATTTGTCTAACGTTTCGACATCTTCATTTTCATCAGAGCCGATTATACGAGTCGATGCTCCGCAGTTGTTCGTCTCTCGATGTGGCGTCTTGGTCGTCGTACCGAGACCGATCTTCTTCAGAGGAACACCGTTCGGTTGAGGCAAGCTCATTCTGCGACTGATAGTTTACTAGATGATAATGTTATCTACTTCTGTAGGATGGGTTTTTTTTTCTGGAAAAAAAACAGGTTGTTATTACCGAACAATCACTATTGCAGCCAGCATCCTGCATAAAATCAAGAAAGGCGAGACGAAGGACCCGCATGGTATGGTGGTGAAAGCGTTAGCCCCCGAAAAGTGTAATAGCGTGTTCAATCCTCACCGCGAATGGCTGCACTTAGGAGTTTTGCAAATATCTCAGCATCATTGTGGTTGTAAAGCCAATAGTGTTAACTTCATGGCAAAAAATCTTAGGAACTCGTGATTTTTGGATTAATGCGCTAATGCGTTTCTAGAAAGAAATTATTACTTTCGTCTCATGTATAGTTTCTCCTTTAGGTCATTCTTCATGTTCACTGAACAAATGAGATCACATAAAATGTGGTCTTTACAAGGGGAGAACTATTCAGTCCCAATCGTTATCCACAGAAGATGTTTCACGAAATGTTTTCTTCTAGTTCCTCAACGGTTCATTGATACGGCCGTAATTTGTCTGCTACCGTGTTCATCCAGCTGCCCACTGGTGCATGGACTCTAGGCAGATGTTTCTTCGCAACTTCCAGCTACCAGCTATGTAGGCACTGTCGTCACAATGTTGAATAAGAAGACTTTATCTTTCATCAGTGCTGTCGATATCCGTAGCTTCTCAAAAGATTGTGAAAGGAAGGATCTATGGTGACTTTAGTTTCTTAAACGATACAGCCTTCCATTTTTTCTATGGAGACGTGAATCTTGCGCGATAGGAACGAAGCTCCTATGTCACATAGAATTTTGAGACAATGATATATAGGATAAGAAAATGGTTGGTGATGTGGCGGAGAGGCAATTCGACGTAATAGAGACAGTATGTGCATCCTCTAAGTAACCTGTCTCAGCGTTAACGCAAGGTCGCCAGTTGTCCTCAACCTTCACCTGAGAGTGGACCACGTGGCCTCTTGTTCCTAAATATCGAGATCCATCACATGGAGAACGTTTATGGCAAATTTTTCCTGTATTCAAATATATTAAGCAGCTATTCGAGTACTAATAGAAAACAATGTCCTTGATTTTAACCTTTTTTACTTACTGCCTACTCTTTTTTGATGGCAGGGTATATTGCGAAATATAACTTCAATGAAGCTGAGATATTTGCAAAACTCTGGACCGCAGGCACCTGCGGTCCAGAGTTTTTGCAAATATCTCAGCTTCGTTGAAATGTCCTTGATATTATTTGCAGTATTTCACACTATTTTCGCTGGTCTTTCTAATTTTTAGCGGGAATATATCATTTGGTTGTGTTTTTGACTTACGGCCAAATCAGTGAGTGATTACATATTGTTAAATTTGCTTCTGTACCACGTTTCTATTCCTGTTTGTCGTTGTCTTGTCACTCCTTTAGAGCCTTTATATTCTCCAACCTCATATCTTCTGCTTGCACTGCTTGTTGATAAGTTCCATCACCACTGAGTGTAATTGGTCTACAATGGCACTAGGCAATATAAGAACAATCTAGCGCCAAGAATTACCATTTTGGACCACCATGGTTGTGAGGCGGAAGTCGTCCTTCCGATACACGACGGCCACATGACTGTCTGAGGTGACTAGTTCGGAAGTCTTTAATTCGCTATCTATCGAAAATCTCGCGCACTCACTAAAATTAGAAGCCGGTGAAATGAGAGCTTTGCTGGAATGTCAACGATTCTTCGTGAAGATCGGTCGTTTAATGAAAATATGTATGTATACAGTTGCACTTTACGGTGAGACAATACGGTAAGTTGCTTGTCCTTCATTAAAAGTGGTATTTATTGGCATGTAACGAAAATGGTGTCGACTATAGAGTCTCTAAGGCACTTGGCACTTGAACGGCCCGTCCTCACTGGTTGTGCGGGCCCAGCACAATCACCATTTATCGCAGATTTGCTGGCTAAGCTATTCTTGTTCCATGGAATTCCGAGGTCAGCCTGGCCAAAGTCTGCCCCAGGTCCTCACCACCACGGGAAGTCGCAGCCGTTGTGGATCAGAGGGAGATTTGCCACCATGCGACTTTGATACCATGACGGTGGCAGATCCTGGTATTGGTTTACTCTTAGCTGGACTTCCTAATGGAAACGCCGGACTCCTTTTCAGCTTGGAAGACCCTGCTGGGGGGAACATATCCCCCCCCGCTATACATCGCAGCCCGATACCCAAGAACACCTCCCAGCCACGATGAGGCGGTAAACCGTTAGGAGGGTTTAGGAGGCATTGCTGATAAAGAAATAAAACGCCTGATACATTCTACTGACTGGTACTAGCAAAGAAAACACGGCAAAAGTAATGTTTTTATCCCTCATACGGCATGCCGTTGATTTTCTTTTAACAGTCCATTGTGAAATATTTTTTACGTCGCTTATTATGTTTTGAAGTGGGCCATATATCTCTGTAATATCATTCTTCTAGTAATAAAATTGCCGATGAACTGAACAGTGTAACTATAATGATGATGAGATATTTGCAAAACTCCGGACCGGTGGTGGCTGCGGTATGGACCAAGCAGAATATTACCCTTTCCGTGGGTTAACATGTTCACCACCACACCATGCGGAGTCCTTCGTTTCGCGTTTCTCTGTCCGAAACTGAACAATATTTGGAAGTGCCGGGTTTATGTGAAACGGCAGCAGCCGGTGCTGTACACATGACATGGTCGTTGCAGTCGTCACAACTAGTTAATTGGTTATAATCTGCCGTATTAAAAAAAGGTTTTAGAAAACGGCATCTGCTTTGCACTGAAAAAAATGGCTCATACTTTGATCTACTGATATTTATATGCGATTTCCAATAGCATCCGCTGAATGATTCATGCGAATTAAGTGACTCTTATCGTCTTATAAGGTTTGTAACGACTGAAATAGACGCCTTCAGAATAAAGAAAAACATTCATGATGGAGTACTTTCTCGATAGTAGTCATTTTACTGAAAACCTCATTGTTTTGTAGATGATTTGCATGATTATCCGAGTTCAAGGCTACATCGGTCTGAGTCTGCTTGTTATTTGTTCGGAGAATTATGTCATTTTGCAGGTTAAAAAAGTTGGTTGTCTAGTATGAATTGTCTAAGTATGTAACATTTAGTAGCATGAAAGCTTAAGGGTTTGTTTGGAACTCGATTTCGATCATTGCTTTCTTATCCTTCCAAACAAGTCCAGGACCGATTTGTCAATCACAAAAGGATAACAGGATAACACCCAGTGCGCGGTGTTGGTCCAAAGATCACGTGTCTATTGTAGGATGCGTCTAGTCATTGAGCTACATGCACCTTTGTAATTACTAGAGAAAGTGTACAAATCTCTATTGCATGCTTTAACTTCGATTTATTGTTAAATTTATGAAAGTGGTCTTTTTCCAAGATGGCTTGTTATTCGGTGATTCTTGTCGCTGTCGCCTTTCCGTTACTGGTGTTTTGCCAAAATGACACATTACCGGCCATCGAACATCCTAAGGTAATGTTTACTAAAACTCGGCAAGAACAGATAATACAATGTTAAAATTCATTAAAAACCACAATTGACCCTGGTGAGTTAGAGCAAATGTGTAGAAGGGCATCTTACCTATTCAGCTCTTCGGATTCAGAAAAACACGTAATTATGCCATGCGAAAATACAAATTTTCCCATAAAAAACCCAGATGGAAAACATATTGCTCTATTACTCAAAACATATTGTTCAATTCACCCTATACTTTAGCAATTCCCTTTCAGGCGGCCATCCTAAAGAGTCCAATTGCGCTTCCACCACTTCCGCCCTCCGCCGACGGGATATGTCGTCCAGTACTGTTCATTCGCATTTTTAAATATTATTATAACTGTTTCATCGCCTACGTCTCATTCTCTGCATGAAAATCGTTTATATACTGCTGGAAGATCATCACATACGTCATACCATAGCGCATTCCAAAATCTCACAATTCACGATGAAACTAGTGTCTAGGAACCAGTTGGGTCAATTTCCACCCCCGATGGAGGGCTTGCGTATTAAGCTGAGAGTACTTCTGCATATGCTAAGCATTTTTGGGGTCTACGGTAGTCTAATATTACGTAGTCATGACCACCAAGGGCGTATGTGGAGCAGTGGTGGGAGGCGTCATGCAATACACATGCGTTCGTCGATATCCGCGTCCAAGACTCACCACGCCTTCCATCCCTTCGGGGTCGGCAAATTGGTACCAGACTCGGCTGGGAGAACAGCAGCATTGGCTCGGTACACTTGCAGACCACCGCGACTCATTGCAAATGCCAGATACACATTTAGTCACCTCCAATGATACCTAATAAAGTCGAATGCATGAAGCATCCTTAACAGGTTGATCATTGCCGAGAGCATTATCCGTTTTATCACAAATTACATAAATTGAATACCTCCTTAGATACTTAGATATTCCATTCACGCATGTTCTAAACGCTGCACGTCTTCCATTCTTTTTATTACGATTCACTGGTCATCCGTGGAGGTGGTCAATTTCACATGGTCTCTGTTGCGACTTAAGAACCTGTAGTATCCTTTTATAACCGAATATTGAATGCCATTTGAAAACAATTTTTCGTAAAATCTTAAAAGAGTCGTACTAGGGTGTTCGCGGGTTTTCACAATAGTTACTGATGGTGTTTACATCGTTGCGACTAGGATTCTTCCAGAACGGGACTAGATCCTGCTATTTTCGATGGGCCGATTACGATGGTTTAATAGGTCACTCCCAAATATAATGTTCAGTAATGTGTTTAGTTCTTTTTGCTTAAACCCTTACCAGAGCTGCTTAGCGGATTCTGCTCACACGACAGAATTTCTGAACAATCTTTGTATGAACCCGTTTATTTTGTCCTATTTTTTGGCAAAGAGTAGCAGCAGTAAGCTGCCTTGGCTTTACGGGGGAAATAAGTTTGTTCCTAATCAAGCTTCCCAATAGAAATGTCTCCTTCTTAACATTAGTGACCTTGTCGATGGTTTGAACCAAGGTGCAGTATATCACAGTTTTACACCCTACGACACCAGTTAGGAAGAATGAGGCGCTAAGCCATCGATGGCATTTTCCACTAAAGAATTTGTTTCGATCTTCATGTCAGCACTTCCTGGTCTACTCGCGATATTAAATTGTAGTACGTCGGACTGTGTTGTGAAATCTAAATGATTTTGATGGTTACTGCTGCTTTCTAAACGAATGCCCACAAGTTGTCTTTTGCGTGGTTTCCCTGACCGCTGAAGCGCAAACATTGATGCAGAACTCGAACTGCAGGATATGTAGTGGTATATTTCTACACAAAGACACGCATTAATCTGTAGTCATGCACGTACATTATTTCCACTATACTGATCCCAATAGAGGCACGTGTAGCCCAGAAATCGATCCCCGCGCCCATCGCCCACCAAGCCTTCCATCCCTCCGGGGTCGGCAAATTGGTACCAGACTTGTCTGGGAGGATAGCAGCGCTAGCTCGATGCATCGGTAGGGCACTGCGCGTCATTGTAAAGGCCAGATATGCATTCAGTCACCTCCAAACGATGCTTAATGAAGTCGAATGCATAGCGCATCCCTCATGGATTGGATTGATCAACGCTGACAGCTTTATCTTTTTTTAGCTTTATACTGATCCTAATAGAGTAGGGTAGGTAGACCATTTTCTGAATCCACTTTTTTTCACTGATCAATCAAGAAATATGGAAACGAAAACGAAAGTGGGTGTCATTGACATATTCTCATGATTGTTGACTTGTTAACATGTCTTTCTACATCTGGTTAAGTGCATTAGTTTGTTGCTTATGCGAGATCAAAAACGAACGATTAATGAGAATGTCAGAGTGATTCGGCCTGGGTGACCTGGTCTGAATGGTCGACATGCTCAGATGAATGCGGATCGTGTGGCGTTCGTAGACGCACGAGAATTTGTTTGACCAAATCCCCACAGTGTACTTGTTCAGGGTTGGCTATGTAACATTCCACAGCTTTCTCTTAGAATTTCCATCAAAACCGATTAGCATATTGCAGTGACTCAACAACAATAGAGTTCTGTAATGTGGAGATTTGTCGTTATCCAAGAACGCCATGCTGCTATAACTTCGAGGTACTTAGATTATGTGTTCAGAGACTATATGGAAAAACTAGGACGCTATGTAGTAACTAAATAATTAAATGTCTTTAAGGTCTCCTCATACTATGGGCGTTTCGCTTGCTTGGAAAACAGACCATTCCTAGGACGTGTTGGTGTTCATTAGCCAAGGTCTCAAGTACTGAAAAGAACATCGAATGTCGCCGATATGCTTCCTATTCTATTCTAAGTAGGATATTCCACATTCACTATATTCCAACTGCCTTGCTTGTGTCCGAAATTAAAATTTTTCGATAAAAAACAGAGGGCGCATTTGTACAAAGAACTTTTTTATGATTGCGAGATTCTGCACTGATTTCGAAACTCTTGTGTTGGCAAGTGCATAAGTGGAAGGAAAGTTCTACAGCATTATTTCGTTCATCACTCGTCCATAAAAAAATCCTCATAACCGCTTTAATTATGAGATTTTTTCACAACAGTGTCGAACATGTAAAAGTGAGTTGAGGACTTGAGTTATATCTCAACTAAGCAATGCATTTTCTGTACCTATTTCATGTATAGGACGCATGTTGGCGCACTGGTCGGAGGCGCCCTGCAACACACGCATGGAAATCGATCCTCGCGCCCATGGCCCACCAAGCCTTCCATCTCTCCGGTGTCGGCAAATTGGTACCAGACTTGTCTGAGAGGATAGCAGCACTGGGTCGATACATCGGCAGGCCACCGCGAGTCATTGTAAAGACCAGATATGCATTCACTCACCTCAAACAATGCTTAATGAAGTCAAATGCATGGCGCATTCTTCAGGGATTGATCAATGCCAAGAGCATCATCGTTTTAGCTTTTTATTTAATATATTGGTCACCGCCGTTTAATTTATAACTCTCTGTATATAAATTTTTTGTAACTTTCACTTTAAACGACCCGCCTTTCACATTTGCCGTGCCGGTCCTGACACTTTTTGCACTCATTCGTTTCCTCGCAATCTTCATCCACAAGATCTTCATACTTTTTGCATGTGCGTTTGGCTGCCGTTGAAAATTTTCCTTTCGTCATGAACGTCGTTAAATTCTGGTTGAGTCGATTCCCCCAGGAATTCTAGAATAGTCGTGCTAGAGCGCTCCTACTTGGGTTGCGGAGAGTGAACGTTTCCCTGACGACTAGGGTATCAATTTCCCTGCCCCGGAAGGATAAGAGGCTGCGTGAGGTAGGTATGAGCTCAAACCAGCACCGTGGTCATGATGATCGTCATCACTATCTACCAATGCGTTACCCGTGCCCTTCTTATGCGAATATTAAAAAAGTTTAGGGATTCCTTTAACATTCTTTACAGTGAGGATAACTAGCGCTTCCTTACAGGAAAAAACTACTAATCCAAATTCAGCGTGTATGAATTCTAGCAAATGTGTGAATCGTTTGACGGATATTGAGGATGAGAATGCAGTAATTTTAAACAAAACAGATGTAAGTCAAAATAGCTCATGATCATATTACGTGCAAATTGGTAAACTTGAGCGTGAAATAAGGTTATACCCGATCGAAAATTTGCAGTTTTCTGATATGACTGAAACTACTGGAAATCACTAGCTGAAATCTATTTGTGTTGCATGGTGATGTACGCTTAGGTTGATGTCTACCGAAAAAGTCGTTGATGTCCAATGGAAAGAAATGATGTCAGTAGGCAGCTCTGATATTGAACTAAACAGGGGAAGGGATTCAGTTCGATACTATCGGCAGTAAGAAGCGGCCCTACGTCTGCTATGTTATGCCGATATCGCAGTGAAAACGCAAAACTCCTTATGCCGTCCAAAGATGTCTAGTCATTGGTTGTCACTGCATGTGAATGCCCACATTACTACGAACTACTGCGAACATTTCAGAACGACTAAGCGAGGACGTCAAGAAAACAGATGCTCACTGATTGATATCCAATGCACAACTCAGAATGAGAGAACGTAAGCCCATCAAAAGCCTCACTAGTAAATCAACAGCGCCGTTAGCACCTCAGGTCATAGTAGAATGAAGCCTCTTAGAACATCACTGCATGAGAAATTCCACAAATGAGAAGTGCTCCTGTTCAATCCAACTCGTTCTCAAAACCGACTTTCTGTTAACCTCGGCACTGACTGGTAATTCGATGTTTTCTTCAGTAAGCAGACACGAGGTTGTTAGTATATAATGTATTATATACTAATAATATAATATAATACAATTAATACATATATATATATATATAGTATTATATATTATTAATATAATACAATATAACATATACATATATTAATATTATTATGTAATATATAAGAACAACCTCGTGGCTGGTTATCGAAGAACAACATCGAAATTTTTATCCCATAAAAAATGAGGTCTCAACGTAGAAAAAACGCGCTATTCAATGCAATTCCATATTTCAAAAACAAATCCGTCCCCTCAACACGCCTGAAAGAACAAAAAGCGCAGTAGTCCAGTGAGTCGCAGTGACTCTCTGGGAGAAAACAATACGACGTAGGTGACCTCTAATAACAAAGAGCAGGAAAGTCCATTGACAGCAGTGGATACAACAGCATTAGCAACATCCAATTTACTGTGTTTGAGCAAAGTAATAGCGTAACCTTTCAGAATGACAACTGAGCTCATCATAATTGTTGCGACCATAGGTCTTTGATTAAGAGATACTCAGCACGTTCGTGAATAGCTTAATTTCCTGCTCATACAATTTCGATAATAAAAGGTCTCCTAAGTAGGTCCTTCCAGAGAATGAAAAGAAATAAGAAGAGTAGACATTTGGTGTGGACATTATGATTTAAACTCTACCTGATGTCTCAATCAACATGGGTATTCATCCTCTTTATTTATTTCGATACAACGCGACCACGAAAAAGACTACGTCGATATGTACACGAAGAATTTGGCCCACACACAATAGAACGCTGACTCTTCATCCCAAACTGCAAGGATCTATGGAAAGGTCATCACCATTTACGCACTCGCTTAACACCCTACAACGGTAGCGTCTATAATTCCACTTTCGCAATTCAACATGGAACCTGAGATCTGTATGTACTCTTCATTTATTTCACGACAAATAAACCTCATCGGTGTGCGTAATCGTAACAATGAAAAGAAAAAGGATTTAGCAATGAACCAATACTGTAAAATAACACGCATGATTCAAAGTAAACGTTACATACGATTCCTCGTAGTGCGCAGAGTTCGAACATTTTCAAGCTAATAGCAAAGAGAAGGCAATGTCACAAAGTGTCTGTATATTAAACCTAAAAAACAAACACAAATAACAGCATAAGGACAAATGTCTAGTGATAGCACCAGTAGATATGTCAAGTGATGACGTCACATGGGTACGCGATCAGCCGCAGGATCCGCAAAGGCAAAGTAAGGAGCAAAGACAAAAATCAGTAAATCGATTAGGTCTAACCTAGATGGATTGTGAAAACAAGAAAGAATACATGCATAAGGAAGCGACATGAGAAGAAGATACTCTGGAAAGTAACTAGAGTCAAACAGACCTTCTGCGTGAGGTGAAACAAACTACGGTATAACGCTTCATTTTTGTTGTAGATGCGCCGTTTTGGTTGTAAGTGTTCCAAGCAAAAGAGGCGAAAGCCAGCGCCTTGAATCTGTGGGCAACAATAATAAGATAAAGCAACAAAAGAGCACTCTGAGACAGAAATGCAAAACGGCCATAACCCGCAGGCAGGGGACGCGCGATAACAACAGAAACAAAGAAAATAAACGAATAAAACAATAACAACAACGTTGCCAACAAAAGCCATGAGGTCTCAGTGAGGTCTTGATTTAGTAAGCTGAGGGCGTAGGAGGTCATACAATCATAGTGACACAGGGAAAATTAACCCGAACATTCGTAAACAGTGCACTAAGCGAGGGAAAAAGAGGAAATACAGAGTATTTCCATAAGGCAAAACTCGCGAAAGCGGATCCAAACGGTAACGATCGAGCACTAACGGCAAACGTCATCACGCTGACGAAGTGTTTGCAACCAACTAAGCGAACAAAAGGATATACGAAGGTTATGGCATTTGTTGCAGTCAACGAAATTGTCACTGAGAAGGCTTCCCAAGCAGATGTGACAATAAGGCTATACAAACACGTGGCCGAAGACACCAAATACAGCAATTAAGCGCTAGCTAGAATAACAGCAAGGAAATATACTAGGACGAATGATTTCATCTGAGAAAAACAAGTATTTATTGGTCGTCAAACGCTTCCGGAAGACGATCTGGAATCGACAAGTCCGCCAAATCTTGCAAAATTGAGTCATTACGACTTCCCTAAAATTCATCAGAATTGAGACATCAAATACGAAGTGAATTAAATGTTCGACATTTTACTTTTTCCGAAGTCGTGTTTGTTCTACAACACTGATGGCTGTCTGCGAGCAAGATGATGTAAAATGTATGTAACGATAGCACTACAGTAAAAACCACTTTGGATTCCGTTATATATGGTAACCGTACCACCGGAAAAGACTCATAAATGGAAAACTCTCACGTTTCTCGGCAAGCTGAGCTGGGCGCACGGCGATACCACAAGTCGATTTCCTGCTGGATAACGTCGTCGACTGCAAATAAAACCATAAGTGCTACTACACTAATATCGCAATGTCCATCGAAAAAGAAAAAGAAACACACCCGTGGTATTCAGCGGTAGCAGCATCCTTATCTATGACTGGCACACCGTTTCCGTCAGCTGCCACCGGTTGCTCATTGAGTGAAATACTACGAGTATGCAAACCGGAAATGCCCCAACCATAGCAGGCCTTCTGTTCAGTTCGAAGGAAAGTTACGGCATCCTATATTAACACATGTTAAATAACGACGTAATATAATAGATCTCAAAAATATTTTAATGAGATAAACGAAAAAATCTTACATCTAAAGTTTCTGGCAGCGGTTTCTCACTCGTCTCTGGCAAAACACTCACAAGCATACCAGCAAACAATGAGAATATGGCAAAAATGATCATAGGCGTGATTGGCAATGAGTTGATCGACAACAGTGCAATGTACGACGAGACTCCAGCACCGAATCTTGCCACCTAAACAACTACAATAGTAAGTTAAACAGTACCGATCAGCTCGTAATTCGTTCCACATGCTTTCCCTTGGAAAATAGGAAGAATAGTTCACAGCTTACATATTTCTTACCGAACTAGCATTCTCGTTAACTATTTAGAACATAAAAACGTTAGTTTACAGCTCACATTACTCCTGAATTGTCTGACGTTCACTGAAATTTCACTTACTCTTTATTATTTCTCCTTAGGTATGTAGTAATCTAATGTATAGTAGTTAAAGTCAATGCTACTGAACTATTGCTCAAACACGTTTCCCCAAAAATGACGACCAAAAGCGTATTTTACAAGGCTTACCATTGAAGTCATCCCGACAGCTGAGTTCCTGATGATGGTCGGATATAATTCGGATGTAAAGATGTACAGAATATTAAATGCACCCTGAAATACTTGATTGTGTTGAATTATTACTTCAGATAGCCGAAAACGAATAATTTCTATAATACCTGGATACAAATCTTGCCAATCATCATGAATGAAAGAGCCAACATATAGTTCTCACTGATCACCGCCAACATCGCGACAATAATTGAGATACCGCCGCAGACGAGCGTCAACATCTGAGCTCTGAATTGTGGAAAAAAATTTAATTACCAATTAATATTAGCCAACTGATAATTATGTTCTACTTATAGTGTTGTAAGCAGGAAAACACACTTCTTTCGGCCGAACTTCATCAACCACACACAGCAGAACAGCGTTGGAATCTCGATGGCGCCAGCAACAGCGTTATTTAGGAAAAAGTTCCCCGTGAACAACACTCGACCTGGTGCTGACTGATCCGACAAGGCTGAAGAATAAACACGAAACTGATTTGGTTGCAGGAACGAAAAGGGAAATTGTTGTTTGAGTCGGAAAATGAGCGAAATAGAGCGCCTGCAGATGTCTGTTGTCTCTGCGATTGATTGCATATGCACACTTAGAGTTACAGTAATGGCATGACCTGCCAAACTGATATCCCAGTGTTCTTATTCTTCCACCTATTAAAAATTTTCCCTACAAATCATTGATTTAATCAACTTCAACCAATCGTTAAACTTACCGATAACAAGACCGTAGTACACAAGAGCAGTGGCCATGAATACGATACATATGGTAATAGTTCGGAATCGTAATTCTCGTGTTTTGAACAGATCCGACATACCAACTTTTCCCTGTGAGACGACAACATGGTTAAAGATACAGGACACTACCATAAATTTAGGAAATTAAAACCTTAAACAGTTCTACTTACGAAACACAATCTTATTTAAACACAATTAGGCTTACAAAGAAATTTGCCACCTACCGAACTAGTATTTATAGAAGCAATACCTCTTTCGTAACCAGTTTTCAGATAAGTACTAAATAATATTAAATAATATTACTAACATCATTAATATTACACAACCCTAAGCGATCACTCGAGCGGATAATTCCTGCGTTTCTAGCTAAGTGATGTAGACAAAGTAGAGGTAGAACAAAATCAACCATGAAAATGCTGAGACGGGAAGGATGAAGTGATGGTTCTCTGTTTCTATTGCATAAGTTTAACTTTTACCTCAGGATGCACACAAAAATTGACAAGAAAATAAATGACAAGTGGTGAGGGGATTCTCGTCAAGCTACTCAAGAGTTCGCCCAAACACGGATCACACTATTGTGAACTTGGTGACTAATGTCAATACAGGTGGTAAGTCCAAGTTCTTCTATAACATTCTTGATAACTAAATATTTTCTTCTAACGGTTTATCGCCTTATCACGGGTGCGAGAAATTCCTGGTTCTCGGGCTGCAATGTACAGCGTGGGGATTCATCAACCCAACAGGACCTGCCGAGCTGAGAACGAGTCCGGAGTTTCCATCATGAAGCTCAGCTAAGAGTAAACCAATACCAGGACCAACTATTGTCCTGATATCAAACTAGTCGCATGGTGTCAAATCTCACTCAAATCCACAAAGGCTGCGACTGCCTGTGGTAATGGTGATCTGGGGCAGACTTTTGCAAGGCTGACCTTGGGACTCCAGGGAACCACGATGGCTAAACCAACAAAACTCCAAAAAAGTGGAAATTATACTGATGCCTGCACAACTAGTGAAGAGGTGCCATCCAAGTAGAGAAGTCAAAATAATATTTGTAAATTTTTTCAAGCAATAATTCACAGTTCGACCAAAACCTGCTGACTTTCTTGTTTAGTCGTTTTTCACGATGACAGACCAATTCGAGATCAGACGGAAGCGACCCCCTGTTGATTCGGCAGAGATTAAACGGAAAGGGTGGCGTCCTGAAGTGATCTTTGCATAGACAATAAAAATTCTTAAGACGACTATATTCACTGTCTTAGACATAGTTCTCCTCCACACGTATACATTTCATTAATCCATTGTTTTAATATTTCAACGCCAAAATAAGATAAGCTACAATCGCTATACAATCTGTTCTTTACATACGGAGAAACCTCCCAAGAGGACATCAAACTTTACATTTCGTAGAAAATTCCAGGAAAATTTGCAGTCTCTCATTCTTTGTTTAACTAAAACTTAAAGTCTCAATTTAACATTTACACCATGTCATTGTGACGCATATATAGAGCAGGGGTTAGAGGCACGTTTCACATGGCATCGATCCAGCCCCCTGGTTCACTAAGCCTTCCAACCCTCCCGGATCGGAAAATTGATACCAGACTTGTTTGATAGGATAGCAGCACTGAATCGACACATCCGTAGGCAACCGCGAGTTATTGCATAGGTCAGATATGCAATTAATCAATCAGTCACCATATCATGTAAGTTTCCGTCTTAATTGCTTCCATTCCACACTGTGGAAACCAAGCAGAATGATTTTAGCACAAACAAGAAAACCTTTCAAGTCATTCTAAAAGCAGTAAAGAAATCTGAAGATCTCAACCTGCACGCTTTGCGAATCACTTCCTCCGCTTCGTTAACTCGCTCCTTTACCATCAGCCATCGTGGCGACTCAGGCAGCGAGCAAATCAAAAGCACAGCACCAAAATGAAGACCGGCAGCAATCACCTTAAACAATTAACGTATATCTTTTCACGAAACGCTTCGGCGGCGCTTTTTCGTGGCTGGTCCAGCGGATTACGAGCAATTCTTCGTCGGCTGCGGACTTTCTGACTTTTCAACGACGAAAAATCTTTTTCGCAATAACAAGAGGACTTGTGGGATTCTGAACATGATAGGACGGTAGATGAGATTCTATCGTTCTATAAGCACGAATGATATGCACGCTACAGTTTCTACTTTGTGTTTCTATGGTCCATATTGCAAATGCATTGCTGGTGGCATTTGGTTTATGTTGAGTTTACTTGGGTATTTTCATGATCAACACATTGTTTACAATAGCCACTGTGACTAAAACGAAATAACAATAAAGTGTTAGAAAAATGGCCTGTTAATGAATACAAAAAAAATATGTTCATAAATCATTAAACGCTCAGGATACAGAAAATGGTTTTTCTGGTCTCAATCCTCCCACTTTGATCTGCTTCAGACTAGCTACCGATTGAATACACACAGCGCGGAAGAAAATACTATGGACCCCAGTAAACTGAATATGGACACTATATAGTTTCCATACGGGTCGGAACGGATTAATGGTGAACGAGATTAGTGCTCTATTTAAAAAAAATGCAAACATAAGAGAAAAAGAAAAACTCTCTCACCTGTACAGTTTTCCAGCTTTTAGCCAAATATGCTATAAGAGCTAGCAACGCATAGCCCATTGCCCATGGTACTTGTAACATACTTCCAACCATTGCTCGATAACGTGTACCTTAAATCCAATAACTAAAAGAATAAATTCATTAAGCAAGCGCTAGGTAGCTCATAACCCTAACGATAATGGTAATAATGGAATGCGTAATCTCTACACATTCCAGACAACCAACTAAAACCTGAGAGTTCGTCACTTTTTACCAATCTCACGGGATCAATCTAGATCCACTCTTATACTAAACAAAAATTTTTTGCAATGTTCAACATTGAAGGACAGTTTAATATCCCCATTTTTTTTCGTTCACATCCCAAAACATTTGTATGCAAAAAAAACTGGGTTTCTAACCTGTGATTTCCATACAAAGCGTATAGGCAGCAAGATCGGCAGCTTCGTTACATATTGCACTACAGAATCGAATAAATAAAAACATCGGATAGTAGGTGGTGTACGGTAGAAAGACGCCGAACATTGACGACAGTATTCCAAAACCAATGACGGTAGGCTTGCGACCAAAGCTAAAGATATCGCTAGTTATAATCTGCACTCGGCCAACAAACAAACTAGACAGAAAAAGAAGTAAAAAGTAAAAAAGAAAAAACAGTGATTTAGGGAATACAACTTGATAGTTCATCGATTTCGCTGGGAAATACAGTATAGTCAATATTACAGATAATCAGAGTCACTGATTTTACGCAATTAAGGACAATATGATTATTTCTTCACAGAACTGGTAAGATGATAACTCATTAAAACCTTAACCGTAGTACATACCTATAACTCTGTGTTATAAATATCAAGGGGCGCGTGTAGCGCAGTGGTCGGAAGAGCCTTGCAATACATGTGGCATCGATTCCTACGCCCTAGGCCGACCAGGCCCTCCATTCTTCCGGGCTGGGCAAATTGGTACCAGACTTGTCTGGGAGGATAGCAGCAATGGCTCGATCCATCGGTAGGCCACCGCGAGTCATTGTAAAGCCCAGATATGCATCTAGTCACCTTCAACGACGTCTCGATGAAGTCGAATGCATGGAGCATTCCTCAGGGATAAATCAACGCCGAGAGCTTTACCGTTTTATGTAAATATCAAATTCTCGAACTCACTTACTTGTCACTTGCCATGCCCCCGATTATACATCCAACCAGATAGCCGAATGAATAAAACAAGTGTGCATGACCTTTCATGAAGTAATCGTCGCACACCAGATTCCAGTCAGTTACAATAGTCTCGCGCATCACCTAAAAATCGATTAGTTATCGTTTGAGGTACTGAGAACAGTGCTGTAAATAGGACCGAACGAACATCTGTCCTGTAATGGTACTTTTCGCATTTCTTCTTCTCAGCGCTGTCCTTCCACGCATTCTGCACGGCCTTCATTAATGGCATTCTCCTTAGTTCTTTGTAGCGTTCTACCGGACGAGAATAGTAGTGGCACTGAATACCTTTAGGATTTCAAATCAATCTGTCATAACTTTCACTGCAGCTGCCAGCTAAAATTTTTTGGAACACTTGGACAGAAGCTACAAACTCACAGAATCTCGCACATATGTTCCACCGCGTCCATTCTCGTTTGGAAACACAAACGAAATGTTTTGCACGTCGTTCAGGCCCCATTCGTAAGCAGTTGTGTCATTAGTGTCATTAAAGCCAGGTACCTAAAGGATACAGTTAATGCATTTGTTACCGTTGTGATAAGTGATCAAAAGTGAAATGAACAACAGTGATCGAAAACACAGGTCAAGTTGATTCCGACATCACCTATGCCACCCATCATTGCACTAGTCGACTAACTCGAATAAGATCCAGTAGTTTCTGTTTTGTGTCGCACAGGATAGTTGCTAAGTGGATTTTGATCGTCCGCGAACATAACATAACATAAAGAACATCACATATGAAGTCCATGATTTCGTTAAAGTCTACCAATCGGATGGGTGGTAGTGTTGATATTCATTGGAACATAGTCACTGAGTGTTCATACACAGTGTTCTTCACTAACATACATGACAAGTTGATACACAGGATTTTGAAGTGATGAGATATAAAATCTTCTTGCTGATCGATCGCTGATATAAAAAATGTGGATTCTTGTTTACGTTTATATAAAACAGGTAGGCCTGCAAACCCCAGTGGCTAGAGGTGTCCTGGCAATACACACCGCATTCGTTGCTGGCTCAACCCCCTGTCTCAGGCACACCAAGTGTTCCCTCCTTCTGGTGGCTCAGGCAAATTGGTAGCACATTTGTCTGGGGAGGATACTAAAACAGTTGAAAGATCGTTGGAACACCGCAAGCTATTCACAAGCCACATATGCATTCAGTCATATATACGATTCTTGATCAAGTCAAATGCACTGCTATATTGAACAATGCCAGAAGCTTTATCGTTTACTACATGGGTACTGCTAGCATTATTCTCCTGAAACTATGTTCGATAAAAACTAGTCATAATTGCTTCTCGACACAGACCCATACTGTTGGCGTGAAAATGTTCGTTACACTGAATAAGAACAGACAACAGGAATTAATCGGCTAGTAAAAGAAGTCGTCATCGTTCGGTTCAGTAGTGGAATAAAAGGATAAAGCTCTTGGCGTTGATCAATTCCTGAAGGATTCGCCGTGAATTCGACCTCATTAAGTATCGTTGGAGGTGACTGAATGCATATCTGGCCTTTAAAATAACCCGCAGTGGCCCACTGATGTATCAAGCCTGTGCTGCTATCCTCCCTAGACAAGTCTGGTACCAATCTGCCGACCCCGGAAGGATGGAAGGCTTGGTGGGCCATGGGCGCGGGAATTGATTCCACGTCTTTGTCGCAGTGGCGCCTCCAACCACTGCGCCACACGCGGCCCCAGTAGTGGAATAGAATAATAAAACATTCGGCGCAGATCAATAACTGAGAGATGCATCACATATTTCACTTCAGCAAGCATCGTAGAAGTAACTGAACGCATACCTGACCAATACAATAACTTGCTTGTCTAACGATATATCACGTCAGTCCTACTGTCCTCTTAGAGAAGTTTGGGAACAACTTTCTGAGACCGAAAAGATGGAAAGCCTGGTACGCCTATAGTATGGAATCGAACCAGCGATCGATCCTGTATGTATTGTAGGGCATCTTCATGCACTACAGTAGACTTAGCTAAATGAACCGTTTCATTCAGTATTCGTTTCGACTGGTCGATATTTGGATTTGACGGTGCAACGACACTAGCGAATCAAAGATAATGCTGTAAGTTGCCTGCAAACGAGTTTTGCTCCCATTTTTTCCACACTAGCCTCCACGTTAAGACATTTGTAATGGTTCTGAACAGTCTAACGAGATGAAATTATCTTTTCTAGACAATTTCTTCACATCGACCACCATTTGAGAAGGCCTGCACAAGAATAAGACCTTATACTTTCTGCTACACAGTAATCTTTGTAAAGACTGCACTCCGGCAGATAAAGGATAAAGGATAGAACGTTCGTCGATGATCAATCCTTAAGGAGTGCCTAATGCATCCGACTTCAGTAAGCATCGTTTGAGGAGATTTGAATGCATATCCAGCCTATGGAATGATTTCCGGTGGCGTACCGATGCTGTACCAGGTCAGTGCTGACATACTCCCAGACAAGTCTGGCACGAATTTGCCGACCTCGGACGGGTGGAAGGCTCGGTGAACCCAAGGCGCAGGATCGAACCAACGACTACATGTGTATCATAGGGTACCTCTAACCGCTACGCTACACTCGGCTCCTTCGGCAGACAGATCTAGAAAACTCGATACACTGTGTTGATGAGGGCTCGTTGTAAGTTTTGAATGTCAGGTTTGATATGGTTCTTCGGAAAGGAGGATAAGCGGAACGTCGTATTCATCTTGCTTGAATAGATAGCTGAACGACTGCATAATGTTTGTATACACACCACCAATTTATTTGCATGTAGTTTCGGTAGTAACGAGGGCAATAGATGTAATAAACCAACATAATCTTGACAAAAAAATTTTAATACGCTGGAAAATTACCATTATAATGTTTCACGTCTCTCCACCCAATCGACAACTTCAGTGGTGTTACTAACCTCACACCAATGCTCCGGATCGTACATCATATAAACGACATTCAGATTAAACATCGCATGCGGAATTTGTTGCATGGCAATAAGAACGTAGATCCAGATTTGCCACCAAGAACATCCGCCAATAATATTCAAAATGCCTAAAACCTTGTTGTGTCAAGTATGGAAGAAATGACAAAAATACTCAAAGTAGATGTTGTGTGATGATTTCAGTGTTACTGTCCTTATCCTTAACGTGTACAGTCCTGTCTGGACGGCGAAGTTAATGTTGAAGAACGATTTTACAAGCCAAAAACATTTTCGAGAGAACCTCTACTTAAAGTTCTACTGTCACTTTCAAATAGTATATATCGCATAACTCAGAAATAAAAGGCAGAAAATAAAAAAAGTAAAATATCGCATAATTGTTAAACGAATGAACAATAATGCTCACAAACGTTCAAAAAAAATATCGAACTGCTTGAAAAAAGGAAAAAAAAGATTGAATGAAAGATAACGAAAAAAAAAGAATTTCACTAAGCAGTAACCCATTTACAAGATCTTAAACTGAAACTACTTGAGTTCATAAAGGTTCATTTGGCTTGCTTCGAAAGATAAGCACCTTGGCTGCAAGACAGAGATCGAAGGAACCAATTCATAATAATAATATCAGCAATAATAATAAAACGATAAAAGATAAAGCTCTCGGCGTTGATCAACCCTGAGGGATGCCCCATGCATTCGACTTTACTAAGCTTCGTTTGGAGGGGAGTGAATCATATCTGGGCTTTACAATGACTCGTGGTGGCCTACCGACGTACTGAGCCAGTGTTGCTACCCTTCCAGACAAGTTTCTGGTACGAATTTGCCGACCCCGTAAAGATGGAAGGCTTGGTGGGCCATGGGCGCGAGGATCGATTCCACAAGTGTGTTGTGGGGTGCCTTCAACCATTGTGCCACATGTGCCAATAATTAATAGTGATTCGTAATAATAATAGCAATAATAATGGCAATAATAATAGGAACTACAGTAATAATAATAATAATAATAATAATAATAATAATAATAATAATAACAATAATAAAAACATTAACAAAATAATTCCCAGGATCAACTTTTTATTAACCACAGCATAAAATTGTAACACCCGAATTAGTATTCTGCACCGTTCGTACATCTAGTCGGAACGAATTCCGAAGCTATTGGAAATGTGTAAAACGACAGAGAGAGAGAAACGTATCTGATAACTTCATGAGTGTTAACCTCTACACGCAACAGCAGTAATAGAATGTAGGTAAGACTATGAAACCACGATCATGCGAACAGCACCGGTGTCAGACCAACTACAGTTTAACTAAGCTGGGCAGTAAGATGTCCATTTACCTTCAAAATCCACGGGATCCGTGAAACGTCGCTCTCTTTTCGTGTCCTCACGATATTTCTGCTGCATTCGTTGATGCTGCTCTCGGATCTCCCGTGTTGAAAACGACGATTTATGACCTGGTCGTCTAAAATGGGTGTGCGGAAGAGTAAAAAAAAACAGACAAAAAAAAGCGAATGAAGAAAAGCCATGTGCATGACGAGGAACAATATGAGATTTAAAAAAAGTACAAAGAACAAACTTCACAAAAAAAACTTAAAATTTTTTAATCGGCTAGAAAACTTTGGAAAGCCTCCAAAAAATAGAGGTGTTACTATAGACAAATGTTGACAAAACTTATTGTATTTTACACTCATAGATGTGAAAGGCCACAGATCTCTCATATAGTGGGACTTCGAGCCGGTTAGTGGCGAAGCTACGTGGCGCATCCCAGGTGATGCATAGGGGGGTTAATCGCAGACCAAAGCGACCTTTGCTTCTCTGAGAAGCAGGTGGATCCGGGGGACGGACTCCCTGCTTCTACTGCGCCGATTTGGCACATACTTTCTGTATTTACGAGGCGTACTCATGCATGAACATGTGGGTGCGCCCTATTTTATCCGGATTGGGTTCTACGAGTGAATTCGGCCAAAAAGCCTGCAATCAAGTGACAGGGAAGTATATGGGAGGCAGTTAGGAGTCGCCTCCAACAAATGAGCTCTATGTCCACTCTGGGAGAGACAGGCAAGCTACCCGTGAGTATACCTCCACGTTTAGAGTCCAACAAACCATATGTGGGTATCAAAAAAAAAGCTAAGTAAAGTAAAAAAGAACGGGCCTCATTCGCATGACCCCGAAGGAGGCCCCAATTCGGCAGCGTAAGGTACTAAAATCTCAGAACCAATGGAAGCTGCCTGGATCACGAAGAACTAAGTTGATGATCTGTACCTATAATGCACGTACACTTGCATCCGAGTCCTCAATAGAAGACTTGCTCATGCAAGCAAGAAGGATAAGGTACGACATCATCGGCCTGGCCGAGACGAGACGACGTCACCCATTCAACGCCGTCTATGACACCGGAGAAGAACTGTTCCTCGGTACATGCGACAGTAGAGGAGTCGGCGGCGTCGGCGTTCTCGTTAACACCAGTTTGTCGATGAACATAGATTCATTCGAACAGCTTACAACCCGAATCGGACGTTTACGATTAAAAAGATGTGGATCAATACCAGCTTTGACAATCTTCGTCGTTTACGCGGAGACATCAAACAATGACGAAGAAGAAATCGAAGCGTTCTACATGGAGTTCGAGAAGTTTTGCGGAAAAGACCATACATTCTTCAAAGTCACCACTGAAGATTTTAACGCAAAGATTGGATCCAGAAGGAACATGTGAAGAACTTCATACTGGAAGCCACGGTTTAGAATGGAACGAGCAGGGTGAGCGGCTGTCTGAGCTTATCACGACGACGAAGATCATTCATGGCAACTCATAATTCCAGAATCACCGCTTTTAATGCTGAACGTCGGAGTCTTCCAATGGTGAGTACCATAACGAAATAGACAACATCATAGTAAATCGAAGGCTCTGTCTAACCAATGTCGCTGATGTCCCAAAATTCTACACGGGATCACACTATCGCATCCTTCGCACAAAATTTCAAATCTCGCAGAAAGGAGAAAAAAGCCATTACATCCAAAAAAGAAGTCGCAAAACCACCATAAACTGGTATTTATTCAGCTCATCAGTCGGCTGCTGGGAAGATGCCGTTCTCGATAACATCGACACAAGTAATAGGATCGGCTCACTAAACATCTCCTTAACGCTATGAAAGCTGAGAGTTCAAAAGTCACCAAGAGACGTACTCAGCGTGTAGCCGAGACAGGTAAAGACAACCGCCAATTTACGTCCGAAATTTAAAAAACAATGCAGACAGACGATAGATCTTAATGAGAAAAGCGCAGCAGTTATGGTCCACGATGGCTGGGAAAAGCATTCGCAAAGCCCATCGAAGCTTCGACAATTGCAGAACCAAGATGACTGAACTTCGACGCTCGAATGGAACAGTTACAGCGTCCAGAAAGGCAATAAAGCAAATCACTTACTCTTACTACTCATATCTCTTCAATAACGACGTCCTCCTGCTCTCATTTGAAATAAAGAATGGATGTGCCGTATCACTGGTTCTCTTCTCCAAAAATCTGACATGCTATTTCGTTGGTGAAAAATCGAACGACACCAGTTCCGGATAGCATAAGATCTGAA
This sequence comes from Angiostrongylus vasorum, assembly GCA_018806985.1. Lineage (NCBI taxonomy): Eukaryota > Metazoa > Nematoda > Chromadorea > Rhabditida > Metastrongylidae > Angiostrongylus > Angiostrongylus vasorum. Next base: position 291,600 of record JADANN010000356.1, on the reverse strand, counting down.
CACCTGAAGAACCTTCCGCCAGTTCTCATAGACACACTGGCTCAGCTCTTCATACGTTACCTGTTTGAATGCAAGGTAACCAATTCAGTGGAGGAACAAAATGGAGGAGCAGCAAGACCATGCTATTGTTCAGGAAGGGTGACCTCCACGACATTGGCAACTATCGCCCAATCTGTTTATTGTCTGTCGTCTACAAACTTTCCACTCCAGTCATTCTAAACAGGATTGACAGAACACTGGACGAAGGCAATCCATGTGAGCATGCGGGTTTCGACAAGGATTAAGCACGATGGACGATAGCCACACGATAATAAGACTCACTGAAATATCGTGAGAGTTCAGAAGACCATTCTGTCTTATTTTCATCGATTTAAAGAAAGCTTTTGACACAGCAGTCATGGAATCCCTAGACAATCAGAGAGTCCCTACTCAGTACATAAAGATTCTTCGTGAGCTATATAAAATTTTCACAACCAAAACATCACCATTCAATAACGATGCAAATGTCGACGTCAAAAGAGGGGGTTAGGCAAGGTGACACCATCTCGCCAAAGTTATTTAGCGCCACCCTCGAGAACGTGGTGCGAACACTGGAAATGGACAACATGGGAGTGAAAATCGATGGTCGGCAACTACATCATCTTCGCTTTGCTGATGACATCGTTTTCATAATATAACATCAAACACCAGCAAAACGGAATGAATGCTTGTCAACTTTGACAAGGCCTGTGGAATGACTGGTCTTAGAGTAAATCTGAAAAACGATGTTCATGAGGAACGGATTCGTTACGTTTGCCCCCATTCACACTCAATGGTATGAGTATCTCCGAATACTCCAGTTACATCTGCCTAGGTCGAGAAATCAACATTATGAACGACTTAGCTCCAGAGTGCAGCTTGGGGAGATTTTAAGAGCATCGAAGAAGTAATAAGGAGAACAAAGAACATCCGACTCTGTGCCCACCTTTTCGACTCAACGCTACTTCCTGCCTTAACGTATGAGTCAAAAAACTGGTAGCTGCATAAGCAGGACGAAAGGTCACCAAGCGTTATTGAAGGCGCAATCGAAAAGACGATGCAAGGAGCATCCCGTGTAGCACAAGTGAAGGAAGGGATCCGAGGCTCCCATCTGCGTCAACGATCGAAAATCAAAGACGCCGTTCTGTACATCAAACTGTCGAAGATAAGGTGGGCCGAGCATGTAATTAGTATGAACGACAACCGATGTACTGGAGCCGTTTGTGACTGGATTCCTCGGGATGTCAAACGTACTGCAGGAAGACCACTTACCCGATGGTCAGGGTTCTTCACGAAAAGCCTAGAAGAAGGATATGATGCTCGACGATTTCCTAGAGCAAGCAGAATCCACTGGGCTACTCTTGCACGCGTCAGGGAAAAATGGAATATTTACTAGCGCCCGCTAGAGTTACTCGACGATCAACGGGACCAGAGGTGATACAGGTGAGATGTGTAGTGATTTTTAATATGAAAGTAGCGACCATGATGAGATCACTCGAGTCTTTGCTGTATGAACCATCTGTGTATGCGTATGCATGTCCGTCTTGTGTGAACAATACCGCTTCAGACCTATCATATTAAAGTACCGTCGATGATAGGCAAGACAGTTCGGATTATACACGACAAACTTCACTACATTTGTGGATTTCAGCCTTCCTTCAGTAGTGTTTTGTTCATTAAACTTTGCAATTAGGATTGAACGGGACAGCCAAGGAAGTATGGGGGAGAAGCCAAGAAAACTCGCCATCTCATGGGTCCGTTGATCCATATATTAGCCAAAAGAAATAGCTTAACAGCTTCCACAAAAGCTTCAACATCCAAACCAAGCACAATAGAAGTAACAGTCATGCTAGAATGCGAACTCATATGCCCATCTTTCTGTATCGTTCGTCTCCTCACTCAGGCCTGGCAAGGAGAAAAGTCTTACAAAGAGGACCAACTAGCTATCTAGGAACAAAACAATGTAAATAGTTGCTTCCTTCTCAAAGAATCAAGGCCGAGAATATCTCGACAATTGAAAGGCTCGATGAAGAAAAGCGGCGTTCAGTTGAGCAAGGCTATACATAGCTATACTCACAGAATAAATCGCTCACCGAATTAACAAATAGGGTACAAACTGTTGCTGGCACCCATCCATGCAATCATCTAAATACGTCCGGTTTGCCGATGAAATAAAATTGAATGAGTTGAGCTTCCCAAGTCAAAGAGAAGTTTCTGCACAATAAAGATGGCTCCTTAAGCAGAACAAAACAATACGTCATAAATTTTAGTAGCACCCATATAAACACTTAGAACACTAGTGTAGCCCAACTCAAGACGACCTCTTTCACACCAAAATGCATAGTAAAATATGTCGCTATAAATAGTTCACTCCAAAGCATTTGTTACCCTGGTTTACACAGCCTTAGGATTTAACGCTTTTCGGCCTGTTCATAAAATTTTAAAAAGTGATTTCACTTGTGCTTTTAATAACGGACAAAGTCACAAAACAGAAAACTTTCAATGGGTGAATATTAAGTGTTAACAGAGATAGCAAAGATAAAACATACTTAAAAAATCGAAAACTGAGTCCAAAATCGGAATAGTAATCAATTGTCAATCAAGATCGTACCCTCCTGTCGCACTTGTCGTGAATGAGGTGTCAGACATGTAGATCGAGGACTTCGGTGTGGCCTGTTCAGCACCACGCTGCGTCTCGTCCTCGTTAACGGCCGTGCTTAAAGCTATCCCGCTGTCGCTCTTGTCCGTAGCATACATCTGCAATGTCAACTATTCATAAAGCACAGGTTTAGAACACATTGAATCCAATTACCACACCTCTAGGATCACCAATCACAGTAAAACTTATATAAAAGAATTCCTGAAACCTCAGCACTTCTTTAAGTTCAGAATTCAATTACAAAGTTCCATATTAGTGAAATCATGGTCTACATATATTCGGCAACAATACCGTCAATCACAAGGATGCTGAGATATTCGCGAAATTTGGACTCGGGCCAGATCGAACCACGATTTCCCTTTCCGTGGGCAAGGGCCTCCGTGACGCAATGTGTAATACGCAAGCCTCCGTAAAGGGAAATCGCGGTTCGATCTGGCTCGGGATACAAGTTTTGGGGAATGTTTCAGCATCGTTGTGGTTGTAGTTCACATCACATGGTACCATGAAAAATTGTATTAGGCAGCAAATAAAAGGTTAACATTATCGCCAATATTTAGCCAAATATTACTAGATATTTCTAAGCACATTTATGCGCTACGACTCATAAAGGACAAAACGCAGCCATTGATTGCTGTCGCTCTGTCAAGGCATACATATCACTAACCACATCCATGGAAACCTAATATTCAACTTTGTGTGAAGTTCTCCCCTGGGAGGTGGAAGACGATGGAGGAGAATGGATATCAACGAAAACAATTAGAATGATGATTTAGATCTTCTTGTTCCCGTTCTACCACTGAGTCGATAAAACGACAGAAATTGTCCAAAACAGTTGTTTTCAATCAAAAACTGGACCAACTTGTCAGTAGAACAGATACGCAAAACAGATAGTTTTTCTCGCTTCTCAATAACTTTCGATGAAATTGCATATGCTTCCATTCTGTAACAAGTAGTCAAATCCAAAGTAGAGCGCTCTCTCTTGCTACTTTTACTGCTGACATCAACATCACCGTAAATCAAGAGCGATATTTCCCCGACGAGATGTCCCTGTCCTTTAATAAATATAGATGTTAAACCAGAGAGGACATTAAGCTCTAGAAACTGAAAGCCAACAGAAGTTGAGCGATTCGACAATGATTCCAACCTGCGGGGTAAAAATCGTCTAAGGATCCTTTGAAAAAAAAACTGTACGAAAATGAATACATGGAGTATTACAGCTGGAAATTAAACACTGGAGAGTCATAAATGCACGCTCACACATGTTTTTACGTGATAGGCAAACACTAAGCAATCAAAAATCATAAGCCAACCTTTTCGGAAACCATCGAGCGACCGAAAAAAGGAAATGCAAATTAATGACTTTTTCCAATGCTCTCAAATGATGGTCTAATGAGATTTCGTTATTCCTGAGCAAGCAAAGCTCGGAAAATATCTCCGGTGACCAGACCAGCGCTTGTCTAATGGCGTTTAACTTAAAACGTTACTGATTTCAATCGCAATATTTTAGCAAGAACAATGAACTAAAGAAATTAATTGTCTAAAACAGAAAAAAAAACCAGCAAAAAAGAACTATAAGGACCATTTAAATCAAACAGTACTGAATTCATACGTCAGGTGTGTGTACAACCAAACATCACCTGTGGCAAAGCAGTGTCGCTGATGGCGAATATCGGCGCTAAGCACATCGGCATCGGAGGGCACTGGCCAGCCAGAGCGGGCTCGCTGGAACGAAGCGGTTCGCTAACAGATCTTGTACATTTCAATTCGCACCACCTACACTCTTATTAATACTCTGGTTGGACAACTCAGTAATTCTAAACAGCTCGGGAGGAACGTAAAGCTTTTTTCATCCCTAATTTGAAATCTCGAGTTTTGATCCGATATGTCATAGAAGAGTCAAATCCCTCATTTGCTTGGCGCGCGTTATCCAGATTGTGGAAAAAAAACCAGCGGCACCTTATGAGATGAACAGGTGACGACCAATAATTCTATCTGATGCAAAGTGGTTTTTTAATTACACATGCATTATACAAAAGAAATCAGCTGAATCAAAAAATAAATCAACAACAAATTTTTTTCAATATGTGTGAAAAAAGCCGAGAAAGTCCGTTACATAATAGAGAAAAAACGATGTTGGACAAAGGAGATCGTTAGGACATCCAGTTCATGAAAGAGTCAAGAACGACATCTGGTTTTGATATAAAGTTTTTTTCTTATGATGCGTAAAAATGTTTCACCTGTAGATAAGGGGGCAATTGGAGAAAGTATTCGGCGTTAGTGTACCTGGAATCTCCTGAGCTTCAGGTGATGGCATTTCGTCCTGTACATCTGGAGCGCTCTTTAAAACCGTTCAACTTATATACCGAAGAATATTTGAGGCAATTTTTAAACATGATGTATATTGCTTTTAACAATCACTAAGTTATCAAGTAATTCTCTTACAGAGAAAGCAAAAAAGTGGCAAAAAACTGTATGAAGAACTACTATGTAACCGTGAAGAGCAAATAACAAAATGATGTAAACCTAATCACGATTGATTTCTACACTAGCATGAGCCATGATTTTACACTAGTATTTTAACCCATTATCCTATAAATGCGCAGTGCGCATCTACCAGACCATATTTTAATGAAAGTAGACGACTTCGAGATAAAAGAAATATTGTAGTTTCACCTGAGCAAATGAAAAGTTTGCTCGAGAGTCCGATAGCGAAGTCGGTGTTAATAGACATCTCTTCTCTGAGTCTTCCATTGCAATGACAGATGTCATCCTGAAGTTGGTACCGTCACAGCAACTATTTGTTGAAGGTAGAATATTTTCAAATTACATAGGATCATAGAAAATGTGCATTACTCTTGAAGAAAATCTTCGCAATGTTCGCATGTATCACGAGTCCACTCATTTGTTTCGAACCATTTAGTCATGAGGCAACACAGTGCGTCAAGAGCTAACGAATAGGTAACAAAATAAGTCAAAGGCGACTATCAGAAGACATAGGTCAAAAGAATCAAAGTGACCCTAGAACACGTGGTTTATATTCCTTAAAGACCTAGTAGCAAATGTACTTCCGTGGGTAGAGGTGCCCTTGCCATACACTAGGTCTTTAGGTCGATCCAGCGACCCGCTTTCATCGGGCCTTCCATCGCTGCGGGGTCGGCAAATTGATACCAGCCTTGTCTGGGCGAATAGTAGCGCCGAATTGTTACATCTGTAGGCCAATGATATAGGCAAGGTATGTGCTCAATAACCTCTAACGATGCACAGTAAAGTCGAATGCATGGAATATCTCTTAGTTATTGACAGCCACGAAAAGCTTCATTCTTTTTAAGCCTTAAAAGCGTACTACTCTACATAAGCATGTGTGTAGTTGTGGTTACACGTATTGTATCTAGCACTCTATTCACATTCCTTCGTTAAGCTCTGAGAATAAAAGCGCTCCCATGAGCTATTCGTTACGGCTTGGTGGCGTGCAAGACGTCTGAAAACGTTTAGGGTACCCTTTCGAGTCATTCAGTATGATTGATGAATGGGATAAAGGATATACAGGTCCATACATAACGATGGAACGTATTTTTGGAAATGGCTAATGGGATCGTTAGAGTAAAAAAATTAAACGAGAGAAAGGCAAAAGCAAGGGCCTTAGTGGTGCAGAGGGTAACATGTGAGCCTCCGCAACAGGTAATCACAGGGTGCGAATCTGGACAAGGTCTGCGTTTTGCTGATGTCTCAGCATCGTTGTGGTTATTTTGGGAAATACTGCTCAAAATCACTCAAGAAAAATTTAGAAGGAGAACAGTGGAATAATTGAAAAGGTGCAAAAAAAAACAAAAAAAACCGAAAGACACCACAAGTATTACACCACATAAAAATATTTTCATTTAATTCCAACAAAGAAAACATTAATGCTAGAAATATAAAAAATTGAAGAGTAGTCGTCTACAGATGATAGGCAGAAATCTAAGAAATGCGCAATATTCTCACAGAATTCGTAGAAAAAAAGGCGAAGTGCGTGACAGCAAGTATCATTAGGTTGAAATCCATGGAGAACCAAGCACAGTCGAAACATCGCGAGAGCCATTTCATGGGGGGAAAAATTTAGACAAGTTTACAGAACTTGAGAACTTAAAAGGAACTGCACAGAAATTTCACGAAACAATAAATCGGTGGAGTAGAAACAGTTTTCTCTAAATTATTTGGAAAGCCTCCACTGGCGCCAAGATGCGTGAAATCCCAAGAATTGGAAAGTTCAAGAGTGTTTGTGGCGAAATCCTCTCCAGAAAATAACAGGAATCAATTTGCCTTAATTCAACTAATTATACTTCCCAGAAAAGTGAAAAAAATGCTATAGCATTATCTCAAAACTAAAGCCAGCAACTCTGAAATTCTAGACATTTCCCAGTCGTAAAAGCAACGTAATGTTGACAGTTGGCAAGGGTAAGTTAACAAACGCAAACCATGGCCTCATTTGCTCTGCATTTATACGCTCAAGGATGGGATTCGAGATAGGTGACACCAACAAATCCACCGCATCGTCTTAGAGAGAAGGGTTGATGCTATTATGAGAAAAAGTCAAACCTTTCTAAGGAGAATCGCCATGCTATAAACAAGCAACGAAGCGTTGAATAAACTATCAACGAAACGAACATAGGGAAAAGCAAAGCACTGAGGAGGAAGGAATACAGAGTCCGATGACAGATACTGCATGGAACAAGGAAATTTAAATACCAGCTATTCCTTGACCTTTTTTGAAAGTGCATAATTAAACTACGTTAATTTGGAAAGGAAACCCGGCCACAACATGATAATCACAGTTTCTCTTCTCCATATATTTCAAAGGTGGGTAGCTGCCCAACACCTTTCCATAGACCACTGAAATTTGAAAAGCGATTGGAAATTTGATATGGAAAGCGAAGAAATGACACTTTGTGGAAACCTCTCTCTATCACAGGTCATTCTTGAGGATGGAAAACTGAAGGTCTAGGACAGACAATTTCAGTGAATGTGCCAAATATGTATTGCTACCTAGTTATATTCGAGATTGTCTCATGAGTAATGTTTTGTAACATGCAAACGGTCGTTGCCATGCAGAAAAGAAACAAATTTTTTGTGTTCGATAGCGAAGATTCCAACTAAGCACCATCTTACAGATGCTCACAATGCTACAAATCCTTGCATTTCAACAAACAAAAACAGTGGAAAATTTTCTTCTCGCGGAAATCGCTTTCAGTTTACGTGGCTGGCGGCAATCCTCCTCGTCGACGCCACAAAGACTCATGTGAGTTTTGTTGACGCAAAGTACAAAGCTCTCATCTCTAGCAACAACATACTTGAGGATCTTTCTTTGTGGACAAAGAATCAGCGTTTCATAGACATTGAGACGGCTCCAATTATCGACGTCGGTATTTTTAACATTTCCAGTAAACTTTCGATAGCCAGCCAAGAGTGCTGACATGGTTGCTGACGGTTATTTGGGTGAACCAAAGTGTCGCAACTTTTATTTGCTGCCTATTCTTTTCTCATGGCAGAGTACTATGTGAACCACAACCACAGGGATGCTGAAATATAAGCAAAACTCTGAACCTCAATTGGACTTCGAACCCACGACTACCCTTTCCGGAACTCACGTGTTATCCACCACACTAACGGAGGGCCTTTCTTTGCCTTTCTTTTAGCCATGCTTTTTTTCCTCGGTGCTATCATCATCATCAATCACCCGTAAACGGGAATGAAAGGCAAAGCAAGGGCCTCAGTTGGTACAGTGGATAGCAAGTGAGCCTCCGGTAAGAGTAATCGCAGGTTCGAAGCCCAACTGAGGCTCCGAGTTTCGCACATATCTCAACTTTCTCGTGGTTGTAAAATCACAATGTGTTTCCAATGTTCGAATGCCTCCAGATCTGAAGTGTTTGAACCGCTTAATAATACAGATATACTCTTGAAGATTGCACTCACAGAAACTTGAAGCAAACAATTAGTGAAAGGTTCACTGTTCAGTTGGAATTATGATTGCACAAACAACGGTAATAGCCACCTCCCAATCTACGTCTTATGCAAATGTTTGGATATCTGTTGCGATAGAAGATACATGAATCAAATGTCTTTCGCAAATTTGGATAATTGAAGAAAACTTTCTTTTCCAATTCGATAAATCGTGAGCGACCATAAGACTGCTGAGTCAATTGCATGCATCCCTCTCAAACGCGTGGCAGTTCTGGAGTGTTTCTAGGTGTGGAACTGGTGATATACAACCGAAGCTCATCGTCCACCTGAGTCATCCCATCTCTCAGTGAGTCAGACTCCTCCATTCAGAGGTCTGACATGGAGTGAACCTATGATATGAATCGGTAGCATTGTGGAAGAAAATACCTATCGTTATCGTATTAGAGGCAAACGGGATAAGTGTAAACTCGTACTTACTCAGAATCTCCCACGCAAAACGAAACCACTCGGTAACTACACAGAAGACAGAAATTGTCTACGGACACAAATAAGATGTAAACAAAGTGTGCAGAAACGCATTAAAACCATGCCACTTCTACTGGCAATTTCGAGGGAGACAAGAAAATACGACTGGAATAATTTTTTGAGGAAACGACTTGTCTGCTCACTCCCATAATCTCCACATAGTGGAAGGGAAACTGTAATGTACCACCTTCCTAGAAATCCCTTCAACTTCGCCCACCATGCCGATCAATATCGACTTGGACGACGATGCGCTGTGTGCCGCGATCTACCACAGGTGAAGAAGAGGCGCGACGAACAGCAAGACGAAGAGTGATGTATTCGTAAGAGGAAGACTTTTGCATACACCCTTCGTACTCAAATTTATCCCTACTATGTGTAAAATTTTCAGATTTTTTTTGAAAATGGGAGCATGTGGTGCAGTGGTCGGAGGCGCCCTGCAACACACACGTGGGGCAATCGATCCCCGCGTCCATGGCCCAAGCCTTCCAACCCTCCGGGGCCCGGTGTCGGCAAATTGGTACCAGACTTGTCTGGAAGGATAGCAGTACTGGCTCGATACATCGGTAGACCACCGCCGGTCATTGTAAAGGCCGGATATGCATTCAATCACCTCCAAACGATGCTTGGTGAAGTCGAATGCATGGCGCATCCCTAAGGGATTGATCAACGTCCAGAGCTTTATGCTTTATCCTTTTATGTGTAAAATACAAAGCATGTACTATTAAGGAAATCTGCACTACGCTTCTCAAAAGAATGGAAAGAAAGCAACAGCAACAGAAACAGAAAAAAAGTGCTCGAAAACATTCTCCACATAACGGAATGAGCAGTGTTTCTAGAACATAATACAACCAAAAAACGGCGCATATTGTAGTCCAAGGAGGCACAGCTCATATGTAAACCGAAGGAATTTCGTCCTAATGCACGTGTAGCCTCCGAACGTTAGTGCACAAGCTCAAGCACCATTAACTCTCCCTAGCAACTGGATATAACCGTGCGACACATCCAGCTGGAATTCAGCGAAAGATCAACAGCATACCTCACAACGGTTATTTTACCTCCGTTAGATATTTCAATGACAATAACAGTAAAGAAAGTTTGTCTGGTCCCTGTGGAAAAAATGACACACCAGCAATAGTTCAAGTAGTAGCTTAAACACATTTTAACCTTGTCGCTATTAACATATTCGCGATTGCATGAGCTGTGTATGACCCAGATAGGGTCGTAGACAATTTATTACCCAAATTTTAAGGAAACATCTGTGGTCACAGTGAACTCCGTTAATGGAAACAAAAGTTGGTAGAATCTACAGACCTTTGGCAACAAAGTACGAATTCTTCTATTCTGAGTAGTACAAAAAGAAAATCGGAACAAAACTTTGAATCCTTTCGACTTTTTTTGTCCCGAATCCTGTTTCATACAGGGAAGCGATTGAACAAGAGGAATTCCGTCCAAGCCGCTGTAATATCGTCTCCGAAAGAAATGCCGATGTTTGCTTGTCCCCGTTAAGATTTTCCGAATCTTTCCAATTTTTTTGAGAAATTGAATTTAAACTGCTTTAAACCTCTCGCGACGAAGCCGGTTTTTCGAAACTGACGATAAATTCCCGATCAGTAAAGTATTTCAGGAGTTCGGAACTTTATAGATTCATAGAAAAGACTTTCGTCTATCGCACTAATCGTACATGTATTGTTCTCAAGCTGTGTTTTTTAAAAATTCAGATATGCTCAGAATCAGAATTTTCAAAAAAAAATTAAAACAGAAACTTAAAAGTTTTAAAGTTTCCGACGCAACAACAGCAGCTGCAGATATAGAGGACACAGAGGAGATACCATCGTAGCAGGCGAAATCCCGTTTGTTCATTTGTTTTGATTTTCGAAAGTCGAGCTAAGAAGCAAAAAAAATGGAAGCAATATCTGCCGTTGGCTCCAGGAAAATCGGAAGTCCATTGCAATAAAACAAGAGAACTTCTATTCCTATATGGAAAGATTTGCAGATTTTAACAGTTTTCATCGAAACTAATAAAACTCACAATCAGTTGGCATACTTCGATTCAAAATTCAAAGCGGAAACTATTTCCGCATCACATGACTCCTGCAGAGGTCATCTTGTCGCTTATGGCTTAAAATGGAAGCTGTATTTCATGAAAAAACACCCTTATAGCCATAGCATAAAGTGTCTCACAAAAGTCTGTTAAAGTTCTAATAAGCTCTAGTTACGGAAAACCAGCATCACAAACGTGTGCAATAATACTTCTTAGTCAACTCTTCAGTGGACAATAACTTTTTTTCGAAACCCTACTTAAAGCAAATACTGTACGATAAGCATGTGTAAATCAGCAACGTCATGTGGCATCCATCTGCCGAATCTTTGTTGATCAAAAAGCGCCAAAATTTCGACACTTACAGAAATTTCAGGAAAATGGAATACGAAGCAATTAGCCGCACAGCATCCCTGACGACGTTCACTTTTTCGCTGCCAAAAAACTCCTCAGTGGTTGGAGTACTTAAGGACCAAAAGACCTGGCAAGTTTGTAGAAGAGGATTCGAACTACCATAGTTAGTGTATAAGTAGCTTTTTCCAAGTTGTGATTTGAATTTAAGATTTGTCTAAAGTTCCCGTCCAGAGAAAATTCGAAGACAAAATATATGCCTTTGCAATTATTAGCGGGAACTGAAATCAAAAAAGACTAAGACGCACTGAAGATTCCGACTGCTCAATCACTTCAGCTCAGGATTTCGACGACAAAAAGTATGAACGTTAGTGGGCTGCAAAAAGAAAAATCGTAACCTTGTCGTTGAAATAGGCTGCATCGCAGTGGAAAAAGATCTGAAGATTTTAGCTGTTTTTATCCTAACCAAGAAAACTCACAATGCGATACGACGGTCTAAAGTTGTGAAGCGCAAACTAACTTCGGGAAAACTGAAATTAAAGCAAATCATCGTCTACGTCTAAATGAATTTCAAACTGTTGGAATCTACAGGAACAGACTTTCACATCTTTCTAAAAGTATAGAACATTAAGTACTGTACCATAGTGGACGCGCGTAGCACAGTGGTTAAAGGAACCACGCAGTACACATGGGACCGATCCCGTGCTCGGGGCCACCAAGCCCTCCATCCCACCGGGATCGACAAATTGGTACTAGACTTGTCTGGGAGGATAGCAGCATTGACGAGATACATTGGTAGGCCACTGCGGATCATTGTGTTATCCAGATATGCATTCAACCACCACTAACCATCCTCCATGAAGTCAAATGTATGGTGCATCCCTCAGAGACTGATCAGTGCCGACAGCATTGTCCTTTACCTTTATTATATGTATATATAAATATGTACATAGATGCGTATATATGTAACATATGTACAAATATATACATATCACGATGAAGAAACCATCGTTGTTTTATTAGCACGTTCGCTTTGATTCGACGAAACAAATTTCTAAAAAACCGTATAATAGTAGCAACTGAATAAAAGCCTTTGTCGTTTCTGATCGCTTGAAATTAAGCAAATAATCTCATTAACAAAGAAAAAAAAGCCGCTCTAAACCTTATCGCCACATTGTCGAGCGCGTACGTGATAGGGTCCTTCGACGCTTCCGCCCACGTGTCGAATAACTCTACTATGCAGGCGATCCTCGAACTCCTTATATAAAACAATACAACATGAAGGAGCAATAAACCTGTGTGGCTTCTCGACTCGCTCAATTTTCAGATGATCCCGAAAGTACTACTCTCAAATGAGAGGGTTGGCAAAGGGATAGCGACTGGCACCAAGTCTTGCCATTGCATTAATGTCTAAGGTAGAAGCACTATTAACTGACCTCCGGCCATTATCCTATTGTAGATATATGAATGATTGCTTTGCCATTGGCTCAAAACAAGAGGAAATGGACGTTCTGAGTTATTGAACAAAAAGTCAGTACACAAAATTCACCCGAGAGAAGCCGAAAGAAAACTAGCTTCCATTTCTGAACGTTAAAAATTAAAGTATTCAAAAACCGCTACATTCCGAAGTGGTATCGAAAGCAAAGCAGTAAAAAATACAGTGGCTCATTACCTATCCCCTTAGCCCTCTCACACGAAAAGTGAGCTTGCAAGAAAAAATATTTCGAACAGCCAGACAGGGATAGAGCAGAAGTGGGAATCGCGGAAACCGGCGCCTCCTGCAGCTCATCGTGATAGGTGTATACAAAACCCAAGCCCCCAAACGATAACTCTAGCGATAATAAAGTCCCGTTTATCTTGCCATTCATTTCAAATGAAATAAATGCAGCTATAAAACGTTGCTTAAGGAGGGCCAGTCTAGAGGATTCGGTAAAAAGCAATTCAAATACCACCGAGAACTCCTAAGATGCCACCTAGTTCGCACCCGCTTGTGTGACCGTCGATGTAAAACGTAAAATTGCATAATTTGTCCTAATGTAGATATGGTGATTGCATGCGTTCGGGTACAATTTATCTCATCTCTTGCAAAGCGTGCGGGAACGAATACGTTGGCGAAATGGATGGACCACTCTGCGTCCATATAGAAGAACACCTAGTCGGCAGATTTAAATTGAAACCTAACACTCCCCTAGGCGAGTATATGATGCAAAGACATGATGGAGAAGATTCTGAACCAAAAAATCATTATCCTCGCACAGGAATCGAAAAACAGTGCGCAAAACTCTCGAAGCATCCTGTATACATTCCAAGAATCCGAAAACCAACCGCGGGGAGGAATGCCTCATAATAATGCGTGATATTGGGCAATATATGAACCTAGTATTCTGATCAGAGGGGCACATTACGCTTCCACGTGAATTCTGAGCGGTAGGTCTCCACGTGACATATTCAGTGGAAGACTCATAGAAAGCGGTGAGCATGCGATGAAGCTATTCTGTGTTAAATGTGATTTGATTGAAATTTTGGTTTAAAATTTTTTTCTGTTTCGATATGGAGGTATTTGTCCGGGCAGATTACGGTCAGCTTGACCTTTCCAGACTCTGAGCAAGGTAAAATCTGCTGGAACGTCAGTGTTACAGAAATAAAGAGTAAAATAACAATTCGCGTTTGTTGCTCAACAAAAAATCCAAAGAATTACTCGACCAATGCCGAGGTTGATAGAAAGTCGGTCGTGGGAATTGTAAAGGAGGGTTCCTCAATGTAAAAATGCGATGAACAACAGTGCACAGGAAAGATTACCTATACTTAAAAAACTCAGCAACTACATCAGAAGCCAACAAAGTACGGGTAAAGTAAAGCTGGAAATTGCCGACGTGACTGCAGAAACCCAGGTCGTAAATCCCTGTCTGATCCACATGTGCCGGCGAATGCCTCCTGGGACATGGGAACGTCCTGGCACGGCTGCAACAAAACTGCGGAGAAAAAAGCTTGTGGTTAACGAAACGCCAGTGCAAGAGAGAAAGTGTTTAGCACCACATGATTTATTTAGACAGGTCATCTAATAAACGACAATGAATAGCCTTCTTAATCACAAAGTTTCGTCTTAAACCCAAAGGAAAATGTTCTGATAACTTCACAAAAAGCGGGTGAATGTAGTCAGACGTTGCCTAAAAATGACAAGTCTCTCAAGAGTCAAGTGCAGATTTTGTAAAAATAAAGATGAAACTTTAAAACATATCGCTGAGATTTTTTGTTGTAAAAAGTAGCCATAGCTAAGAAAGCGTGGCAAAAAAGAAACGGTCAGATGAAAACTATGGAATAAAGATATACCAGAGTCTTAAAACGACTTGGAACTGAAGACGTCGACTTTTGCGAATCCTAGAACTTACTGCCTGCTGGGAATGACAAGAGCCAGCGTGGGAGGCAGCTGATGCGAAAAAAAACACACGCGCCGACGTTTTTTCATCAACAAGAAACGAAAGGGGATGAATTCGCAAATCAGCACTCGTTAAAAGGTATTGATTTACTGACTAATGTGATGAGAACACTTCTTTAAGTAGCGAATGTTGTAGGAGAAGTACACGGTATGATTATTGAGGGGGTATTGATATTGACTGAGGGTTTAAACATAAAAAAATAACTATCGATTCTTTACAGGCCTACAAATGAAATAAAAAATAGCCTGCAGAGGGCCAGTAAACTAAAGGAATTCAAAAAAGAGTACAATATGTTAATGCATATCCAAAAAGGGTACTACAACGAACTTCTGCTGGTGAGCAAACGATAACTGGTTAAGCTTCGCATGATGGTAACTATTGAGTTTATCTTGAAATGATGAAGTGAGGGTGAAATCAATGCATGTCTATCATTAACTGTTAGAAAGATAGACCAAATGGTAGCGGACTCACTATCGAGGAATAAAGTGTTAGCGTCCATCAGCTGATTCCCTAAAACCACAGTAACCGATAAACTCAAAGTTACAGCTCATCCCTAAGAAGTCGCTCAAGGCCTGGCGCATTATGTTGCTATCCATCATATTTTCGATGAACATGTGTTACACAAGGAAGAATTACGAAGGAAATAAAACTCTGACAAATCCAGAGGAAAAGCTCGCATTGCTGTGGCAAGTTTTATGCAGCGTAACCAATTTTTCATTGATTTTTTAGAGGAAAACATACACTCTACAGCATAGCCATCGTGAAAACTACACAGTTATTCAAATTAACGGACCGTGAGGACACTTCTCAGTCTGACTGTGAATCGACTTTGATTGAAAACAAGCGAGAGGAAGGGTGACAGCGAACTCAGGCAGTGAGAACTACACCTGATCTGGGACGTTTTACACACTCTAAACACCATACCTCACGACAGGGACGCTTTTGAAAGTGTCTACAGCCATTTATTGATCGAAAGGTAATTTGTTGACATGAAAACAAGCTGTTGTGCTGTCGAACAACGAGTTGCGTCCCTAGTACGGTCTCCAAGCGGAAGCCATCCATGTCACCAAGTGATAGTTCACAGTGGAGCATAACTGCTGTGTTGCAGTTGTCTTCGGCAAATGGTGCCCACAATATGATAGCGAAAATCTGAGTATAAGATGGGAATTTGCAACTATCGGTAGAATTAGAATAACAATGTTAGGCGGAAACCAATACTTGTTTGCTCATTGCAAAGAAAGAAACGTTTCAGCTCGTAAAATAAAAAAAAGAGACCTTTGCCTTTATTCCTTTATTAACGTATAAAATAGAGCTATTTACTGTGCCTTCACAGATACATCAAGTCTTTCCTACAGCAGCAACTTCCTTTTGGGAGTTACTGAACCAATAAAATTATTATTATGACTATTAGATGACCCTCTATCATATCTACTGTGCTGATCCTAGCACTTCTTGAACTCGATTCGCTTCTCTCGCTTTCATCGTTTACAAAGGTGTTCCAACACTTCGCGTGTTTTTTTCAGCTGCTGCTTGAGGATTTCGTCTTTTTCATCAATGCCATAGAATCCGAGTCGATTCGATTCTCTTTGCAATCCTGGAGATAACCGGGCTAAGGGGTTCCCACAAGCGATGAGGACGGGATCAAACAAGCACCTCGCTTCCCGACGTTCTTGACCATTAACTGCTAATCGAAGGAACTATGAAACTATTAAGTTCGACTAATAGAAGACACCAAAATTCCTTATAATTTTTGCGATTCCACGCAGTAGGCCCGCTTCACTGCCAAAACGGGCGCCTAGAAGATTGTCCCTTTTTACTCAGTGTAAAAGAGTAACATTAGGTAGGCAACGCGAGACAATAAACATTTTCACTGAAGCGCTCGACCAGAAAAGTTAAAAGCACCCAAACAACACATGGCACATCGCATGGAAGCTCTATTCAAATCGCTTCGAAAACGATCGATGCTCCGATAGGAAAGCACTTAAAAAGCACTGAATATAATAGTTCTTCCTATGTAAATGGAGCATGGGAACGAAGTAACAACGCCACGAAACAGCACAGATTTTTGCATTGGTGAGATGTAGCGACAAAAAGTGAAGATGGTGTTCGCTGGTGATATGGAGCATCAAACTAAGCGTGATAAACAGCAAGCGGAGGAAAACAACATCTACCACATTGCTCATAAAGAAGCAGAAGCAGACGGCAAGCTTGCTGAACGGAACACATCTGCGACTGAACACGATATATATGGCTCATATGCATTATTTTATTGTTATATTCATTTTTACTTAAAATTTACTTAAATCTGCATTAATTTTTTAAATAAATGCATTACATCATAATCAAAGCAGAAAGGGCAGTGCTTAGAACTACTGTGCAATACACACACATTCCTACACTCACTGGTTCGACCCTGCTCCTATGGCTTAGTGTCCAACACTCCAGGTTAGGAAGATTACTGGCAGGCCTGTCTGCCTAAATTCCTTCCGATCTGAAACGGCTGGTAAGTGAATGCGGTGAAAACCCGTGAAAGTTCTAGCAAAGCTTTACCAGTATTCTAGAAAAAGTCAATTCAATCGGCACTTTACGACATTGATTAGAAAGTCAAGATTTTTAATTAGCAGCCGAGTCCACACGCAAATTCAGCGACTTTTGTAGATGACGGATGCGAGGCAACAAAGAACCAAGGTGAAACAACTGCTGGAATCCGGCACAGTACTTGGTGAAGAGTTCCATTACAAATACATTTAAATACATATATATGCATATATATATATATATATATATATATATATAAATCGTATGTATATAGATGGGACGGGTAGCGCAGTAGTAGTTATGCCGTTCATGACAAGGAGAACGTTAGTTCTACCCAACCCGGGATCTCCAAGTCTCATCTCT
This sequence comes from Angiostrongylus vasorum, assembly GCA_018806985.1. NCBI lineage: Eukaryota > Metazoa > Nematoda > Chromadorea > Rhabditida > Metastrongylidae > Angiostrongylus > Angiostrongylus vasorum. The sequence goes on along the minus strand of JADANN010000356.1, from coordinate 273,734 downwards.
TCGGGATGAGGAGATTGGTAGCAAGTGGTAATGATTTAACGGAGCTACACCGAAACTAGAAAGGTTCGACTCGAGCTGAATTCAACGACCTAGTCACGAAACGGTCAGAAATCCTCAAGCACGCAAAAAATCTGAAGGCTTTCACGAAGTATCGAAGTGAAGATTGTGCTACCACACTTGCTCACCTTAACAGGAACATTTCGAAGCCTACAATGGTGCAAATTTTTTGCACGGTGCCTCAACGTGAAGATTGCAAGGTGCAGGATTTATCCGCTAGAAAATTCAAAGTTTTGCCTGGAAGCATTTCGTGATATAAAACATGTAAGCGAATCACAGCTCTACTCGTGCCAACATTGGCGCTATGTAGAAAACCACCCTCTGACAGTGAGCACGGCGACTGGTCGAAAACGCCATTACACTAGGAGTTTCTTAAAACTTCAATAAAGTAATCTTATCAAGCCAGTAAAAGCACAACATTTAAATGGTAGGTGTTGGTTGGTGATCGCGCAACTATTTCATTCGTGTTTAAAAAGGTGCCGTACAAAACCAATGAGAAGTAGAACTTTAAAAAATGAGAGTAGCCGTCAATGAAGCATCTTGTGTTACAACAGCAGAATACAGTATTGGTGTAACAAAATGCCATGACACACTTCTTCACCTGAATACAAATATGGAAATTTCCGCAACATTCTTTTTACACGAAGACCACATGTTGCGCGGAGTCTTCGGATTCTTCGTGTGGCCGAACGGCCACTGCTTGAATATTTTTGATCTTTTTTAAATGAACGCCGTTGAATGGTTGCATAGCAGATTTCCCCCACAGCCATTTCGGGGGTTCACAGATCTTCACCACAGCCTGTGAGTTAAAAGAAACGAGCTGATCCCAGACAAGTATGATACCAATCCTCCGACCCCAAAGGGAAGAGAAGCCTGTTTGGCATGGCGTGAGATCGAACACCGTGCTAGCTGCACTCCCAATGCTAGTTCGAGGCATTAAAATCTAGGCAAGTAAACAAAATAAAGAAATATGCAAAGATGGACAAAAATGGTTCTAACATACATCATTGTTCCCTTACAAAACCAGTGAACTAAAGAAGTGCCTAAGCAAAAATGTAACTAAGCTTATTAGACACCGGTAAAAAGAAAATTCCCGTAATTGGTCAATATTACTGTGATATGCCCTGATTTATGTCTCGTTTATAGACTCCTTTATTCCTTTCTCCTTCATTTACGTTTCCTAGATAACGTAAATGTCTTGCGATTTCTCTGATCACTTCACAGACGCATTCGATGAACAAATTCAGTATTTGACATTTGGCAGACAAGTTGGATAACAGTTGACCAATATGAGAAAAAAGTAGCTTATGAGGGTAAAGACGATAGGAGAGAAGCAACAGTTACGTGCTCGAACATCACTCTGCGCACTAAGAGCTTCTAACATGGAAAAAAATTAAGGATCAGAGAATGTAGAAAGTTTGAAAAATTGTGGAGAAAACAGATCTCTTCAAAAATGTTCATCACAGGATGCTAAGCATGCTTAGATTAGAACGCACGCAAACCTAACCGTACACGTGACGACACAGTTCCAGACGCCACGCCCATTTCGAACGCGACAAGTCGTCCATTCGCGCACCGGAAACGACTCATTTCGTAATGAAACTGGACGGGTTTGGTGTCGTTATGAACCAACACGAAAAGCAAACAAAGCGAAATATGAGGGCATTCCAATGAATACGGTCTGCTTGAAGTAAAGAACATATTACAGGTTCTACAATAAAACAGCATCGCTCCGCCACAAAAAGTCTTTTTTGACTACAAAAGATAAATTTGACAAATTTAATTTCCAAGACGGTCCCTCTTTAGCTTCAGGAGTCACGAAGCGGTTAAAAAATAATAATTACGTCTGATACTGTGTGGTGGACACTTGGGATAACGATTCTCGGGGTATGCACTGAAAGATTCTTCCGAAAAAAATACTTCTCCTAAATTGCTGGGTGAAGAAAATAGACTTTCCCGAAGAATGTTTGGCACAACATCTATGTTAGGTAAGTGCAACAATCTGCAACTTGACTGCAAAAATGACTGACTGAATGCAAAAAGTCAGAACAAGGAAACTCTTCTCGTAAAAATAAAATTCAGAAATACGAGGAAATGAGAATAAGAGAAGGTAATAAGATGCACTGGAATCAATGCACATGATGTCTTACGTGTTAACTAGAAGGATACGCGGTGTGTCGCCAGGTGGCCGAGTAGGTAAACGTGGAGCAAGAGCATACTTGGTCAATTTGCTACAACAAGCGAACGGCTTCGGTAGACCAGTTCCTTGTCTCCGCCGCATTAGATCTTCTTTTATCTCCCACATTTTAGTTAATCACATCTATTTATATGCGTGAGAATGTGCAGCATTTCCATTTTAGCTGTATTTTGCACATCGATTGCACAGAAATCTCAATTCATTGACTGAAAGTACGTACGGTTCGGGGTCATCTTAAACAAGTCCCACGTCTAGTTCGATGCAGCCCTACAAGTAACCCATGACCACGTGTAGCCTCTCGCCGACCTATTCATGGCTAGATTCTCGCTAAATCCAGAGGAACATAGAGGGTCTAATGGAAGTGCGATGCTCTTCCGCCCATTAACCAGAGCACAATGGGTGACTTCGACAAATTACAAGGAAAACGAACACTTCAATGCTGCCAGTTCCTGTTACTCTACGATGAACAGTTAACGGGATGTCGTGTGATACCGGTGAGAGCTGAACTTATGAAAAAAAAACATTGGGACTTCTAACAGATCTCTAGAAACAGGAAGAGCATCCGAAATAAACCGGAACTTGTGAAGAAAAAGACCACACAGTAAGATTTGATCATAAGACTATGTGAACGAAAGAATTCGCTGAGATGCAGCAGATTTGGCAACATTTTAAGATCTACTAACCCAGTTGAAAAATATGTACAAGCGACTCGGTCCGATGAACTCTAAATTCAAAAGTTCTCTTCATAATGGAAGTGATTTCAGGATCGAGCAAGAATCCACAAAGTGAGGGACGTTCTCAAGAAGTTAGCGAGTAGAGACGCAAAATAAACTTGATATGGAAGTAAAATGACAAAAAAAAAGAGATGAAAAGAGAAACTGACTAATTAAATGGGCGACAGTGGTAAGTAGGAAACTGGAATTTAGGCTGAAACGTAGTCCATCTATCCGCATAAAAGAGCTACACACCATTTTTTGCTTATAACAGAAGCATAATGAAAAAAATGAATAGGTCGAACATGTCGATAGAACTATAAGATGGGAAAAAATGGAACGATCACAAGAAGAAATACGAGCAAACGACTTCGGAAAACAGAAGCTCACGTGACATTTGGCAAAAGCGATCAATAACGACAGGGACATCTATCGATCGGAATGGATATGCGCCAGCAAGATTAACGCAGTCGCAACCTGCTCAGACATTTTCTCATCCATTTGAACCATCGAATTGGTCAGAACTTTTTCAAAAACATTTGGGATAAACTATGTCATCTTACGTAAAAGCTCTGGGAACAGATAACAGCTGGAAGCATGACAGAAACATTCGTGGATGAGGACAATAAACAATTCGCGGCAAGTTCACGGAAATTCACAGCGTAACATCGATGCGAAACGATGAAGCGAAAAAAAAAGAAAAACGATAGGTCGAAGAGTAAACACAGAATGAAGCAAAAGATTTCTGCGTTAGAAAAAACCCATCCCCAGACTGTATGCACTCCCGCAAACGATCAGCTGGAACTCAGCATGAAGGGCCAATGTGAAAACACGCTAAAAAAAATCAATACTACCAGTAGGAACCCAGAAACCTGGGACGACTATTCAAGAAAGAAAAAGCACTTGGTTTGAAGACATACAAAGAACGACAATATCCAGGAAGCCGTCCAGAGTCTTCCGTTAACCATCAACAACATTCACCTTGTCACTTGCACGACATTAATACAATTTTAGTAAAAGAAAAAAAAACCAAAAACATGATAGAAACAGCGTCTGTCCCCCTCCCTCAAATAAACACCATAGGCTTGAAACCTGTCAGCTCGAAAATGAGACAATTACAAGTTTCAACAACACTTGCTTTTCGTCAGCGTAGTTTCTAAGAGGACAAAAAAAACTCACCCAAATAATCTCGCTCCTCCAAAACAAGGTCACCCTTGATTAGGTTCCGAAACGGACCAATTCAGCAGGAAAGTCCACCAAAGCTCCAAGTACTGTATGCCTTAATACACCATTACAAGTATAGGTACAATGGTTTCCGTAACGAAAGTTAGCCGCCTCAACGATCATGTCAAGATTTCGGAAGTTATTGATTAACTGCAAAATCGATATTTCTAATAGTGAACTTTATATATACAACAGACAGAAACACTGTGTGGCAAACAGTGCATTTGTAGCGACGATGAACAAACCTAAATTCATAATGGAAAAACGTAAAGAAATTTTATCGTTCAGAGCTGATATGATGTTAAGAAAAAGAACAGGAAGGTCAACAAGTCCAAAACCATGAAGGATCCATAAAAAGCAGCAAAACACTGATAAATGGCGACCCTAACACCAACAGGAAATGTGAGCGATTATGATGGCAGTCGGAAGCCAAACAGAAATGATGAAATAATTCCCATCGACAAACAATCTGACAATCTGACCTGTGGTGGTAGAAAAGCTCATGACATTCTAGTAAAGTCTCGGCAACTCGAGCCGAAGAAGTAGACCCCTAAAAAACCTACCACTCAGTCGTGACTCTTGTGAAACGGCACCGGCAGACATTCGTAGGAAGTGTAAGAACGTCAGGAGCACCATGGTACCACAAATTGACTTTTCAATTGATTCAACAAGTGGCTCGTCAAGACACATTTCATGCATTTCTAAAACTCGTACCGAACAGGAGAGACCTAGGAGTTAAGAAATTGAATGCAAAAGTGAGTTATTGGGCCAAAACCAATGTGCAACAGATAGTCCGTGCCTTGTCTCCAGGAATAACACAAAGAACATCATGGAAAAATCCTTAACAGAAAACTGGTTGGCTCCATTTTTCCAAATATTTTATCCGCTCAGAAATATGGACCACTACACATCTCAAGAAGAAACCAAACTACATCCCCATAGGATGTGAAGTGTCTTCGAGAAGAAAACGAATTAAGGTTATATACGCATTTCAAAACTGCAGAATGAATTGAGATAAAATGTTGGGAAGGAAATTTTAGAAAAGTGCATTTAGTGTGAAAGTGAGAATTTGTCTCGCAGAAGGGTTGTGCAAATTCACTTTGACATCTTTCCTCACAAGGCCTCAAGAAGCAAGTAGGTCGGAACAGGTCACGGGCGGAGTACGACACTTAACGCTAGAGTTAAAGGTATTAAAGCATTCCCAGTCACTATGTATGCAATGTGTCGACATTGGTATGTAACGTTGCGGCTCGAGTATGGGTCGGATACGTAACGTTGGTCGAAAACCACTGTTTGGTTAGAAAACCACGAATCCTTTTTGTTTCACACCACAGAAAACGTGCTCTAAACACAACTCTGCTCACGCTACTTCGAAGCCGTAAGTGTTATACTAAAAACAAACAAGGTAATAAAACATTACTTCAGACAGTAAAACAGCGTTACGAATAGTTAAAAAAGTTGCGCGTAACCACTAAACTGAAGTAACTAGAAGGACCTGGAAAGAGAACTGGAAGTCCGTCGCTATTAGTGCGGTAGAAAATCTTCAAAGAACAGAATATCGAAATTCCAATCAAGTTTTGCGTCAAAGTGGTATTACATTCATGTGCAGACAAACAACGGTTATCGATTAGTTACTGACGTTTAGAGGACTTTTGAAAAACCAAACAGAACTAAGCGTTGATGCCAGAGAGTGAAAAAAAAGCGTCACAAAAGGTTCGCGAATGTCCCGGAGGAACTCCTGCAGCGGCTGGCTGTCCGCCTGGGTCGGGGGTGATGGTGAGAGTGCGCCGGGCCGGGCGTGCGGCGCTGGCCGTCCGTCGATCAGACCCGCTCGCTACGCCCCGCCCACTTGGCAACATCTCTACTTACAGCACGGCAGGGATTTCTCTGCATCTTCACTGTGACTCTGTAGAAATATAGCTTACAATCGAACACTGGAGCAGATAGGCTGTTCGAATGTCAAATATTCCGTTTGCACCTTAGGCTAACTGACTAACAATTCATGAATAAAAAAGGCACTGATCAATCCCTTATGGATGCGCTATGCGTTCGACTTCATCAAACATCGTTCGAAGTTGTTAAATGCATATATGCCTCTACAATGACTCGCGGTGGCCTGCCGATGTATCGAGCCAGTGCTGCTATCGTCCCAGACAGGTCTGGTGCCAACTCGCCGATCCCAGAGGGATGGAAGGCTTTGTGAGCTCGGAACGCAGAGTTGAATCACCGTGTCTATTGCAAGGCATCACCTCTAACCACTGCGCTACATACAACCAACATTTTCATGAAGTACCAGATTATTCGAAGTATCTTCTATTCTACATGATTTGTCATTCTGTGAACAGGTGTTTGGCTGCATCCTCACACAAACACCTGTGATGAAACAACTGTAAAATGTGATTGTTTCTCTTGAGCAAGTGGAGCCGGTTGAGTAGCTCTGTTGTGCTTAAGGAGAAACGGAGACTTTAATGGTGGTGCCTTCAATTATTCAAGAAATAAGCAGTGTAGGTGGTCCTTTAGGAAAGGTGGATTGTGGAAAACATGTGAAGCTTTCTAGAAATTACAGCCACATAGTGAATAATTATGTTTTATTATAATGTCATGATTCTTTCAAATGAGGTCAGTTGTTGTCTTCAGAGCCGTTACGTTCAACGATTATAGCGCAAGTAAATTACCACCGCTAGCTTCTTGCGAAACAGCTGCCCCGAAAGACGACTGAGCGAGGCACAACAAACATTTCAGGATATCAAGGACATTTGATTTAGATTCTGAACAATGCGTAGTAATGTAACAATCGACTATGACCGGTGTAATAAAATAGAAATGTTGGATCTCTTTCTCTATTCTGCAGAATTTGACGCAATTTCAACATGGCAAACATAACGCTTCTAAAACGCCTTTCCAAACGGCAAGCTTTTTAACTGGTTTTCCCTAATATGTATCTCGACAGTAACATAAACGAACCTACTAAATCCAATTTTATAACTGTATACATAGTGCCGGCTCACGTGTAGGTCTGGCGATCTTATGAAATGAATGTATTGCCATTGGTTCGGTCCCGCTTCTTGCGCTCTCTTTTTACTTGGCATATTCGTACCAGTTTTGGCTGTGGGGATAAAAACACTTAGTTCATGCATCTGTAGGCTTCCGAATGTCATTATACGGGCCAAAGATGCATCCAGTAACCTCTTACAGTGCTGCGAATGGAGTCGAATGCATATCGTCTCCCTAAGGAGTTGATCAACGCCGAGTATAAATCGTATCTCTGATTAGTTAAGCTTAGCATGAACCATGACTAAATAAAGTCGGATTACTGTGACTTCGCCAAGAAAGCCAAAGCCATAGAAACCATTTCCACAGCTTTCATGTGCTATTTGGTTTCCGAAAAATCGACTTATGCAAGAGTTGGTCTTTGAAAGTGTGCACACAATTTCACAACAACACACTTTAACTCAGCATCGGACAATATCAGGCATAAGGTTTCAGTCAACATTCGGTTGAAATCAATGAGAATTAAACAATTACTACGAGTTAACATTTTGTCGCCTTAAAGATTTTCGCCTAAAAATAGCGCTTTATAGGTCTCCGTACTGATTATATTGAGCATAAGAGAAAACAGAGAACATTCCTTACTTCTTCTACATTCGTAACACTATCCGAAAAATCGTTTGCAACGGTTAGCTGGCGCAGTGCATCACAGCTGACTGGAAGAAAGAGCTCTGCATTGTTGTTCTAAGTTAATACTTGAATACAAACTAGTATTTGAGCAGCGTTATGTAACCTTCTGTGTTGATATTTAGATAATTATAAAAACACTCCAGATTAAAGTGGCGAGGCTTACAGTAACCTCTATACCCCCATAGCAATCGCCATCTGTTTGTCAAATCGTTCGTGTTCTGCTGCTTTGGTCTTCTCTGCTTACTTTTCTCTCGATTGGCACAATTTCTACAGTCTTAACCGTAACTGCTCAAAGTTCTGTTTGGCTGGTGTAAAATTAGTCTTCAATCCACATTTACATTTGTTAATCTTAGTATTTTGTTACATTCCTCCCAACGGCTCACCGCCTCCTGGTGGCTGGGAGGTGCTCCTGTCTGTCGGGCTGCGATATATAACGGTGGATTCATTCCCTCGGCGGCAAGATCTCACAAGTTGAGAAGAAGTCCGGCGTTCCCATCAGGAAGCCTAGCAAAGAGTAAACCATTACCAGGATCGACCACCGTCCTGCTACCAAACTTGTCGCATGGTGGCAAATCTCCCTCTGATCACCAACGGCGGCAACTGTCTGTGGTAGTGACGACCTAGAGCAGACTTTGGCCACGCTGACCTCGCGACTCCAGTGAAATATAGTGGCTGAACCAGCAAGACTCCGAGAAATGGAGAATATGCTGGGGTCTGCACGCATAAGCAATGAGAATGGGCAGTCCAAGTATCCAAATAAGTAATATGTTGTTACATTTGTGCCACTTTTTTGTTTATATTAATGTTTACACAAGTTTGACAGAAATACAGAGACTACTCTCTTCCTGTACAGAATATTATTTATCTCTCAACACCAGCATATGCTTTTCGCTTTTCACATGGTGCTTTACAATGTCAAGTTGCAATCTGTAGAATGCGTCACCACAGATGGTTTGTGTTTTTGTTTCGCAGCTGGCTGGAAAGTGCTTGTCATGTCTTTTCATGCCAACATCTGCGCATCTGTAGAAACACTGGCTGCCATCGGTCACATTGCTAGAGCAACATCTGCGTGCCGTCAGACTTCTGAAGAGCCGGGATGGTTGTCGAAGCGGCTTGAAGCCGGTCTGAGATAGGGCTGAAATCTATACAGGGTAGCTATCCAAATCAGTACTCTGAGCTCGCAATCATGAGTTCAGCTCCTCAGAATTCCAATTCGCTCCTGTTTACCATAGAAGAGATGTTTCTTAACTCAACGCACTTATGGTCATGCGCCGCCAACACATCGGAGCCACTCTTAAGCCTTCATACGGAGACCGTAAATTGCTGTTCGCTACCTTATTACTGTTTTTATATTTACACAAACGTTTAGCTACCTAGATTTGGAATTACCTCAGCAGCAACCACGAAATTCACCTATGCCAATATGAAAAGACTAATAGTTTTTTTTATATTGGCATATAGTAATAATCATTAGTGACTGCATCGGGATATTTGATATTCCACTGAGCTAACTAGTACATCCGTTGCATTGGCCGTCAGAACAAGCATTCTCTACTGACTTGACTATTTTTAATGCAAATATCTTAAAAACCGAGTTTTATCTAACCTTGGCATGGATTTTTCAGTATTTTCTCAGGTTATTAACTTGGTATAATAAAATGCGCCAAATTCAAAGCACATATATGACTACATGTGTACTAGCCACAGGCATTAACGGACAGCATCAAACAGCAGTGAGTAAGAATCCTCTCACCCTCTCACTAACTGTTTCTTTCCTAAAAACTGTTTGGCTACTTATTCAGTTCATAACACGACCACTGATCACACACGACAAACACTGTGGCCGGCATGAGTGTATTTCCACTCGTTTTCTCTGTGAGGTTTGTCTTGGTGTGCACAAGTTTTTCGCAGCAATTTCTGCACTCAATTGCTAGCTTAACCAAAATAAGCCTTCTGAGGCCTAGAAAGCCGTTCTGTACGTCTAATAATTGAACTATTGGGTTTATTGGGTAGCGTGTTTTGCTGTGAAGTACTGTTGCTTATGAACAGAATGCGTACCACACTGAGCATTGCCGATGAGGAGAGCAAGGGAGATGTCTCGTCCGCAGTTGAACCGTGAAGTTCTACTGATAGACACCTCCCTACCTACGCTAAGATAAGATAGCAAATTACTTAGGATACCTGTATAAGCACAACTGTGGTCGATAATTGCACTTCAGAATGGCTCGGCGTTAACAAAATGAACCATCAGCTAAGCACTTCCGTACAATTTGCCCTTAGAAGCAATTATCAACTTTTGTTACCACGGACTTTAACTGATGTTTTAAAAACTGTACTCGAAGACATTTATTTCACAGCCTACGATTTATTATTTGGTGTAGTTTTACCCATTTTATGAAATTTTTAGAACCTACAACTTCTTCAATTAAACTTCCGTACCTTTTCCTAATGAAAGCCGGTTTTTAAGATTTTTGAATACTATTTAAAGTCGTTAAAATGCCTCCTAAGAATTTCCGATTAAATCCAAAACTATTTCCGTTTTCTTCAAGATCCCATTAACGGTGCATTAAGGAAGAAGCGTATCGCAGTAATACTGCTCAACTACAAAGCATTTCTTTCTATACCACCTTTCAGTTAGTTTGAGAGATTCATTTTAGCCAGGCACTCCTTTTGTTCATAGACTTTTCTGGGAGAACAAAGGTGACTATTGAACTGTATTTACACTCACCGTTGGATAATCCTTCATCGTTCCTCTTTATTTGCGTAAATTTTGATGTTAAAACCAGCATTTGAGGGCGAGGGTAACGCAGAGGTGGCGATGCCGCTCAACACGCACAGGGCCCTTGTTCGACACCGCATGCTGCTAACTAGGCCCCCCTAGCTTTTTTGGGGTCGGGAAATCGATGCCAAGTCTTTCTGGGAAGCTCCCTGCAATCGAAAAGGATGGTGCTGGACAGTGCCGAAAATCTGGGAACACCCTAGCACAGTTATCGCAGGATTCCATGGGACTCCACTCGACCAATTTACGAGAGTTGAATGTCTTCATTTTTCATTAATACTCTTCTCAACTTCAATTTGGAATTGAATCAAAAACGAAATGAAATTCGTATTACGCCACCACGATTTGAGGCCGCAAAAATCCAGTTCTCATGAAGTACAATTCTTCCACAACCGTCGAGGAGTTCCATTGCAACCTGAAGGAAAGCAAACACTTCTTAGATGGTGAATGATTGTGAAGCATCAACAATGTGATCATAAAGTTGAATGAAACCGAGCGAAAGCAGATGGACAGCCACTGATGGTGGAGAAAGGAAGAATGATGCTCAAGAAAGCTGGTGTTTTAAACACCGTTTAGGTGGAGTTTTCTCGAAGAATTGTGGATATCAAATAGAATGAGTGGTTAAAAAAATAACGAAGTATACTTACTCTGTGTTGTGAAATTCAGTGCGGAAGTAGGCAAAATCGCAAATAGGTGCTAGCCGATATTTTTGGCTTTGTATTGGAAATGTATTGATAGAACATAAACAATTGTTAACTTCTTTATTTACTGCCTATTACAACTTTTCACTGCGAAGTATTATGTGTGATACAACCACAATGATGCTGAGATATTTGCAAAACTCCGGACCGCAGGTGTCTGCGGTGGAGAACGACCGCGCTATTACCCTTTCCGGGGCTAACGCGCTCACCACCACACCATGTGGGTTCTTCATTTCGTTTGTCTCCCAGATAGTTCTATCGATCACTGCCATCAGCAATCACCTGTCAACGGGATTGATCTCAGGAGCCCAAATCGGCAATAAAGCCAGTTAAGCTGAGGCTGTAGTCGAAATCACAATGTTAACTTTTTTATTTACTGCCTATTACAATTTTTCACGGCATAGTTGTAATAGGGAAGTAGATAGAAACCAAAGAATTGTATTGCAAGGACATAAAGAATACATAGGATATGAAAAGTATAGAAATTGCTATCAAACCTTATAAAACAGGAACTTATGGAGCGGAATGAATAGAAATTTAGGAGCGTCGGAATATTTCGGACGATGTGATTTGATGTGAACTCACACGAGACATGGAGGGAAGTTAGTAATTCTATCCGTTTCGAGACAATCGAAGCGAAAAATTGTTATAGTGTGAAGATTTTTGGCAAAGATGTACAGATTTGCTCAGTCATTACAGTAAAGTGTCAAATTACTATGTTTTTAAAGGGTTAAAGTTTCACATCCAAATTTTTTCCAACCTTCACCATATTAGTTGTTAAAATCCACTATCGCGGTTGCGTTTCAATATTTTGGCGCAGCAGCCTCTACGATTAGTAGGTGGTACTATGCTGTGACGACTATGTTCTTTTTACAGTCCGCTTGTTCGTCTTCTCCGGTGTAGGCAGACATCAAGACTATTTGTTGAAGTATACTGTCATTCTGCGAATACGAAGCCCTGAATCTGTATGAATCTGCATGAAAATGAGTGAACTGAGTGCTTACAATTTGTGTAAGCACACTCACGCCCACGTACATAGTGCTTGAAGATGATTACAGGTATACGAGAGATATCGGTCAATCCATCAGAAGCAACAGGCAACTAATCCTCTGAATCTATCATCTCAAGGAGAGCATTTACCCAACCGCGCTTCATCTCTACCACCCCCACTTCCCGCCTAGTCCGGTAAGGTTTGTAGAGACTACTCTATCCCTATATAGAATGGACTCTATTTCATCACTAATCTCGCGTTTACTCGACACCGGCGTAGTAGGTCAAAAGAAGAGAAGCAACTACCACAGGAAGTTCAGCTCATTTGTGAGAAATCCATAGCGTGATCTGACATATCTCAAGGTCCTTAATCTTGATGACAAGTCACTTCCAATATACGGCTAATTCTATTTCGTTAAGTTTAAGACAGGCATTCAAGATAATGTAATGCCGTAGTGTACGAAATAGATAATCTATTGAATAGTGCATCAAGTGACCTGTTCGTTCAAACACAAAATGCTTTGAAACGTTAGTAATTATCATACATACAAAAGCCTTTACCGCCTCATCGTGGCTGGGAGGTGTTCCTGGGTGTCGGACTGCGATGTACAGCACGGGGATTCGTTCACCCAGCAGGGTCTCCCAAGCTGAGGAGTCCGGCGTTTCCATCAGGAAGCCTAGCTAAGAGTAAACTAATACCCGATCCACCGTTTTGGTATCAAAGTCGCATGGTAGAAAATCTCCCTCTGATCTACATGGGCTGCGACTGCCTGTCGTGGTGACGACCTAGGGCAGACTTTGGCCAGGCTGTCCTCGAGATTCCAGGAAACTGCTATGGCTTAACCAGCAAATCTCCGGAAAAATGGTGATTATGCTGGAGGCACGCATAACTAGTAATGACGGGCCGTTCAAGTATGAAGTATCAAGTACCAAGTGTACATACAAGAAGACGCTTGTGGCGCAGCGGTCGGAGGCGCCCTGCAACACACACGTGGAATTGATCCCCGCGCCCATGGCCCGCGTTAAGCCATCCATTCCTCCGGGATCGGAAAATTGGTACCAGACCTGTCTTGTAGGATAGCAGCACTGGCTGGATACATCGGTAGTCCATCGCTAGTCATTGGATAGGCCAGATATGCATTCAATCACCTACAGACGATGTTTGATGAAGTCGAATGCATGGCACATCTCTCAGAGATTGATCAACGCTGAGAGCTTTATCCTTTTTATCCTTTTATATATATATATATATATATATATAAACAATAGTAAGATTAGTTTTGTATTATTCCCGCAAAATTACTGATAGTTTTTGGTTTATTTGTCACTAAAATGGTGCACGAAGACATTGACATCACATCCTCTGGGTTATGGAATCACCTTCCCAAACTGATGTTATCCTACCACTCACTATACGCAACAGGGAGTCTACTTCCAACTTTGCCAGTGAACGTGAGAAGAACTTCGACATTTCTATCCAATGTCCAGCCAGTAACAGCCTTATGTCAAGAATCGCTGTCTAACTTTAAGAAGTCTCGTCGCGGCTGTAAGTCTTTCGATTAACGAGGCACGGCAACTGGCTTTAGTGACGGCTTGAGAGAAGAAAGGCTATCTCTGCACTCTAGGGAATAGAAACCTGCCTAGCCAGCAAAATACGAAGTAAATAGAAACTACGTATTCAGATTCACGTATAACATAAGTATTTCAGTTGGATGCTTGAAAAAAATTGACACAGTTCACCAAACAAAGAAATGTTTGTTTAACACATAGAGGTAAACATATTTCAGCTCATGGTGATTTTTTTTAAATTTTTTTTCTTTTCTTACATGATCTGAGATGACAGCACTCATATTGCATTCGTTTTCTCGCATCCATATTCCACGAGTGTCTGGGGATTTTGAACGTGGATTTGGCTGTTGGCTGCGGGCTTTTTTCTGTTCTTTACAAATGTCGCTTGATGTGATTCAGGCTGATTCCCTTTGAAATCTTGGAACAGCCGTAATAGGGAGTCCGCAGAACCTCATCATAGGCAGTGGGTAAGTATTATGGATTGGAGTGTGATCCCAAGCAGGTTTCATCCCAATTTCTCGATCTCGGAGGGCTAGAGAACATGGCGGGTCCAGAACGAAGTCGAACTAGCATGCTGCATGTATTGAATAGCATGACCACCACTGCTGTGTTACCCACGCTGCAGTGGAATTTATTGGGTTGAATAAAAGTTACTAGAACGTATATATCCTTGCCGACAAAGTGTACGTCCTCTTATTCTACGGCGACGAAACCCCTGATTTTTCTAGAGCGCGCGAAATGTATTTTTTCCTATTTTCATCATTGTACAAATTTCAAACACGGAGAAATTAAACTGTCGTAATATCGTAAAACAGCGTAGGATGCTGACTCTCAATGTGCCCTGATAGTTCCTGCTTTCGCACTTGAATGATCGGTTCGAAAGGCATTCAGAAGAGTAAAACGTGCAAGTAATTCTAAGCTTAAAGGATAAAAGGATAAAGCTCTCGGTGTTGATCAGTTCCTGAGGGATGCGCCATGCTTTCGACTTCATTTCGCATCGTTTGGAGATGATTGAATGCATATCTAGCCTTCAAAATGACTCGCGGTGGCCTACCGATGTATCGGGCCGGTGCTGCTATCCTCCCAGACAAGCCTGGTACCAATTTGCCGACCCCGGAGAGATGGAAGGCTTAACGCGGGCCATGGGCGCGGGGATCAATTCCACGTGTGTATTGCAGGGCGCCTCCGACCACTGCGCCACACGCGCCCACATGATTCATATTTGGCTGGTGCCTACGCCAATGTGTTAACAGCCAGTCTTCACTAGTCGTTCATGTTCATGACGATCTATTTATTCGGCGCGCGCCGATTTCTCCTCCATGTCATTTTCTCAACGTTCACTAAAGTTCCAGCTGAGGGTATGACATGCTCCATAGGATCAAAGCACCGAACACTTCAGTCTGTTTTTCATCACGTCATGAGTTTCCCATAATCTGGGCTTTCTTGCTCGCAATTCTATGTTTTTTTCCATCTCACTGACTTTGTTTAGCATAGGGTGCTTTATTCTCTAGGAAATTGAGGATCTCCTTAAGAAATTGAAGTCTGGTAGGAGTTTTTAATCGGTACGTATGTCCTTTTTTTCTAATCGAGCGTATCTGTTATCAACTCTAATGCGGTGCTGAACAGGTCTCACTAGAAAGTCTCGGCCTATAAAAATCCGTTTTCTTGTAGACGGTAAGGAATAAATAGAAGAGCCTACTTTTGTATTATAATTACGATAGTTCTAGGATGAAGTTCCTTTATAAGACGGGTCCTATTTTTTATTCAACGGTTGTATAATTCGTTCACTTTGACACTGTCGAACGCTTGTT
The DNA here is from genome assembly GCA_018806985.1 of Angiostrongylus vasorum. Taxonomy (NCBI): domain Eukaryota; kingdom Metazoa; phylum Nematoda; class Chromadorea; order Rhabditida; family Metastrongylidae; genus Angiostrongylus; species Angiostrongylus vasorum. The sequence goes on along the minus strand of JADANN010000356.1, from coordinate 258,015 downwards.
CATCATTGAAAAATATTGAATAGGAAGCATGCAGTACTTCTGGTAGTTTTCTTTGACTTTAGGCGCGGTTTCGATGTGATTCACACGTAACAGTTTTTTTCCGTTAGCGCGGTAAAATATTCTTCATAGTCATATCTCAAGGATAGGACGACGGTTTGTTCTGATGTTCTCTATTCGCCAGGTATAATCTGTTTACGAAGATGGGTGCTTACAGGGGTCAAAAGATAATGTCTTTTCCTAGAGTTGTGTCTCTATTTTTTCACCCATGATCCCAAGGTGGACTTCAGAAGGAAGAAATTCATTGTGGAATTTTTCTTGGTCAGGGGATTTAGGCTCCGATGAAAAGCGTTACGAAAAGAAAGATTCGATTAGATCTTTTATTGCCATAAATTCCAAATCATGGTCGGAGATCGAAAAAAGCCCCACCTTCATTCATCCCCACCTTCATTCATTAGGACTGATAGGTGAAATATTGCATTTGTATGAATACCGACATAATTTCATCGGATTGCTTCTTTTTTGAGTTTCTTCCAAAAGTTCTCTTTCCCGCACTGTTCTTATTGTCAGTGTATTATGTTGAGTGTGCTGCAGTGAGACAAAACTTCAGTTTTCTTCAGTTTTTAAGCAAACTCTTGGTAGTGGTAGAGACGTCGATTTCTGGATTGAAGAATGGGTGCTTCTAAAGTGTGACTTTCGTTTCGTTCGGCGAACAGCTCATGGTGTTCGGTGTTTTGCTTCTTTCTTGATGCAGTTGTTTTCTCGAAATGCTCTTGTCACAAACGACTCATCTTCATTTATTCTTCTAGGCGATGACAAGAGATATTTTTGAACTAACAACTGAACTGAATCTTTTCACGGAGAGGCAATAATCGAACAAAAATAAATGAAATATGACACTACGATGGTGTTTAGATGGCATCCACTTCTGCTTTTAGGGTCATTCTGGGATCTCAAGCGTTTTTTGTTCCCGAACAAGGAATTTACATAGAAGGAGAGCGCTGTTGACAGAATTCCAGCAACACGGCTTCCATTCGTACTTCGGTCTTATCCTCCATCCGATTGTTGTACTACTCCGATTCAGATGATGTCCTGTGCAAGAAAGATTTGATCGGTTCTCGCTGGTTGGTAATTGCTTAGTGCCATAAAAGGAGGAGCATTGCATGCGTTGCCTAGTGAAAGCGGTCTATTGCCGGTTGAGTTATTTATCTTTTCTTTCGCTTGAGGTAACCTTTTTGCCACGTTCGTAGATTGCCGAATGAAGTCGTTGATTATTGTGAACAGAAGGGAGATGTAGTCGCTTGTGAACAGGTTTCTACTAGTGACGTGGTAAATCCTGACATTGGTTTACTCCTCTTTAGATGGTTTCTTCCTAGTTATCCTTCTTGATTGGCGCGTCAAATACCTTTTCAATTCAAGTGATTCTGCTGGAGACGATCCACCAATTTGCATTGCAGCTCGACACTCGGAAGCGTGCTGCAGAGGCAATAAACCATTAGCGATGTTAATACCAATTTAAAATATTTAATGACGGAGATCTCACAGCGTTTTCACGTCGAGCAAATTCTAATGCAATTATAAACTCATCAGCACGTGTATAAATGGCATATTTCACTAGGGAATGTTTCCTAATAATATTTTAGCTTCTACTTATCGCCTACTCTTTGTAAACGGCAGGATATTATGTGAAATACAACCACAATGATGCTGAGATATTTGCAAAACTCAGGACCGCAGGTTAGCTTCGAACCCGTCATTATCCTTTCCGTGGTTCAAGTGTTATCAACTGCATCAACCAAAGCACTCGCCATGCCGTTCTGTCAGCCCGTTTTTCACTCTAACGATGTTCCTACCTTGTGGTTGTGTTTGACATAATATCCTGGTATAAAAAAGCATAGACAATAAATAAAAGTTAAACATTAATTGTGATTTCTACTGCAGCTACGGCTTAACCGGGTTCAATACCGATTTGTGCTCCCCGGATCATCCCCTTTAACTGATGAGATCACTGTTAGGGTAAGCAAAAAACTGGCTGAGAGAAAAGAAAGGTGATTGCCTCTGTTTGTGCAGTAGGTAATACGTGAACACCAGGAAAGGTAATCGTGTGTTCGAAGCACATCTTAGGTTCTTAGTTTTGCAAATATCTTAGCGTCTTTGTGGTTGTTTCTAACATTTTGAAAAATTAAAACCACAATAGTGCCGAAGTAACAGCAAAACTTTGAACCTCAGGTGAGCTTCGAACGTAGTGCTCAAGTAATATACACCACATCACCTGAGGCTCTTGGTTTCTTTTCTCTCAGCCAGTTTTTTTTACTGTGTTTGTGCCACCACCAATGTTCTATCAATGGGAATGACCTGAGGAGCACTATTTAGCACTGAACTCACTTAACACATCAATCCTCGACTAGTGTAATCGCGGGTTCGAAGTCCAGCTCAGACTCCGGGTTTTGCTCACATCTCAGCATCCTTGTGATTATGTCTCACTTTTAGGAATCTTCGAATTTCGAAGAGTTCATTCGTTTATTCACTACGTTCCGTGGAGATGGGTAGCGCTTTTGATGGAATCAGTGGGTAGCGCAGTCGGCAGATTTTTGACTCCAATAAACATTCCAAATTCATGCTTATCTGACATCAGTCTTCGTGCTTTAGTTGTGGAAAAAATGAAGTAATGGTAATGATATCTTGACAGAATTAGGTATTCCAATAAATTATAGAAAGCTTACAGAGTTGATAATTCTCTGAGGGATGCGCCATGCATTCGACTTTATCAAGCATCGTTAGCGGAGATTAACTGCTTATCTGGTCTAAACACTAACTTGTGGCAGTCTACCGATCTGTCGAGTCAGTGCCTGTATCCTCACAAACAGCTCTGATTCTAATTTGCTGACCCCGGATGAATGGCAGGTTTGGTAAGCCTGGTGCGCGGGATCGAGCACATGTGTATTGTAGCGCACCTGTATCCACTACGCTGCACATCATATCATATAAGATGGGAATCTCCTTCTTTTCCTCAAGATTGTAGCTTACATGTATTTATAAGCAACAACATTACAAGGGGCATAGGCTTTGACATACATTTGTCTATTCCTTATCAAATCGAGCAATACAACATTCTGTCAGGGTTCCCAAATCCTCGTCTAGTCATCGCATATATACAATTTCCACTCCAACAGAAGATCGCTACCAACACATGCTAATGGCCAAAGTTGCTGAAATAGGATTAGGCATGTTTTCTGGTCGGCTAGAGAAAGTGGTCCCCAGCTTCTCCATGCACGCGACTTCAACACACGTATTTCAAAATTTTTCGAGAGGAAGTGCAGCTTAAAGGATTAGAATAGAGTGCAGAAATGAGAAAAAGGATTTTGCCATGCTTCTGCAGGATTTTCGGAAAGAAAGTAAGAAAGGCAAGACAGAAGGAAAGAAGGAAGAAGAAAAAAGAAGCATCGTTGAAACGTGAGAAGCCTGTAGGTCATGAGTCCAGCTTTTGCGACCGTACTTCTAACGACGTACTAGTATTAGGTGTATTATTAATAAGCTCGTGTCATTACATGGCAATAGTTTCAGTGAGTAGAATCGATTAGCAGGATTTCGACGTACCTGCAATAACATTCCGACATCAAAAAATCTAATAGTTCAATACCCGTTTTAGGGCACTTTAGATGGCCTCTGGGTTACATCGCTTTACGATTCCTCACAAGTTAATTGTCTAACATTTGCTTCTTTTCAATATAAAATTCATCGAAGTTTCTCTTTGGTTCATCCCAATCCTTGCACTATTTCCTCAAGAACAATCTATTATTTATTTTTTCTATATATTTCTAATATAATGTTAACCTTTTATTTACTGCCTTTTACAAAATTTCATGGCAGGACCTGTGATACAAACAATGATGGTGAGATATTTGCATAAATCCGGAACGCAGGTGTCTGCGGTGGGGAACGAACGCGCTATTACCCTTTTCGGGGGGCTAACGCGTTCACCACCACACTATGCGGGTCCTTCGTTTCTCCTGTCTCTCAGCTAGTTCTATCGATCAGCGCCATCAGCAATCACCTGTCAACGGGATTGACCTAGTGAGGGCAAATCGGCAACGAACGGCTGAAGGCTGATGGGTGATTGCTGATGGCGCTAACCGATAGAACTATTTGAGAGACAGGTGAAACGAAGGATCCGCATGGTGTGGTGGTGGACACGTTAGCCCGCGGAAAGGGTAATAGCGCATTCGTTCCCCCACCGTAAACACCTGCTGTCCGGAGTTTTGCAATTATCTCAGCATTGTGGTTATTTTTGATATACATTTATAGCTATGAAAATTTGGAGGCTTCGCTGTAACAATTCATTTCAGAATTAGATAGTTTTAGATGATTATAAATGCTTGCACTGTATTGTCTTTCACTATTTTTTCCAAAATGGTTCTTTTTGTGCTACTTCTATTAGTTTCTTATGCTTATACCGATGTCGACCTTTCTGTAAATTACTTCTGCAAATGGCATTTATTAACGTCTTCCACTAGGATGATGCTTCAGGTTCCGTCTACTTTCTAGCAACTCGTTAGTGGTGGCGGAGAAACGATATGATCTTCTTGCTTGTCGAACTGAGGCTAATTCGGCACTACTTGTCTGTCACACGACAGGCAGCTCGCAGTTTTAGGTCGGGTCTTCCTTAACCTGTCGGTTACATTTGGAAGGATTTCGTTCACAATGTTTTCGTCATATAGAGGTGGACTTTTTTCTTCGTGTCGATGACAAGAATTTTCTTCTAGCCTACGACAGAATCCAATCTTTGCACGAAGAAGGCGGTGATCGGATCCAGTACAAAGTGATGGGACTACCGATTTGCCAAGTAAGCACCACTTTCTCTTCGTGAGAATTTGGTCTTTGCAAGAGCTGCGGTTAGAAGATCCCATGCGCAGCGCCGGATTTTTTTCTTCTGAAAGAATGAGTTTCCAGTTAAGAGGCCTGCAGCAGTCAGGATTCATCCAAAACAGTTTCGATTCCCATTTCTTTCTTCTAATTCAAGTTTACCGTCGGTACTTGCGCGAATATAGTGCTCTGCTGTCAAACTAATGAACGAAGATGGGCTCACTAGACTTTTCCGCTATGATTTGTTATTGGTAACGGAAACTTCTGCATCAACGTTTTCCGTTCCACAATCCCCGTCGCCGACTCTAAAATCCTCGCTGGGGAAAAACCATCCGAAGATCATCCCTTTGAGGAAGGGGTTGCGATAGAAAGCATGAAAAATGCGTGGCTGCAGGACCTGATAATATCACCGTCGACATATTTCGAACTGGAAGCTGACATACCATTGCCAAAGGGAAAAAATAGCGGGAAGGTGGACTACACCGCGCACGGTGTGCTTACCCACAAAAGAGACCGAAGGGATCTTCGTAACTACCATTCGATATGCTTGTTGAGTGCACTGTACAAGTTGTTTACGAAGGCTACGTGCACTGGTGGTAACGTATTCGTTGTATTTGCAGCTTCCGCTTTTGCGCAGTAATGTTCAGCTGTCCTGACTTTTGCCGACTATGAAAAAAGCGTTTGAGTGTCGAAACGAATGCAATCCTATCAGCGCTCGTCTGCCGTGGAGTGGACACGTTCTGCATGAGAATTCTAGCTGACTGTTATCAGAGCTGCACTAGGAAAATACAGCTTTTGCACCAATCTCTTACCATACCTAGAGGAAAGGGGTTCGACAAAGCGACACCATATCGCCAAAGTTGTTTACTGCCGCACTGCAGTGTATGTGAAGTCACTCGATTGGGACGAGAAGGGCATGCGTTATGATGAAAATTCCCATCAAATCTTCATTTCGTGGATGACATCATCATCTTTTGGAAAAGTACCAGAGGAGCAGAGATGATGCTGAGTGAGCTCAAAGAAGCAGGAAGGTCAAAAACGAGCGGAGGACGTATAAATCAGAAAAAGACCCAGCTAATTAAGAACATATGGTGTGAAGACGAACATGAGTTGGACGTCCAATAAAGATTGAGGAATTAGGCAGAAGAAGGAGAGCAGCATAGGCCGCATTCGAACCATTCAAAGATGACACCGACCAACTAAAGGATCTAATTATCCGTGCTCATCTTTTCAATTCAACAGTCCTCCCAGAGCTTTGTTATGCCAGAGACGTAGGCTGATACTTCAGCCATGTCAAGGATACTGCGCACTACTCATGGAGCGCTCGAACGATGGCTTCTGAAACACAAGCGGCACTCTCAATATCTAGCCGAATACAAAGCTCTGATCTTCGAAATCTGTCACATCTTCGGGATCCAGAATATAGAAATACATCGATGAGAAACACAGATGGCCCGGTCACATAATGAGAAGAACGGACGACAAATAGACGAAAAGAACAATAGAGTGGACTCTACGAGGATACAGGCCTCTCGTAGGACGGCCATACACGTTGAGCAGGTGTGTTCGTAATCAAAGGCAATCAGCTATACTCGCAGCTGCAGTTGTTTTGCAGATTATGGTATGATTTAAACCTGCCACCACGGTCGAAAAGAAACCACCATAATGGAAGACGATCGCAAGGCAAAGAAACAAATGGAAAATGTGCCGAGGTTCGCACAATTCGTGAAGACCGGTCGTCGAAGTGTCCAAGTAGGCGTCCTTTATTATTTTCTAAATAACCCAGAAGACCGACTTTCCATAAACCTCTGCATAAATGTACGCTCTTTTGAACTGTTCTTTTTTATATTAGAGAAACCTAAGTAAAATCCAAAAGTACTATGGATTTTCTACTTCGCTTCCCCTTTGTGCTTATATGTACCCGGCCTGATCAGTAGATAACTGTAACTGTAACATCGTTGTGGTGGAAGAGTAGGATTTTGAATGAGTCCACGGTCAAGAGTGTGCTTGTTTTTCGATAAGTGCCGATAGTTTTTTCAATTGCTAGAGTACTAATGGAGTGCACAGACATAGTGTAGAGACGTTTTTCTAAGCGCCGCACTGAGAGGATACAAAGTTTTCTAAAAGTTACTCTGATTTTAAATTGTTTGGACCAAATATTAAGTAAGCCTGAAGCGAGGTACCTCTTTGTCGTGCAATAGGTTCTCGCACGCGGGTATCTTCATTTTTATCTTAACATGAGATCTCGAAATTGGGTGATCATATTGTAATATTACAATAATAACGACATGGTAATAACAAGAACTTAGGCGTAAGAAAATATAAAAAAATATAGGGTGATCAATAAGTAGAGTTAATATAGAGGATAAGAAGGTACGTTGTCAATGGCGGTGTATCTTTAACAATAGCGTTAAGGTGATATGATAAAAGATTAATGATGTGATTCAGGGTATTATATGAGATACAACCACAATGATGCTGAGATATTTACGAAATCTGGATCTCAAGCCAATAATATTATAAGTCTTTAATTACAAAAACATGGTGGGAGGAAATGAGACAGTATACTGGTATGCATCCACAAATCAATGGCTAATATTATAAATGGTTTGTGAATGTGCGGATCATGCGGCACCCTAATCTAAACTTGGCCTAGAGTCAATCCTTAGACCCACAAAGAGCAGCCACCAAGAAGAGGCGATACAGATGTAGCATGCGGACGGCCAGAGCACAATCATCGCAAGTCGAGATGGTTAGTGCTGAACACATTACGAAACCGGTATACGGCCATTGAGGACAACTTGTGGCAGGAATTGGTTCCGTAATACAAAAGATTCCAATAAGTATGATTAAGTACAATGCATATTAAGTATAAGAAACGCGCAATGATATGATAAGACAAAGAAAATTAATGGAGAATATTCTGCAAAAAATGCGTTATCATGATGAGAACTTTTTAAAGTTTTAAACGCCGACGTGCCAGACACTCAGGTTATCTATGCACTGGGACGCATCACCACATACTGATGAAGGAACTGGGTGAACGAAAGGAGAGCGATTCCATCTATTCAGTTGCTTCACCGCCTGAGATATTTGGTGAAAAAAGCAGAAGAAAATATGGTTTTTGGAGGACGGAAAATCGTTGTTCGATTTTCTAGAATAAGTAGCCTGGAATTTCCCGACGGAACTCTGTGGTTTCTATCAGTTCTTATCAAAATTAACAATGTTGCCCAACAATTGCGATATGCTTCTAGAACTTTTTTTCGTCCGTATGTGAGACATATGTGTCTCGCACAGTTCTCGGCTCGTCTAGTAACACTGAAATATAGTCAACACATCAAAACACGCGCACTACTGTAAAAATTTCCCAAGCAATAAAAAATTAAACATGCCAATAGCTCCATCGTTTAAACGACAATCTAAAGATGGACGAAGTCCTACTCACTTCTTTTCATTACTAGACTCATGTGTATAAAGTATCCATATGTCATCTTTTATAAGATCACCTGTCACCTGTATCACCTGTAGTCCCGTTGATCGTCGAGTGACTCGAGCGGTCGCCAGTAAATCATCCATTTTTCCCTGTCGTGTGCAAGAGTAGCCCAGTGGGTTCTGCTCGCTCTAGGGACTCGTTGAGCATCATATCTTTCTTCTAGGTTCTTCGCGAAGAACTCTGACCATCGGGTCGGTGGTCTTCCTGCAGTACGTTTGACATCACCGAGGAATCCAGTCACTAAACGGCTCCGGTTGTCATTCATACGCATTACGTATCCAGCCCACCTTATCTTCGATTGTTTGGCGTACAGAACGGCATCTTTGATTTTTGATCGTTGACGCAGGTCGGAGCTTCAGATCCCATCCTTTACTTGTGTGAAACGGGATGCTCCTAGCATCGTCCTTTCGACTGCGCGTTCGATAACTCTGAGTGACCTTTCATCCTGCTTAGGCAGCGACCAGGTTTCTGACGCATACGTTAGGGCAGAGAGTACCGTTGAGTCGAAAAGGTGGGCACGGAGTCGGATGTTCTTTTTCCTCTGCAATACATCCACAGTGCTCTTGAAAGCTCCCCAGGCCGCTCGATTCCTTCTGCTCAGCTCTGGAGCTAAGTCATTCATCATATTGATTTCACGACTTAGATAGACAAAACTAGAGCATTCGGAGATATTCGTTCCGTTGAGCGTGAATGGGGCAAACGAAACCAACCCGTTCTTCATGAACATTATTTTTGTGAGATTTAGTCGAAGACCAATCTTTCCACAGGCTTTATCCAGGTCGGCAAGCATACGTTCCGCTTGGCTAATGTTTGGTGTTATAAGGACGATGTCATCAACAAAGCGAAGATGATGTAACTGCCGACCATCGGTTTTTTGAGATACTCGCAAATTTTTGGAAAAAATTGTATCATTCCATTGAATATTCTTTGGAAAAAAATTTTTACCAGATTATTTTTCAGGGTCAGAAAGATTTATCCACTATATGGAGTTATTTTATTAAGCGCCGCTTTTTTGTTGAACATCTTCCTTCAATTTCCTGACAACATGCCTGTACATTCATTTAGAACGTATTTTTTATCTTTGTGTCATTCTCAACTTTGTTTTCTTTTCGGACAGGCTTTCACTATGATAGAAGTATTTCAATAAGATTAGAATTATTGTTGAAGCTGCAAAGTTACTTGAGAGATAGAAAACAAATGAATGAGGGATTTAATGTCATCTTGAAGAACGATCTTTACTTGTTGAAGCTCTGGAGAAGGCACTTATAAGAACACTCATAGACCTTACGAAAGAAACAACTAGAACTCGTGGGAATGGCTTAACAAGGGCACAGGAATGTCAGAACAGAGCGTTATATTCCTAATACGGAAAGAGCTCCACGAAGCTCCTGTTCGGCAGTGCATGAAGGAAGGATCAGAAGAAGATGAATAGAATCGTAGCCTGAATTAAGGCTGACGACGAAGTGCTGTGTCGATGTATCCCGTCATCGCTTCTGATATCAAAAAGAATTTTCAATCTCTCAGCACTCATATAAAGGACCGAAATTCTCTAGGGGATTACGAAACGACTGGGATTAACCACGGCGAAATGCTGGAGGACGCTCTTGAGACGGAAGACAATCCCCAGCTGTTCTGATGGAGCTCTTCAGTTGAAGCGAATACCTCGATGTTGACATATTAGCTTTAAACAACAACTGTGGTGGCAAACAAATCAATTCTCCGCACTTTCGAAAGTCGATAAGATAACTGAATACTTGCTTTCTAATATACTGAGCTAGTGTCTGATTTTGCCCTTACTCTAATATATTTGTGAAGGCTCAACGAAACAAAAGAGAGACTGAAAAGCTAACAAATATGAGGCCTTTAAACACGATTTTCAAGTTTTAAACAAGTTTTATTAGCAACAGTGAACTTGGTGGTGAAATTGTAAAGAGAGAAAAAAGCGGCTATGAAGCGAAGGGGTAACTGGAAAGTTCAGGCGTATTGGTTTCAAGTTACACTTCCCGTTGTTGTACACATGCGAACAGTTGTTAAATCTCTAAATCCTGCAGAAAAACAAGTTTTTACAGAAATTTTGATGCTTCTTGAAGCATCGAGCACATTTTAGAAAATCGATGCTATGTGTGCACTCCTACTTCAGTATTAAAATATGATGCAATATATCACAATGTAGTCACTTTTTATTTACTGCCTATTTTCTTTTCATGGCAGGTTATGATATGATATATAATCAAAATGTGAGAGAAAGGCTAAACGAAGGACTCGCATGGTGTGGTGGTGAACACGTTAGCCCTCATAGAGGGTAGTAGCGGGTCCGATCCCCACCGAAGACACCTGCGGCCCGGATTGTTGCAAATATCTCAGTACCACTGTGGTTATGTTAAGCTACAGTTCTTGCTTTTACGGGAGCCTTCGAGAGCGACTGCTGTAAGGCTTCATTTAAATGGAGCAGTGGCGAATAGCAAAATGATTGGCAAAAGAGAAAAAAATGCAGAAGAAAACAAGTGGATGGAATGGACTTCAGTTTTATGAGTAGTTGTTTTTTTGTGCAAATCTAAGGGGCCAGACGAATATTTATTTATAACGAACTTTAGTGGAAGAAGGTAGAAAGGAAATATCTAACGGGAAATATTGAACATAACAACAATCGGCAACAACGAAACTAGTAAGGGATAACTTCTAGCTGTTGAGCCTCTGCCGAACCGGTACTGATAGCCGGCGATCACTTCAAGATACCTGGAGAAGACGTTTTATCGCTTTTTTTATTCTGACATTGGTGTTAGTTGAACTTTCTAGGAATGTTAGTTCTCGTAGCAATTTCAACTACAGATTCAAATAACAACTTAAACCTTTCACTTTTTTCATACTGCACCTTCTAATATGTTTGTAAACGAAGCCTCGAGAAATTTCTGGTAACACTAGGAGGTTTGCATGGCAAAAAACTTAATAAATGTAACCAGATACTGATTAGGTAGCGAGTTGTGTATAACAATACTTTCTTACCTGAATGCTTGGATGGCTCGTCCTCACTGATTGTGCGGGACCCAGCATAATCCCCATTTTGTCGGAGTTTTGCTGGTTAAGCCATTGTGGTTCCCTGGAGTCCCTGAGTGAAGCCAGGTCAGAGTCTGCCCCAGGTCGTCACTACTACAGCAGTCGCCGCTCTTGTGGATCAGAGGAAGATTGCCACCATGCGATTAATTTGATACTAGGGCGGTGGTGGGTCGTGGTACTGATTTACTCTTAGCTGGGTTTGCTAATGGAAATGCAGGACTCCTCCTCAGCTTGGGAGATTCTGTCGGAGGATGAATCTCCCCGCTGTACATCGCAGTCCGACACAAAACCTCCCAGCCACGATGAAGCGGTAAATGGTTGGGAGGGTATAACGATAATTGCTCATAATGTTATTCTATTCTTCTTGCGAAACACAAAAAAAATTACTAGGAAAGAGATTTCGAATTAAGCAAGTATATATATGACCAACTGGTACTTATTAAAGAATGGATTAATACTTGATCTCAAATATAGTAGAATAATGTTTTATAAGACGCTAACACTATATCTTTACAGAAGTAAAAAATGGTTTCAATTGAAATTTTCTATTACACATTATAGTCATAAATTCTTATGTTTTTTCTCAGTTAGATTTGCTGCTGAGTTACGAAATTGTAATGTTTGAGGTGGAGTAGCCTTTACTTACCTTGGATCCAAATCGGCAATGATCTGGTCGAAGTTCACGACACCTTTGAAGATTCCCTCACTGTAGGTCGAGAATGGTAGTCGAGCATGGATGGAATTACACTTGTCCCTTCTGGAAAATGGAACCCCTATGACATACACAAATTCTGGTGCTTGCTGTCTAAGAACCTGCTGTGTCACTGCTAAGAATAATGCTATTTTTTATTTTAAGTTAAGAAGACTTATTGTGGTAACTAACTTAAGCACAGGAAGAGAAATTCCCTTTCTTTCATTGTATAGCCACGTTAGTATAAAATTGTCCCTAACCTATTATATAGCGCCCTCGTGAGCCATGTGCTAGTGAGATAGCATTCGCTGCTATTCCATTCATATATGAAGATGTATACTATGACATAGCTTCTACAATCGCACATTTAACCATGCTAATAAACATTAGGTAAAACATTTACATTTACATTTAGTAAAATAGTATTCCCATGCAACGCCCTCTCTTCTCAGCGCAGCGACTGAGTGGTCCTGGGTGTCGAACTGAAACTTTGTGCAGGAGACTTAAAACAATCGAACTGGGCAGAATTTCGATATTTCTATCTAGAAAGCTGGCCAAGAGTGAACCTACAAGCGAATCTTCGCCATTCTGTGAGGAGATCTAGTCGCAAGGTGGTAAGCCTTCTACCGATGCACAAAAGATGACAAGTGTTTGTAACGATGATCGGAAAACCGATGACTCGTCTTCAACAAGAATTTTTCAATTTTTTGTACACGATTGGTAGTTTTCTAGTTTGGGAGAACATTTTTCTTTATAGTCTCAAATTAGCCTGCCAGGTCCTCTCTATGTCGCCACCATTGGCAATGCCGGTTGCTTTAGTTTGTATCATATAAAGTTCCACCGCATTGTCACCAGGTTTCTTCCACCACACCAATGACCCTAATCATAGGATTACTCCCATTTAAATAGGATTCTGTAGAGAAATTTCACACTCCTCAGCACCAATGAGCTTGCAGTCGAGATTAATGAGAAGCTGTTGAAAGCGGGTGCAATACCCAGAAACATCGTCTCGCCACTATTAAGCAGGCACAGCAGTAAAGAGAAATTTAAGAATACAATTATTTGCAAGAGCTGCCATCACGATCGGAAGCTCATCGTTGGAATTCTTTCTCATTCCATTTTTTTAATGTTTTTCTTTCAGAAAGCGCTCAACGTGGAAGGCCCATTTGCAAAACAAACGACGGAAGAAGAACTCGCTAAGACAAAGAAGAAATTGGAAACAGTCGAGAGTAAAATGCTCTTTTACTTCCTTTATTTTGGAGAGGAAATTTTCATATTTCTTCTCGGTTTTGAAAAGTCCAAAAAATTATCATTTATACAGTAGGAGATCGGTACGATCCCACTGAACAATCGGCCTTGGAATGTAGCTGAGGAAAAAAAATTCTATATGATTTGGAACGAAGCTGAGGTAAAATTAAAGTACTTTCTTTCGTTTCAGAAAAAATGAGTTGCTGTGATCACTGCTAATAAGTTTTTGTCTGCACTTGTATCATATCATAATAGACATTATATGTCAGTAAATGCCTATCAAACTGAGGGATTCTGATCCCCAACTTAAGAATGTCTTCGTGCTTTGTGCGTTGTTTGAGTGAGCATTACCACTAAAGAGCAAGAAATGCGATTTTCACCTCCACTCAGGTGACTAGGTCATTCTAGGTTTTGATAAGTATCCTCTCACTCTTAATAACTCAAAGGACCGACTTTCTATAAACTGCGGCATAAATAATCGATATATTTATTTACACGTTCTTGTGAACTGAGTGGTGCCACTCGTAACAACACGGCTCGAGGAAAGAGAAATCGCCGAAACGTCAACTATCGACCAACAACAACTACAACGACAACTATACCTACCTCGCGTCAGCTCAACAAGACCACTTCATAAGAACAATAAAATACCTCTCGTCAGCTACCTATCGCTACATAACATGTGGTCGTGGAGACTATAAAAACAGTTCTAGGATCCATTAAGGTCTATTTTTTTCAGAAAGCAATACTTCTGATTTCTAGCTATCAGAATCCGTTGCGATTAGACCTTAATGGATCGAAACTCGCTAGCTCTACCTCAAAATACACCTAGTATTGTAGTTTTATAGAGGAAAAGAGCGAGATTTCTCTTAAAAAAAACAGTTCTAGGATCTATTAAGGTCTAGTCTTTTTCCAGAAAAGCAAAACTTATGATTTCTAGCTACCAGAATCCGTTGCGATTAGACCTTAATGGAGTAGTGACAGCGGGCTGGAAATAGCGTCGGAACGGAGAAAATCACGTTTTTGACGTCTTCCGCGACAACTCGTCCGCGGGCGGATGACTCGTCCGCGGCTATAGTATCCGGCATGGGCGTTTGGAAGTGTGCGTGACCAAGTGACAGCCGGCTGTGAATAGCGAAAACCGCGCGAAAACCGCATTCGGAAGCGTTTTATAGCGTCCAAACGGACAACTCGTGCACTTCGAGTGGGCGGTGGTTTTTTGCATTTTTTCTCGCTTAAAAACGCGTTTTTGAGCAATTTCCTCGTGCGGATCCCCCTCCCCGGCCCCACCCCGCAATACATATATTCTCTCATTGATGTGGAACAACGCGATTTTGCGGACGACGAACGCATCCGCAATGGTGGCGCTGTTATGGTTCGCCCTGAAACGACGTACCGGTTGCATAAACAAGTTGTCTGATTGAATGTGTCCTCACAGAGTAGAACCGCACCGACTCTCCGCAATCGCAGCTCGGATCGCCGTCGGTTTACCTGCATAGGAACGACGTGAGAACATCGCTAATTCAGAGATCACATTGACCTCAAATTTGACATGCCATTTCCTGGACTTCTTCAAGTGTTTAGTATATAAAGAACAATTAAAAAATATTAGGAGATACTGCAGTACTGCCGAAATGTTATTATGCAGTAATTTGCATTTTCAGAAAATGATATTAAGGCCTCAAGCTGTGGTTACCTCCAAGTCGGCAATTTGCCATGGCGTCAGATCAACACATCCGCTCATGTATTGATAAACTGGGCAATGCTTGCATTGGCCTTAAACACTAGAGTAGTTGATAAATAAAAAATGCCATATATTTGTTAAGACCAAAGTGCTTAAGTTCTTTTCTCTGCAATGATCATAAATCAAGCATTTCGACACTTTTCCTATCAATAATGCTAAAATACCGTTATTAGAAGCACTGAAATGATACAGAACTTTTCGTAAAGCAGCACTATCGACCTTTTTTTTCCGATTGTAAACAATCTTGTGAATAACAGATAGTAGCACTCACGCATGAAACACGCACTGCCCTTGCAGGTTTTCGCGTGGGGACCACACACTTTGGCATCGCGTTGAGAAACGGAGCGCCACAATTGCACGCATTGAACGCACTCCACCTAAGAATTCGAAACTGCGGAAACAAGTAGAATGAGGAAGGAGTGCACGAAATACTAGAAAAAACCTCCATGTTTAGTTACCGCCGAAACCGATGACACCTTAACCAAGGCACGTAGCGTATACAACCTTTAATACACTGACTTCTTGCCGTTTTTACTGTTGAATCTCATTGCGTTGTCTTTTTTCAACGCTTCCCACAAATGGCTATTGTCCTATATCGATTATGCTATGCATTTTCTCCAATTATTTCCCAGTTTCTTCCATTATTTCTACCGTTTGTTATACTTTTTAAAGTTCATTTCCATCTACACACTGGGAAGCGGATTCGAAACAACGTGGAAACATATTGTTAGTTTTCTCGGACTTCTTCAAAAGGACTTATGACTCATAGAGATAGTAAAATGTAAGACTCATAGAGGTAATAAAATGTAAACCTCACAACGGTTTACCGCCTCATCGTGACTGGGAGGCGTTCTTGGGTGTCGGCTGCGATGTACAGCAGGGAGGATTCATCCCTCTGGTAGGGGTCCCCCTAAGCTGAGAACGAGTCCAGCGTTCCCATCAAGAAGCCTAGCAAAGAGTAAACCAATACTACCAGGACCTACCACCGCTCTGGTATTAAAGTCGCATGGTGGCAAATTTCCCTCTGATTCACAAGGGCTGCGACTGCCTGTGGTGGTGAAGACCTGGGGCAGATTTTGGCCAGACTGACCTCTGGATTCCAGGGAACAACAATGACTTAGCCAGCAAATTTCCGAAAAATGGAGGTTATGCTGGGGCCTGCACAACAGTGGGGACGGGCTATTCAAGTATCATGTAAGAAAAGATAAGAAAAAAACTCACCAGTCCAGCACTTGCATCCAATTCCATTTCAGCTTCTACCAGTTCGAGAGCATTAGAAAATATGCTGATGAAAAAGATTAAACTGGAAGATTGGAACAAGCACCATGGATTCAGTTGAAATAGCATGATTTTAGGGAGGGTACTAACCCTCCCTCTTGTGAATCCGTGTTGAACAATCTGTACTGAAACGTGATACCCTCATTGCTACAGCTGGTGAGATTAGGTTAAGTACAATAAAAGCGATAGCGTATAATTACCATAAAAGTACTATGGAAAAGAAACGTGGAACTCAAGCATTTCTGAATTGTCTTGATTGAGTGCATAGCGTTATGCAAAGTTAAATAAATGCTGTGATGTGAATGATCTCCTTTCGATAGGGCGCAACAATAGTTCATCATGTTATCGAGATTTCGTGACATCGATACGAGCTGTAGGGAGGCTTTCCTCGCAGCCCAATATCTCAACCGACCCAGGAAGGTATGATTTGAAAATGAGATTCTTAACCAAGCTGAACCGATATCAGAGAATGCGGTTAAGTAGTAAACATTGCACCTATTTCAAGAAACCTGTTGTGCAACCTAACAGCGGAATGACGCAACTAACTCAAAAAGACCGGGAAATTCTCGCACAAAATGAAGTTGAACTTGTGAACAAAAAGATCTTTAAAGTATCCAAGAAGAATGAGAGGATATAGAATTGATTTAAAGAACGCACACACACTCAAACAACGTAAAAGTGTATAGCTTTAAGAAAATGGTAAGTCAACGTATTTATTCATCGGCTACCTAAGCTAGGTATCGAGACGTAAGAATGCTTTATTTATGTGCGTTTGAAGTCGAATTCTTGATTTGTTTTGGTGAACCGTATTCACTTATTCCATGTTCACCACACGTGACGAAAAGAAGAAGAAGTTGGTCTCTTAACGACCAACACCATCATCTAGCGAACAATAAATCCTCGAGGTTGTCATTGTTAATGTTACTATTAGACGATGGTCGTCGTTTCCGTGGAACATTCAGGGTTTAGGTAGAAAACTAGCGCAGAGAAACGCAGAACGTGAGCCTCCTTGGTGCAGTGTGCAATGCGCAAGCCCCCGGAAAAGGAAATCGTGGTTCGATCTGGCCCGTGTTCCAACTTCCCTGAATGTCTCAGCACCGTTGTGTGAGAAAAAAGAGAAAGGCAGAAATTAGAAGGTTAACGTTGTTGATTAACATTCCCATTCAGGCTGTAGTTGGACACCATCGCAAAAATTCAAATATTTGTACTAAGCAGACTGTTACTTAACTTCGGCGTGAATAATCGGCAAATTTCTTTCGATTGTTCAGCTCAGGAAGACGAAGACGTCGAAACGTTAGCCGAATAAAGGTTGCATAGCGACCTTGTGTAAGCTGAACAATCAAATATCTTTATCTAATAATTCATGGACATGCAGCAATTGTTGCTCATTTTTGTAGATACTAGCCTTTTGGTTAGGAGAGTTCAGTGCAGTGCAGCGATCAATCATCACTTCAACACCCACTGTGGCAAGTTCTGACCACATCCTTAGCGTAGACCTTGTTTACGTTCGAGATTTTTTGAAATTGCTTCTTTTACAAAACATCCCACAGCAATCAAATCACTGGCCGGATAGGTACTGCAGAATTCAGCAGTTACAACATTTTTGAGTTCATAAGTGGAATATTAGCGCCACGGCAATCTTCCGTTTGGTTGATAAATGAAATATACCATAGATTTGCAATGATTTTAGAAGTGGAATAGTTCTTTTTCTATAAATGGGAAACCATAAAGTATAAGGTTCATCAGGAAAGATTATTTTCTTCCAAAAACATCAGACCTATGATGTGGCAGCATTCATACTTGCTGAGGTCTCTCATTTAATTACTTAAGCTATGATGCTCTGGTGCCCTAAAATATCCTATTCCTTTAACATGTATTCCTTCCTTGATGAGCTTACACGAGGTTGATAAACAGTTTTATTCGGCTAACGTTTCGACGTCTTCGTCTTCATCAGAGCGGATGACCCGAGTCGATAGTCCACAGTTGTTCGCCTTGTCGATGTAACGCCTTCGCCTTCGTATCGAGTCCTGCCTATTGTTTTAGAGAACACATTTAAGAATAATTGCTAATGAGTAAGTTATGACCAAGGGAGCGGGTAGAACAGTGGTAGTGATATCCGTCATCACGGGCATGGTACTAGTTCGATTCCGCTCACGGCTAACCAAGCCTGTCATCAATCCGGGGTCGGGAAATTGGTACCGCACTTCTCTGTGAAAAAACCACTCTCTGCATTCCCATTGGGAACGCTCCAGCCCAGCTATCTCAGGACTCGAGGGAGAATTGCTCGACCAGCATTCTACGATATTCAAGATGAAATGAAAATCCTCAAACAGCAACCGAAGCCACACGTAAAGTTGGAAGATCTTCGCGGATGATGGATGTGAGGAAAGGAATGGAATGTGAGAAGTGCTGGGATGCGCACAGTAGACGTGAAGACGGGTCAAATAAAATAAAATAAAATAAAAAAGGTTATAAGCTGTTATTAAGCGCTGGGTAAAGACAGAGAAAACGGATGAAGCAAACTGTTCATGCACAGTAGCTTCACACACTGAGAGTGTTTAGGAACAATCTAGGGAATTTGGCCGTAGTTATTTCCGTTCTCAACTGCCACGTATAAGAGCTGTGTATAATCTATGATAGGATCTGAACCTAAATAATGAGTACTACCAAAGCTTAATGCGAAGTTTTTGATTCACAACTTTGTTAGCGGTTGCCAGTCAACTGTCCTTGTGCTGGAGACGTGGTACAAAGGACACTAGCTTTGAGGTTCTGTATACAATGCATTTGCTGGTTCACTCCCTTTTGGTGATTTATGGGTCTTTCTTACGACGCTCAAATAAAGATTTTTTAAATCGAATTTTTTGGCTAGAAGTCAGCCGGTGTTACTGACGTCTGGCTGTTACATGACGGAACACTGTAAATCATTAATAAGCATAAATTTTTGCTATGCTGCTGATTTTTCTGCTGATAGGGACAAGCACGGATAGAGAAGTATCCATTTACACCATTGGTGTGTGATTCGCTCCCCTTCGTTAGAAGAACGATAATATTAGTGTACCCATTTATCAGGAAGCTAAGAATGTACTAATAATATTAATAAAAAGGAACTATTATCAGAGAAGTGCTACAGCTCATCCTACGGTTCCATTATCAAGGTTGTTCTAAACCGCTTTCTATAATTGAAACGTAAACGACTTGGCACAGCTTAAGTTGACGTTTCTTAGCACAAATTTTTTCCCCTCGTGGGACAATCGTGACGAAAAGCAACGTATGCCTTAGGTTCCGTCACATAAATAAATTATTGCGAGATCCATTCATATCGGTGTGTTGTGGTCAACATCTTGCTCCGCTCTCTGCTTTCATGGAAGCACAAGGTGAGCAGATTTTACGACCGCAAATGAAGGGAGAATCGTCAGCACAAGAGAAAAAAGCCGTCGTAATTCTTTCGTTCTGCTGCGCCAAATCCAAAATCTTGATCCAAAATCTATTCTTTCTTTCAAAAAAGTGAATGCGCACTCTTATATTAAAATGATTTGGCAATCAGTGGCTTAGGTGTTTCTAGGTGTAGAAGTGATATACACAGCTGATTTCTTTCGCCTCCCACGACCGTTCAACCTAAGAATGAGCTTAAATAGACCATGTGCTCGATACTTCATTGAGGCAATCCAACTAAGTATTGCTAAATATAATATTATATTTTGAAAACCGGCTTTCATTAAACCTCGGTAGCAATGATAAATAATAATCCACATGATTGAATACGAGTTAGGTATAAACTTTTATTCGGCTAACACTTCGGCTCCTACGTCTTCCTCACAGCCGCCTTGATTTGAATCGATCATCTGCAGCTAAAGAGGTCCAGTACAGTACAAAGGCACTGCTGAGTGAGAGCTTTCATTCGAGCGGTGGTCCTTCCATTGAATTTCTCTTGATGCGACAACGAACACTCACATCGTGACAACGACGGGCTGTGGATCGTCGACTGGGATCAACGTGGCTCTGAGGAAGGTGAAGACGCGGAAATGTTGGCCGAATAAGACTTTTACACCAACTTCGTGTTAGTTCAAGCATGTAAAAACTAAAGCTAAAACATAAAGGACAGAGCTTTCGGGGTTGATCAATCTCTGAGGGATGAGCCATGCATTCGATTTCATCGAGCATCGTTGGAGGTGATTGAATGCACATCTGGATTTAACAATGACTCGCGGTTGCCAACCGATGTATCGAGGCAGTGCTGCTATCCTCCCAGAAAAGTCTGGTAATGGCTTGGAAAAGTCTTCAGTGGGTCGATAGAAAAAATTTCCTCCAGCATACCGGTGTATTGAAGCCTAGAATTTTATCGCGATGACCTCGCTGAAATAAATTTCCAGAGAGTTGGGTTGAAATAGAGGGTGGTACTACACGAAGTGAAAAGTGGATGTTAAATCTGAAGCCGTACCAAAGAATTGATGGAATTTTGTAGATCTTTCATGGGGAGTTGTGATATAGTAAATCTGAGCAAGGAAACAGTACCTATTATAAAGGATATATACAGATTGGTTGACTGAATGGAAAGGGAACTTCTTAGGGGAGTGGCCAATAGTAGAGCATTTGAGAATTTGGCTTTGACGATATTTCATAGAAGATACTACCAAGTAGAAACAAATTTTAGTAATATTTTTATGAATTCTGAGCGAATTCACAAGAATAAATAAAGAACGAATATGGAATGATGGCCCATGAGAGCGATGCTCGTGTGACATTCAATCTCATTGCTAGAAATCCGACCCAAGCCCGAGCAAACAACAACGTTTTCTAACAGATTCACTCGTTATCAAAAAACGAGCACTAGGAGCAAGTGCAAAAATTAGGGCTTAAAAGCAATTTCCTATGAAATTCGTAGTCAATTGGTCGGATTCGGACACTCGATTAATAATGGATAAAGTGTAAAAGATAAAGCTTTCATCGCTTATCAATCCTCCAGGATATGCTATACATTCTTCTTCATTGCTAGAACTATATAGGTGATCGAATTCATATCTGGACTATATAATGGCTTGTGTGAGCTAAAATCTGCATTTTCTCCCTTCTAAACATCTGAGAGCAACTTGATGAATGAGTTGGTGAGCACTCGGAGTGGAATTGAACCATTGACAAAATTATGTTGGTATTATAGGGCACTTCTAACCACTACGCTATATCCACCCTTTTATTCGAGTAGATAATCTAATCATTCAGCAAAATCTATAACTGACAAACATAAATGTCGGAACGGCACCTTTCTACTCCAGCTGAAAACTTTCCGCTTGCCTATCATCGACAGTTCAGCAATCATTTTCAAAAAAGATTTGAAGTAGATGGCTGCACAAAATCGATAACACGTTGCAAATTCTTCGTCAAGAAAGGTTTGTATGGAACTGCATAATCTCAACTTAAATTGCTCTTAAATTTCTTGAGTTCTCACAGATGCAAGAGCTCCACTCATTGGTAACAGAGCGCATCCCAACGGTTCACCGCCTCATAGTGGCTGGGATGTGTTCTGGGTGTCGACTTGCGATGTACAGCGGGGGCATCCATCCCCTGGCAGGGTCTCTTAGGCTCAGAAGGAGTCTAGCGCTTCCGTTAGGAAGCGCAACTAAGAGTAAACCAATACAAGGATCCACCAACATCGCGCTATCAAACTAGGCGCATGGTGGCAAATCTCCCTCTGATCCACAAGGGCGGCGACTGCCTTTCGTGGTGACGACCTGGGGCAGACTTTGGCCTGGCTGACGTCGGGACTCCAGGGAACCACAATGTCTAAACTAGCGAAACTCCGAAGAATGGAGATTATGCTGGGGGCCCGCACAACCAGTAAGGAAGCGCCATCCAAGTATCCAAGTACTGGGCGAGATTGCGATTTAAGCCTTCTGAAGAAATTCAATTGTTAAAAAGTGCTGATCAAGTAAACACTCAGTGGTGTAGTTGAGCCCAGCAGTTCTGATACGCGACATCGAAAAGTGCATAGAGGAAATTGAAAAAGTTTATTGAACGATTTGTAAAAGATATAAGTGAAATGGAAGAAGAGAAGCGTCATTATTTATGGTTTTGGTCGTGGCAGAGTTGTTATGAAAGTTCTAGAACAGCAAAGATCTGTTACGAGCTCACCGCACGTGATAAAAAAAAGGAGGAAATAGTAGTGGTATTTTTATACTCCATAATCACTTAATAAGAGCATTTTAAGGACAACTACCATTAAGGGTATTTACCATTCCAAAAGCTCTCTACTCCAGTAGTATCAACTGAATCCCGTGGGAGTCTTCACGCCACAGTTGTCGCCGAGCTTATTTCTTCATAACACTTATAACTACACCCTTGATGAGCAAATCTTATATGATTTTTGCAGTGTAAATACAGGCATTCACATAGTTTGTCCACATTTTGGTAAGCTAAAGGAGCACAAAGAGTTCGTCATCGCTATACTACTAGTCCTACCAAGGGGCGTAACATTGGGTGATTTTTTCGGGGTGCAGAGAAGGAAGTCCATTATTCTTACTATTTTGTGAGAGATAAATGAATTCTGTGTCCCGGTTGTGACTTAGTATTATCTCATTTGCTTGACCACAGATTTTTAGTAGAATCGAAGTGTGACAACCTCTTCTAACATTCAATTACAAGTGAATACGATGCAGCAGGGACCATGGAGACCATTGGCTCCCCACTCATTCAGTAAGTGGTGTCACTTATTGTTCGCAGTCGATCAAAAATTGAGGAATTAGGAGCATCACAAAATCTTTGGAAACTCTTGCTTTAGATTCCTTATATAAGTTTGCCGGACGCTTGAAGCGCAGTGGTCGGAGTCGCCCTGCCATGCACATGGGATCGACACCTGCTCTTAAGGCTCACCAAGCTCTCCATCCTCCGGGTTCGGCAAATTGGTGCCAGACTTGCCTGAGAGAATAATTCGATATACTGGTAGGCCACCGCGATACATTGTAAAGGCCAGATATGCATTCAATCACTTTTAACGATGTTTGGTGAAGTTGAATGCATGGCACATCTCTAAGGGATTGATCAACGCTGAGAGCTCTGTCGTTTTATCTTTTATATAGGCCTCGCGAAGCCTCCCAACAGTTTACCTTCTCATCGTGGCTGGGAGGTGTTCCTGGGTGACGGATTAAGAGTGAACCAATACCAGGATCCACTACCATCCTGGTATCAAACTAGCCGTATGGTGACAAATCTCCCTCTGATCCACAAGGGTTGCGACTGCCTGTTGTGATGAAGACATGGGGAGACTTTGGCCAGGCTGTCCTCCAGATTCCAGTGAACCACAATGGCTTAGCCAGCAAATCTCCGAAGAATGGAGGTTATGCTGGTGTTCGAAAGACCATTTTGGGAGGATAACGAATCGAATGCAAGAAGTGCTGGGAATCGCACAGTAGATGTGGTGATGGGTCATGTGAAATAAAAAAAGCAATTAACAACAGTAATAAATGGCGAATGTTAATGAAGAATGTCAACGGTAATAATAAAAAAGATAAAGCGTTCGGTGTTTATAAATCTGAGAGAGATGGGGTATGGATTCGACCTCATCGGCTGTACTAGACAGGTGATCGAATGCACGTATAGCCAACCTTTACAATGACTTGCGGTAACGTATCAATGTACCAAGTAATTTTCACGTCGTCGTACCCTGCCATGAATGTCGAAAGCGAAAGCAATGGATTGTAAATAAAAACGCTGATGGCTCTGTTAGGTAAAAAAAACTGGTTGCGAGAAATGCAAAGAAAGGACCTCAGTGGTGCTGTGGGTGACACGTGAACTACCGGAAAGGGTAATCATAGGTCCGTATCTGACCTGGGATCCAAGTTTTGCAAATAACTCAGCGTCATAGTGGT
This sequence comes from Angiostrongylus vasorum, assembly GCA_018806985.1. Classification (NCBI taxonomy): domain Eukaryota; kingdom Metazoa; phylum Nematoda; class Chromadorea; order Rhabditida; family Metastrongylidae; genus Angiostrongylus; species Angiostrongylus vasorum. The sequence goes on along the minus strand of JADANN010000356.1, from coordinate 233,788 downwards.
TCTATTTCACATCACACCTTGCCGTGAAAAAAATCGAAGAAAAATACAAACATAGTAAATACAAACTTAAAACATTGTGATTTCATTATTATGTTCATTTCATTTCGGTTACATTTCAAAACTTTGATTCCGATTGTGGCTTTAAGAAAACTGTGTTCACTGCCGATTTCCGCTCTTCAGTTATTCCCTTTAAGAGGTGCTTTTACCATTGCTCTTACCACCGATAAGTAAGAACATGACTGAGGGAAAAGCAAAGGAAGGCCTCGGTTGGTGTAGTGGATAGCACGTATGGCCGTGGTAAAAGTAATTGCGAGTTCGAAAGTCCAACTGAGATCCCGAGTTTCGCTCATATTTCGGGATTTTTGTGGTTGTATTTAATATCGTGCCGTGCCATGAAAAAAAGTGGCAGTAAATAAAAAACTGGAAACACTATAAAATCAGTGTTGCTATCCTTGCAGGCAAGTCTGAAACCAAAGTCTTGAATCTGGAGAGATGAAGCGGTAGGTCAGACTGGGTAGAGTGGTGGAAACAGTGACCAATCCAGTGTGTCTTGCAAGGCATTTCTTACCACTGGGCTATGGGCGCCTTACCAGTGATAATGATAGTAATGCCAGTGGTAACATGCCCAGTATCCAACTTCTCGAGACAAATTTTGGTCTCGTCAAAAATACCACCTTCATTAAATTCCAAACGACTCTATGTTTAGCTTATTTAAATATTTAGTAGGAAATATCCGCGATTTAATAAGGAAGTGTTTTCGTAGAATATAAAGAGGCTCATAGTTTTCCCATGTTTTCTTGTAAACGAATGGTGTACTTTGTTAAATAAATTGAACTGCATTCCTTCGACCTGCTAGAAAAAGTCGGATTGGGAATAATTCAATGATGATGAACGGAAGCTTAACTGCACTGCGTGTCACGGACCTGGAAGAAAAAAGGCTACCTGTATATGATGACACCATTCTGAAAGAAATTCTATCTAAATGTGACTGCCAGATTAAGGAGTACTCAACCAAAAACTAAGGGCTGCTTTTTGAAGGACAGAGAAGTAGTGCCGAATTCGCAGCAGTTCATCAAGCAAGACGATCAGTTCGCATCTCCGTTACCACTAAGGAGCTGCCCGGAAAGAGATGGAAACTGAAGCTTGATCCTACTGAAACACAGTCAGCACGACCAGTAATCAATAGGGAGTTTTGCAGAAGAATCTGTATCAATACAGGCAAAAGAAAATTTTAGAAGAAGCACAAAAAAGAACCAGTCTGAAAAATTTCGGCCAGGACTTGAGCAAGTATAATATATTTAGTTGTCAGTTCCAATGAACGAAGATAGAATCACTAAATCACTTCATCAAGGTATGAAATTAATAACAGAAAAGCTCTACACCAACCTTTCCCTTTCCGTATTTCCCGTCCCAAACTCCTAAAATCCCTGCTGGCAAAGAACCACCAGGAACATTTCACTCTGAAGTTGGAGTTGTTGTAGGAAACATTGAAAAGGCGCAGCTCAAGGACCCGATAATATCATCGCTGACTTTCTTAGAGCTGCAAGCCACAACTTTCGCGTACTTCTTGCATTCTATATAACGTACCACTTTCAAAAGGAGGAAATCTTAGACCAGTGGAAGAGGTCACGCACGCTCATCGTGCCCAAGAAAGGTGATCGAATGAATCTGCGTAACTAGCGTCCGATTTGCTCACTGAGTGAACTCTACAAACTCTTCACGAAGATTATTTTGTTGCGCATATCAAGTATACATTGGATAAGCCGCAAGGCGCAAGGAGGATTTCGACAAGGATTTTGATGCATGGACTACATCTAAACCTTGTCCAGCGTCATAGAAATTTGTAGGGAATGCCACCTGCCTAAGTGCCTCAGGGCATGCCTCAATACCCAGTCCTGACTTTTGTCGACTGTGGAAAAAGGTTTCACAGTGTCGAAACTAATTCAGTCTTTTTAGCATTCGTCGATTTCATCCTACACAAGAATGGATATCTGACTGTGATCAGAATTGCACTAGGAAAACACAGCTTTTCCATTGATCTGTTGACCCACCTATGGAAAAAAAGGGTTCCACATCATATCGCCAAAGCTATTTAGTGCCTCACTAGGGTGGATAATGAGCTCACTCGGTTGGGATGAGAAAGGCATACGAATTGGCAGAACATTTCTACTAAACCTTCGTTTCGCCGACGACACCATCATCTTCTCAAGAAATATCTGCGAATAGAGATGATGATCAATGAACTTGACGAAGCGGGAAAAAAATATCGGACTACGCATAAATTGGGACAAGAACCAGTTCCTAGGATCGACTTTCTATTAACCTCGGTATTGGGTTATAAATATGTCGTTTTCTTTTTCTTTTTTCAGCAATCGTGAGGTTGTTATTCAGCACATGTTTATTTCCCTACAAAAGGAACACATACAACAGAACGGTAGCCGACGTTTCGGCAGTATCGCCTTCTTCGGAGCCTGGAAGGGTACAGTGGCACGCAATTTACCAGGCCAAACCGTCAAACCTTCCAACAGCACAAACAAAAAGATGGAAATCTGAGCGATAATTACTCGATTAGCAGCTTCTCGGAAATCCACCATTTTTTTACCTGCCTTCCACTCAGGAAGAACAGCCGCTTAGAGTCGCGTTTGGTTGCTGACTGCACCACCCCATATCAAAAATCAATTTTGAGATACGGGGCTAGATGACGTGTTAATTCTGAGAATTCTTCCTTACTGTTCATTCTCAGATTCTTGGCATTTATCTAAAAGAGCTCGAGAAGTTGCGCGTTGGTGTTTTGGAATCCTGTGCCAGGATAGCGGGCTTTATATCGTCGCATATGGGACTCAAAGCGGCTGCTGTAACTGAGTGGAAAGTAAATAAAAAACGGTGTGTTTTTCGAAAAGCTGCTGATCGTGTAATAATAGTTCAAATTTTTGTTGTTGAAGGGTTTGACCTCGTAGATTGCGCATCAGTGTACCCTTCCAGGCTCTGAAGAAGGCGATACTGCCGAAACGTCAGCTACCGTTGTGTTGTATGTGTCCCTTTTCTAAGGAAATAAACGTGTGCTGAATAACAACCTTGCGACTGCTGAGAAAGAAAAAAGAAAACGAGAAGAACTAGTTCATGAAAAACACATGGCGCGGGCAAACAGATCGAATTGGATGGTTGTTCGACTACAGACCTCCTCGTACGTATACCTTGGAGGATCAATGAACATAGGCAACAGCAGGGAAAGCGAAGTTAGGGAGAAGAAGGAGTGCAGCTTACACGGCATTTGGGGCCAATGGAAAAAAGCTACCAATCTGCTAAGAGACCCAGAACTCTATGGTCACTTTTCTCTACAACAGTCCTCTGTTATGCAGCAGAAATGTGAGCTGTTACTTCAGGCACGTCAAGAAATCTGCGCAAACTCAACGTTTGAATGATTTCTGCTGAAGTTTAACGATCAGTCACAACGTCTAGCTGAAATGCGCAGCTCAGCTCATTCGGAACTTATCTTATCTACGGCATTCAGAAGAATATACATCGGTAGTGAAGCAGAGATGGGCCGATCACCTAATAATAAGAACAGGTGACAGATGAATGAACACAGGAGTGGAGTGGACTTCAAGGAGGTGCAAGCGTCCTCTTGGAAGAACCTCCAAACGATAGGCAGAGGTGTTCGTGGTTACTGTCAATCATCTGCATTCATAGATGACAACGACTTCAGTACTGTTGAATGGGCCTCGTGAACGTCATTATGTTTGCAGTAGGTCACCACTATGGACGACGTTAGCATGAGAGAGAAACGAATGAGAGTTATGCAGGGCTTGGCACAACCAGTGAAGAGGGGCCATCCAAGTATCCAAGTAAATGTCATGTTTGGAGATTTCCACTGAAGACCATTTCTGTAAAATATCTGCACAGGCCACAAGCTAAGTACTCTTCACTAATGACGTTTAGGGTTCATGGATGCAACACTACCTAGTTGCTGCTTGCTGCTGTATTCCACTGCACTGTATAATGCTACCTGAAGTGGATAAGGACGCTTGTGCAAACGGATTATTTCCTCCAATTTCCCTCCTACAGACAACATCATTGAATTATCGAAAAAGACCGTTGAACAAAAGACGACTCGCCTTACGCAGATCAAAGGTAGAGCTGTTCTTCCTGCTTGTGCTATTCGGTTGTAAATAATAACGACCTCTAAGTGCAGGTCAACTAGTAGTATGGTTGGCCTGCCTTCTCAATCTTTAATTACAGTGATTTTTCCGATTGTCAGTACTCAAGCTAAAATCGTCAGAGAACCATTGAGAGAACCGTCATGAATATTAGCCATCAGGTACACATCGATTCTAAGCGCTCAAAACATTAAAAATGTTACTTCTTCTCCTGGTTCGTTTGAGTAATTTCAAGAGCGAAGCACCCATGCTGAGATACAAATGGCCGGTAAAAGGGTAAAAGTGTTCGGAGATGATCCATCTCTTGGGATCGTCATGCATTTATCACCTACTTTAGCAATTCTAGAGTGTCTTGAATGCATATTAAACGATCAATCGCAGTGGCCTACAACTATGACCACCACTCGGGAACCTGTAGCGATGGGAGTTTGCTTAACTCGGGGCATGGAATCGAAATAACGATCACCAGCCTTTTGCTAGACGCCCTTATTCACTGCGCTATACGCACCATAAATATTACACTGCAAACATATGCTATAACTAGTTTAGTATTTGTAATAACGTAACTTTGCAGTCTCATATTTGCAGATGAACAGCAAGAAGGATGGGACTATGGAACACACGGAAGCGATGCTACGAGCAGCTTGACACATGAGTACGAAGCGTCCAAGGCTTAAGCAATAGTGAGTTCGTAATGACATATAAGTGGTAGTTTTTCGTGTAGACAGTTGATGGTCAAGGTGATATATCCGACTCCACAAAACTAGAAATAAAGGTTTTTTTCTTTCATATTTTTATGAAAAAAATAGGGAAGTTCGCGCTTTCACAGGTTGTCGTAAAAATCTCATCAAATACTTCCGAACGCTGACTTATGAAACTGGAGAGAATTCGTGAAAAGAAATAAATGTATTCTACGTTGAAAGAACACTCCCAGTTTGTCACTGATACACGAAAAGTTTTCTACCTCAAGTTTCTTTCCACATTCTTTTCTCATGTGGACATAATTTCTCAACATCTACACATAACTACCGATGCGAATATTATACTCTGTTCAATCAGAACTCTTTTAGCATATAAAAAAATAGAAAAGGATCGCAAACTTAGAAGGCGAAATGGCGGACATTTAGCTTTGTTTACCGCTAGTCCACAAAACGCGCCGATTTCTTTTGACCGACCAGGCCGTTTGGCAGCATCATGTATTACAGTATAGCCGAAGTCAACTGCTAATGAGTGTTGTTGTTATGCGAAATACAACCACAAGATTGCTGAGATATTTGCAAATTTCTGGACCGCATGTGCTTTGGGGAACGAACGTAACCTTCCGGGAGTATCGGTTACCACCACACCATGCGGGTCCCTTCGCTTTCGCTTGTCCCTCAGCTAGCTTATCGATCTGGGCTGTCAGCAATCACCTGTCAATCTGGGAGCTCTAGTCGGCATTGAACCCAGTTAGCTGAGGCTATAGTTATAATCACAATTTTAACCTTTTACTTATTGCCTACTCTTCTTGATGGCATTATATTATATTATAAGTTATATTTCGCAATATACCCTGCCATCAAAAAGAGAAGGCAGTAAGTAAAAAGGTTAAAATTGTAATTATAACTATAGCCTCAGCTTAACTGGGTTCAATGCCGATGTGGGCTCCCCAGATCAATCCCGGTGACGGGTGATTGCTGACGGCACAGATCGATAAGAACTACCTGAGAGACAGGCGAAACGAAGGGATCCGCATGGTGTGGTGGTGAACGCGTTAATCCCCGGAAAGGACAATAGCGCGTTCGTTCCCCCACCGCAAACACCTGCGGTCAGGAGTTTTGCAAATATCTCAGCAATCTTGTGGTTGTATTTCGCATAATAATAACCCTGCCATAAAAGGTATAAAAGGCAGAAAATAAAAAGCTAAATGTTGTTCGTTAATTTGACATTTGCCGAAAGATGGAAAATCGTTATATCTTCTCATAAACACGCTGGCAACTCCGTTTCACTGCCGGCCTTGTTAAGTGATTAGTTTAAGGCATAAATCACGAAGCTAGAATTCGAAAAATCACAACAACAACAGAAAGCTTCACGATGTCACCCACCATAGTAGTTAGTTGAAATTCTTACAAAAATCTACTTATGCAAAAGGCAATGCCTTAGTAGTACTTTAACCCGACTGAAAAGAGCGAACTTTGATACAATGGGAGAGTACCGGTCAAAGGAGGATTTCGCTGGATTTCACTTGACTCTCCGTGAAGAAGTTCGTATTGGAGTATTCAAGTGATTTCCCTTTGTTTTGGTCAGATACATAGAATTCATCGTTATTGATTAAAGCTGCTTATATATTGCCACTGAGAAATCAGTGTTCTCGAATGCTCAAAAAATTCGGTAATAATTTGAAAAAGGGAAATTTTAGAAAAAAATGTCTTCAGGTATGATATATCATTATGATAAATTGGTGGGGAAGGCAATAATATGCCATGTGCGAGCTAGCGACATTGTCAAGGAAGCGCCACCTCTTCAAAACACAGTGATAAATGGTTCAGAAAAAGTTTTCAAGACCGGCGTTCATCTAAGCTCGGCATTGATCACTAAGTGCTTTGAATAAGCTGAGACAAGGTTGTCTACATTTCACGGAATGGCTCACGTTTTGGAGGATATCGCCTTCATTATTGTTTGGAAAGGCTTGTATAAGCACATGTGCCACCCGATTAAACATTTTTTGAGACCTTATCAAAGAATTCATGGAATAACTTTCAACCTCATAGTTAACCATAGAAAATGGGCAATGAAAATGGTGCTACCAAAGAAGAAAAAAAGAGTTTGCAAAGATTTTTTGTTGGGAGGTAATGGATGAAATACAAAGACAAAACTTAAGAACAGCCACTAATTTCTTATACTAACACTCTGGCGCAGTGGTCGGAGATGCCCCTACAACACGTGGAATTGATCCCCGCGCCCATGGCCCGCCAAGCCTTCCATCCCTCCGGTGGTCAGCAAAGTGGTACCACACTTGTCTGGGAGGATAGCAGCACTGGCTCAATACATCGGTAGGCCAGCTCGAGTCATTCTAAAGGCCAGATATGCACTCAATCACCTCCAGACGATGCTTTCAATGAAGTCGAGTGCATGGCACATCCCACAGGCATTGATAAACACCGAGAGCTTCATCCTTTATCCTTTTTAACACATAAGGTCCTTTGTAACACATAACTTAATCGTCTAATAAGTAAATTTTTTGGGCATAAAATGATTGCATTCCTGATTCCATGTGAATTGCTTGCAACTAGTCCTATCCCAAAGAAACTTCAGAAAAAACGGTAGATGTTTTCCACACGACTGAGACCAACGTTTTTAACTCCCTTCTGGGATGGCGAAAATGCTTGACAGAGTAGTTTTCATGTGAAATTGAGTCTTTTAAGGATTCAGAGAACGACCATCTATGAATTCGAAATCTACCGAAACGTCAGCTGTCGTGAAATAAATATATTAACTAATTTCTGCCAGCTGTAAAAGAAAAGAGCAGTGTCTTTTCACTAACGTTTCATCGTCTTGGATCACCGTAATTTCTCCATACTCCATCGTTGACAGGAATGGCGAATGTTTGGACTTGAACGCATGGTAATCGTAGAAAGTCATGTTTCCTTCAGAAATTTTTGAGAAGTCGATTACTCCTAGGCTTCATTCCTTCGTAAGTACCATATGAGGCTGGATATCTGACGTATAAAGTAATGCTTTAATCGCAAGGATCTAAGAAAATCTCGGAAAATATAAGTAAACAACCAAATCAGTCATTAAGGTTGCTAGCTGATGTGAGCGACAACTGATAAAGTATGGGATCTGAAAGGTTCGCATATGATAAAAGTGGTAGTGAACACAGTGTATAGGAAACATCAACAATGTTGTGAAGAACGCATGTCGATTGAACGATCATTTGTGAAATTCACGGAGTACGTCGAAAACTGACAAAGAACGTTGTTGACGAGAAGGTTCAGTGCTGACGAAAATATGCCGATGAATTCGACTATCAACAGCGGAAAAAGAGTTTTTGAGTACTGAATTAGTCAAGCCGCCTTTCATTCTCAGCTCTTAGGTTTCGGGGATACGAAACTTAGAGGAAAAAAGATCTCAAAGATGTGTGTGTGTTCTTCGTAGTATGAACGATCAGCGTGTCCTCAAGTTTTCAGTACCTCCTAGTAGAGATATTTCGAATAGGAAGTGCCTATATCCAAAAGAAAAAATGCGAACAAAAGCAAAAAACGTTTTGCTAAGGAGACGATGCAAACATCATTAGATTCACGAGGGATTGAAGAGTTATTCGTGACGGATGAAGACCATTCAGCTAATGGCAATCAAAACCTCCCGACTGCGAATCGCTAATGGTGCTTGCTATTCCAACTTATACATTTCTTATGACAGCCGTGTTTCGTCAGTAGTATTTGTAGCCATGTTTGCCTGGTGTTTAAGAATTCTGGCAAAAATGATTTCGTACCTCTCCTTAATGTTTTATCACTTCTTAAGGAGATAGTTCATTACCGAGAATGATTGCCTAAGCTGGAAACGAGTTTAACGTTCCCATCAAAAATCTCACCTAATTTCTATTTACCAGAACGACATCTGTCTTTAGTTATTGCAAGCCTCTCTCAGGGCGAACGAAACTGCACGCATTGATTTCCTAATTGTATTAACATGCTTACTAGGACCATTACCATGTAACAATAAAAACTCTAAAACAATAATAAATTGACCCAAACAAATGAAAAAAGCCATTGCTGATGAAGTTTATCTGATGTTATATATACACAAAGGATAAAAAATAAAGCTCTCGGCGTTGATGAATTCTGAGGGATGCGCCATGCATTCGACTTCATTAAGCATCGTTTTAAACCCCGCAGACAAGTGTGATACCAATTTTCCGACCCCGGAGGAACGGAAGGCTTGGTGGGCGATAGGCGCAGGGAAAGATTCCACGCGTGTGTTGCAGGGCACCTCCCACCACTGCGCCACAAGCGCTTATATATATATATATATATATATATATATATATGATATATATATATAAATATATTTACATGGCTCACTATCAGACGTCGTACCTAGCAGTTCCTAGCTTTCATTCGCTTGCTAGCATTTGCCATTCGCAAAGGTCTAATAATGTGTAGGTTTGACTGTTGCTGAAGGATTTCTGGTTCTCCTTGTGAATATCACCTGATATTAGTCGAGTGGATCCATACTCGAATCCTAGGATAGACGTGTGAGGGCAATCCCAGGTCTTCATAACGAGACAAGAGCTATTGTTAGTTGTTTGAAGGAAACGAGCTGATCACAGACAAGTATGGTACTAATTTACCGACCTCGAGAGAGAGGTTAGATAAGACCCTAGGCAGCATCGAACTAGCCCATCGATCGTTCTGAATGCCACTACAATTACTGTGCTACCCGCCCTCTGCATATGCATATTATTACCAAATTGTATTACTAATTATCATGCATATATATGTATGCAGTTATCCAATTATTGCATGGCAGGAGGAGGGTAGCGTAATGGTAGTGATGCTGATCATCAAGATCGACCGATCGGCACGATGTTGGTTCGACGTCGCCCCGCGCTCACCAAGCCTGTCATTATTCCAGGGTCGGAAAATTGGAACCATAGTGGTCCATGAAAGGATCACTCTCTGCAATCCGAGTGGAAACGCTTTAGAGCTGCTATCTCAGGACTCCAGAGCGGATCGACTCGACCAGAATTCAACGGCGAATGGAAAATCTTCAAGAAGCAGCCAAACCCACATGCAAAAAAAACCCGGGAGGTCTACGTGGACGACGCATTCGAGAAGAGAACTCGAATCTGAGAAATTCTAGGTCGTAAAATTCCGTGCAGCAGTTATGAAGACGGAGCACGTAAAATAAAAATAAAATATTGTGTGATCTGACACCACATAGATCACACTGAGGATCCCAGCACTTCCAACATTCGGTTTACTTCTTCGCATTCACTGTCTACAAAGCTTTGTGAAGTTTTCGCGTTTAGGTTCGGTTGCTGCCTGGGAATTTTCCATTTTTGTCATGAATGCCTTTGAAGGTTCTCCTTGGAATCCTGAGATGGCCGTGGTGGGGCATTCTAGCGTGGATCGGAGGAAGTCAACTTATCCCAGCCTAGCCTGGCACCAACTTCCCGACATAGAGGGAGTGAGTGGCTTTGTTGGGTCGAGGCCGTATCGAACCATCGTCCAGCTGGTTGGGCCGTCCGCGTAATAGGCGGGATCGCTACTATTGCGCCTCCCGCTCCCTCTATACGAATTAATGACTATTAATGTCATTTTAATACCGTCTCAATGTGCAGCAAAAAAAAGTTTCTGTTTTAATTTGTTCCTTTTAAGCACTTTGGCTTCCATACTTCTTTACACAATTGAATAACCACTTCCAACTTCAGTTCTGAGCCCTTTGTTTTGTTGCCTTGCAGGTGTAATCCATGGATATGATCGCTTTTGGTTGAGAGTTGAGAATCTGGAAGTTGTTTTGATTCACTCGGAATCTTCTCTCCTGTTATTATGCCCAAATTTTGACTACTCCTCTTGTTATGTGGTCGCCCGCAGACGTTTATTTCTTAAGGCGTGTTTTGGTTACTCTTAAATACTGGATATTCTTCGAAGATCTGAACTTCGAAAATCGGCGTTATAACCACAATGATGCTGAGATATATGCAAAAGTCCGGACCGCTGGTGTCTGCGGTGGGGAACGAAGGCGCTGCAACCCTTTCCGGGGCTAACGCGTCCACCACTGCACCATGCGGGTCCTTCGTTTATAGCCGGCGTTATAGTTCTTTGGTCTTGCATACACTTATTCACCATCAGAAAGCACAACTCGGGTTTCTTGTACACTGTGTGCAACTTCTTCGATATGGGTGAAGCATTAGCGCATGCTAATGCTGCATAGAGCAACGTTTGAAAACTAGTGCATTAAATAAGTGAAAACGTACTTCAGGACTAGCAATCTGATTCGTGCTTTTCGTCAGAAGCCTTAACGCGGTCTATTCTGCCCATTGTATCATGTCAAGTTCTTTCAAGTCATCCGTTCATTGAACACTCCAGGTATACGTAAGATGTGGCGTCCTTGATTAGTGATCCATCCAGGATAATCCATTCTCTTTTACATAAGGTAATCTTCATGGATTCCATCCCCTTTAAATCGCAGCTTACGTTTCCCTTTGTATGGGTAAAATCTGTAAGAGTTGTCTCTATTTCTGTGGTACTGCTTCAAAAGACGAAAATTTTATCGCTAAAGCTAAGTTTAGTGAGGAATCATTTATCAAGATATGTTCCCTTGTTTTCTCAATCGATTTGTAGAAGACGCCGTTGAAGCGCATTATGAACAGCTTTGGCGACATTCTGTGCTATTCCTTTACCTAGTAGAATAGTGAGTGAATGGTCGGTGAAAGGTGTACCGTCACTGAAGAGTGATTACAGCAGTCAAGATGGGTCTTTTATGTAGAACGCCTCTGCAAGACCTAAAAAGCAAGGCGAACAATATGGTATTCGTTTCAAATCAATTAGACGCTTTCTCGTAGCTGAAAAAAATTTAGGATTTGGGGAAGATACGCCGTTGGCTGTGCCCAGTTGGCTCGAATCACTATGGCTCCGAAGAAGGTGATGGCGACGAAATGTTACCCGAATAAGACTTTTGCCACAACCTCTTGTAAGTTCTTGAATAAAACAAAAATATTGACTACGGAGAGGCTAAGTGAAAACAGGTTTTCGAAAACATTTTTTCTTTACGCCCCAGTCGATATAAGACCGACTGCAGCATGATCGATTGTCTTCATGAAAACAAAGTATACAACATGTTTTATGTTTTCGCAAGATTAATGATCTTTTTGATAGTTAGTTAAAAATTAATCTTCATACAAAAGCTGTTGTCTAGCCAGGTGGAGAAGGATAGAAAGATATCTGTGGTGAATGGATTCTACTACACTGAGGTCGAATAGACCTTATTTTCTGTTCATAAAGGTGTGAATGATTTACGCATGAGTGGTACCACTTGTGGATTCCCAAGTGGAGCGATGATGGTTTTTGTTCTCGAATAAGTTTACATAGAAAAGAAAAATAGCAAACAGCAGTCCCAAAAGGCGGCCTCCCGGCAATGTCTTGGTTCAGAATTTCCTACACTATATTGCTGATGTTTTGCCGTTCCTACTTTTTCATTAAAATTGCCCGTAAAGAAATATACAGAAGAATACATCACGCTTATTCTATGCGGTTGGTCTCCACTTGAAATATCAACTGGAAGAATCACAGAAAACGACTCTGAAGAAGGCGAAATCCTAAAGGGCATCAGCTGTTACAACTAAATATGTGATAATCTCCTAGTGTGTGTTAACCAAGAGTCATGCAGAATTTCTCGATGTGGAGGAAGTCGTTGAGATCGTCATAAAACACACTGAGATCCGTATTATAAGCTCTCGATACTGGTAAGTAGCAGCTAGTGATAGGGTTTTTCGTTCTGATAATAACGAATAGGGCACGCAAAGGGCGGATGCAGAATTTCACGAAGACTAACAAATTTGTAACGGAATGGCAGCCGATGAAGCAACGCTACCTTCATTAACCTGAGAAATTTTCTTCTCTGTTACAGCAAAGGTTCCCTCATTCATTTATGTGATGAGAGTCCTTCTATTCCCAGATTGTTTAAGGGCGATCAGCTCGTGTTTGATGCGGTCCGCGTGATCTAGAAGAACGCTAAGATCATGCTCCGAAAACTTTGACCAGGCACTGCAGAAGCTTGTCCCGATGGCATGTTGAAGGTGCACCATCAGTGTTTAGCACCAGTAGTACCTCCACACAATGAATGGTGGCAGAGTGTGGTGTGTTCAGGAAATTCGAGGTAGCCGTTAGAGAGTTCCCAGCTCTTGACGAGAAGCAGTAGTCGGCCTTTTAGAATCAGGTTTTCTTCTTCGCGACCAAGTTTCATCTAATGCTGCAGCGATTACCGTGACTATAGCTAATCCTGTCTACTCAACCAGCCGCTCCAGTACAATTCGTCTGAATTGCATAAATATAGGGAATTATAAAAAAAACTACGTAATGCTCTAAAAAAGCTCTCGGCGTTGTCAATCTCTTAGGGATGCGCCATGCATTCAACGTCAAGCATCGTTTGGAGGTGACTGAATGCATATCTGGCCTTTACAATGACTCGCGGTAGCCTACAATGTACGAGCCAGTGCTGCTATCCTCCCAGACAAGTCTGGTACCAATTTGCCGACCCCGGAGGGATGGAAGGCGTCGTGGGCCAGGGGCGCGGGGATCGATCCCATGTGTGTTGCAGGGCGTCTTTGACCACTGCGCTACAGGTGCCCTCAAAAAACTACATAACCACAGAAAATAGATTTGTTGAATAAGTCGCTACATTTAACCAAAAATCGTCTCACCTAGTGAGTCGCCGCCCAGTCTTGATAGCAAAGCCTTTCTAGAGTCGAGTACAGCAAGCACTTCATTCCCAGCAAAGTCACCCAAGTTGAAAAGACGGCTGATATTTTCAGTTTACGGTCGAGCTAAGAGTAACCTGATGCAACGAAAGACCGTCGGGTTAGTATTAACTCAGTCGCAAAGTAACAATCGGGCTTGGACTGGGGAACACCATTCCACGTTTATCACGGGATCTTAGTAGAAAAATCTTCCCAGTTAGCCAAAATAGCAGCATTCAAGACAAATAAAGGCTTTTTTTGTTGTACAGAACTTTTTGTGAAGTGTAGCTTCTCAGACATCGCCTACGTGAATAAAAAACAACTGCTAGAAAAGTAAAATATTGTTTAATAACAGGCCTTTTCACTGAGAAGAAATAGTTGAACACCAGTAATACACTAATGATGCCGAGATATTTGCAAAACTCCAGACCGCCGGGGTCTGCGATGGAGACCAAACACGCCACTAAACACTATTATCCTTTCCGGGGTCTAATGCGTTCACCACCACACCATGCCAGCTCTTCGTTTCGCCTTTCTCTCAGCCGTCTTATTGACCTATAGGTGCTATCAGCAATGCCCTGTCAATGAGATTGGTCTGGGCAGCACAAATCGGCACTGAACCCAGTTAAGGTGAAGATAGGGTACAAACTTATAATATCGTCACTTTTTACTTACTCACTATTCTTTTTTTAGTGGCAGGGTATTATATGAAATATAACCATAATAATGTTAGGATATCCAAATAATATTATAAAAAGTATTGTGAGAAAATACCCTGCCATCATGAAATAATAAGCAGCAAATAAAAAAGTGACGACAAAGTAGGAATACTCTGTTAAACCGACCTTCCCTTAACCTCAGCATTAATAATCAATAGGTTTCTGGGGATTTTTTCAGCTTGCACGAGGTTGTTATATAACCTTTTTTCGGCTAAAGCTAGAGCTGAAAGTTAGAGCAATTAGAAGAGAATAGTTGAACAGTCTTCGTGGCAACGAATAAAGTATTAGTGTTTAAAAGGTTGGGACGCTTGATTACATCAATAATTTATGGAGGACTTAAGCAGGTAACAGTGTGAAAGTATAAGCAGCGTCAGATCCAATTGAAGCGGTTTGTTGGTACTGAAGTCTATTGGCAATTCATCGACATGCAATGCATAAGACATCAGCGAATACAGAACGGGAACAGTTGTCATGATGTCCAGGTCGACGTGTCGTCTCGTCTGGTCTGCAGGTAATGACGACTAGTATTTTTGAGCGGGTCCGCCACTGGGATGAGTTACTAGGGCGAAGGTTGGCCATCAATTACTTCAATCGCAACAACCACCGACATCTGGAAGCTGCAAAATGCTTTGCGCCATAGAGGCACACACGTCGTCTTAGATTTGTTATCCACCCAGGCGCCATCAAAACATTGTCATTATATGTTTCAACGATTTGTTTTGTTAAAAAATGTTGCTCATAATGTTACGTTGAAGGAGATTTCACAATAGCTCACACAAATGATTAAAAATGAATGCTGCTTCTTTCGTGTAGATTACTCACATTCGGGTATGGATACTTGGATGGCCCCGTCCTTACTGGTTGTGCGGAACCCAGCATAATTTCCATTGTTTCGGAGCTTTGCTGGTCTAGTCATGGTGGTCTTTTGGAGTGCCGAGGTCAGCAAGCCAAAGTCTGTCCTAGGTCTTAACCACCATAGGTAATCACAGCCTTAGTAGATCAGCGGAAGAATTGCCACCATGCGACTAGTTTGATAGCAGGACGGTGGTGGATACTGGTATTAGTTCACTCTTAGCTGGACTTCCTGATGGAAACGTCGGAATCCTTCTCAGCTTGGGAGGCCATGGTTGGGGGGATGAATCTCCGCGCTGTACATCGCAGCCCGACACCCAGGAGCATCTACTAGCCATGATGAGGCGGTAAACGGTTGGAAGGTATTCGCATGTGATGTATTTGAAAAGTCGATATAAACTTTCGTGCATATACCAAATTGACAGAGATTATAGGAAAAAGGGAGCGTGTGGCGCAGTGTTCGGAGGCGGCCCGCAACACACAATGGGATCGATCCTTGTGCCTCGGCCCAGCAATCCTTCCATCCCTCCTGGTTCGCCAAATTAGTACCAGACTTGTTTGGGAGGACAGCAGCACTGACTCGATACATTAGTAGGCCACCGGGAGTCATTATAGAGGCCAGATATGCATTCAGTCAGTCACCTCCAACAATGCTTAGTGAAGCCGAGTGCATTGCGCATCCCTCACGGATTGATCAACGCCGATCAATCAAGCTTTTTTTATTGGAAAGAATTATAGCTCCAGCTTTTGTTTAAAAAAAAGCAAACACCTATCGAACGCTATAATGGCTACGCATTGAAGGGATTTCTGTTCTCCATTATATTATTTATTGTATGGATTTACCCTGCGAAATTGAGATCAGGGAGAGAAAGAGAGAGGGAATTTAAGAGCGTTCTCATTTTTTGAAGCATAAATCTCCGAAGAAAAAGCTCTTAAGAAATAAATGAGTGGATTCGTCAGGATTGCTAAAAGCTTCCATTAAAAAGAATTGTTGCCATCGATAATGAATTTTCTACCACTTCGATTGTAGTTGGGGAAAATTGTAGTCGTTATTAGCAAAACATACTTAGCAGACAAAATTAGATAGATATAAAATTAAAAAGGATACTCCGAAGGGACAAGTATGATTGTTGATTTCGAGCCTGAAATTTGAAGGGACATATCCTCTTTCAAGCTGCTTAAAATTAGATCAAGAGAGAAGATAGATGACTGTCAAGAATGCATGAGGTGTATGGAGAACGAAACAAACGCGAAGTGGAAATATGACGACGAAGACAAGTAGAAGACACGAAACAAGTGACTGAAGGTCCCGTTTGGAAAACATTATAGTTGTACTATCCTATATAAGAGTAATTACAACGGTGACAGAGTGACATATACGGAAGAACTTCTGGGAATCGTATAACGGATAACGAAATTCACCGAGTGACTTTTTTTCTATAGAGCGTTCTCTTGAAATGAAAAGTCAAAAAGCAGAAATCGCTTGCATCTACACTTAGTCGGATTCACTGTCACTGAGGCTGAAGTTTCGTTTATGACGGTGAAAAGCGAATTTAATCGTGGCAGACTTTGAGCGGAAAACTACGTTACCTATTCACTACTGCGATAGACGCAAAGAATTTGGCGCTAATATATCCCTATATAAAAACGCCAAAAACGATCTGTAAGAAGAAACAAAATATTAAAAAGGATAAAGAAGGATAAAACCCTCGGCGTTGATCAATCCCTGAGGGATGCGCCATGCATTCGACTTCATAAAGCACCATTCGGAGGTTATTGAATGCATAATTGGCCTTTACAATGAATCACAGTGGCCAGCCGATGTACTTAGCCAGTGTTGGTACCTTCCCAGACAAGTCTGGTACCAATTTGCCGACCCCGGAGAGATGGAAGGCTTGGTGGGTCACGGGAGTGTGGATCGGTCCCACGTGTGTGTTGCAGGACACCTGCGACCACTGCGCCACACGAGACCTAACAAAAAACGAAATATTAACGTTAGGAAAAAACTTGTCATCGCACTGCAATGCAAGATGAGAACTTCAGTTTTTTCAATCTTCGCGAAGTAATCCAAATTCGATTTTAGCATTTTGGGCCCTTTCTGGGAATCGCGCGGTGACTTCCGCTTCTCATAGTTTACGAACGTTTTAAGAATCTAGTGATCTGTAATAGTCCACACATGCGACAGTTTCCTATCAAAACTCTTGGCAGACACGAAAAAGGACGAAACTTCTACCTCTTTATTAAGGTCTTATCAACGCTCCGCATCAGATATGCGACTCTTCCCTTACTTCTATTTTTTTTATCACTCGTTAGATGGTATTTCGTAGAAGTTCTGAATAACAACGGAGGTCTAAAGTGAAGATCTCAAACAACTCTTCCACCGATAAACAGTGAGTAATGTGCCAACTTGACACGCGATATCGTCCCAAGTCCCGAATCATTCATGGCGAACGCAAGACCCACGACGACAAATCGCTAGGAAACTAATCAAACTAATACCGCTGGGAGGGTTGCTATGTCGTTTTCACGAAACGACTCGATTCGATGCCAGCAGAGATTGGGTCCAAAATGTCACGCACAGGCGACGAGTAGCAAATGGCAACCAATCCAGAAAATTTCACTATTCCCTGTGAAAAGCACGGATAATCCCTTTTGATTTCGTTTTACTGGGTTCCTCATTTTTATGTGTATTTATCAATAAGCAATGAGAGGTGATCTTTTATGAACTGTGGGAAGGGAGTTCTCATGCCCGCTCTTCCATCCAGTAGTGACGTTTTCATTGGTAGCGAGTGTTTCCAGTTTAACAACCAATGGGTGGCGATCGATGATTTTGCATTGCTGCCGCATGGGACGAAACTTACTTTCATGCCGCTTGCAGATCAGGACAACTCAGCTGTGACTGAAAATCAGAACATGATGGGAAGCCACAATGATGTCAAGATATTTGCGAATAATAGGTAGTAGACAAAAAGATGTACATAATAGAAGGCTTTGGCTTTTTCAACAGTGAACAATGATTTTCTAGAGAACATGAGAAGTTTAAAGCATTTCTGCGTTAAGGAAGAGGTTGCTGTATCGCTAGTGAACGTATAGCATGTGTATTACTATGGTCGATCAAAAACCGTACCACTGTGAGCACTTGGATGTATTTTGCTGCTAGTACTGTGTTCGGTGTCTTTACGCATACCCTTGCCATACGACAACGGATAACGAATGGAGGATAAAGCGCTATGAATCTGTAAGGGATGCGATTCTGCTTCAGCAAGTGTCGCAAGAGGTGGTTGAATTCATAGCTGGCCTGTAAGGTGGTTCGTAAGGGCAAGCTGACATATCAGATCAAAGTAAAAGCATGGCTTGAAGAAACGAAAAGCAATTGTTTCAGCGTGGTAGTGGATTGCGCGGAAGCCCTCGGCAAGGGGTGATTGTGGATTCGAAATCCACTTGGGGAACCTGAGTTTTGCTCATATCTCTGCATTCATATGATTCTACTAAGTCAGCGTTTTAATCTCAATCTCATACCTCATTCTACTTGTACTTATGATTTTTTAACAGACAGACAACACGGAAACTCAGCAGACTTGTGAAGAAGACTTTGTTCCATCGCTCTGAAGGAATGTAGAGCTCTTCAATTTCACTTAGAAATTGGGGTAAAGAAATGCTCAGTACTGTGTCATTTTGGAATATAGCTCTAGATTCATGCACTTTTTCAATTAAATTCCCTACAAGTTGAGATATCCTTCTTAGAAGGGGTAACTCCTTTCCTGCACGCATGAATTGAAAGTAAAAAATCGTTCAATAAGATGAAAGAAAGGCAAGCTTAAAATTTTCTACAGTTTCAACAGAGAAACCAAATTCATCGTCTTATGACCCTTGAGGAAAGCTGCAGAATTTTTCCGAAATGGAAGGTGCCTTTTTGTGAAGCTATTGTCATTCGTCTTTCTCTGTTAGTTTATTCTTCTTTTTTTTCTTCTCGCTTCTTCCTACCTTTGGTCTCCGTTAGAGGGATTGCTGAAGTTCCAAACTTGTTCTTGCAAGCCATCCTATTGCAACACATGATGTGATAGGAGGACGTTTCGAAGGTTTGTTGGTGAACATCTACTTTTCGCACGACGACCGACAAGATAGTTTGTATAAGATTGTACTACAAGATAGTCGAGCTTTGCAATAAGAACTGAAGAAAAATGAAATAAAATACGTGTATGTAAGAAATCCATCAACCGCCTTGGAGGTAAAAGTAGTCTTCCGCCATTAAATTCATCTTAAGAGCACTCGAAGGAAGTAGG
Organism: Angiostrongylus vasorum; assembly: GCA_018806985.1. Taxonomy (NCBI): domain Eukaryota; kingdom Metazoa; phylum Nematoda; class Chromadorea; order Rhabditida; family Metastrongylidae; genus Angiostrongylus; species Angiostrongylus vasorum. The sequence continues at coordinate 214,335 of JADANN010000356.1, read as the reverse complement.
TTTACTGAAACTGTGCCCAAGAGTTGGTTACACCTGCAAAATTTCGATATTCACATATTCACTGGGAGCGATCGCTCTGTCACTTTAGATCTGATGCATTATTCAATTGCTAAACCTTAAATATAATTTCGATTATGATGGAAGGGAATCTCTATATGGATTGTCGGTACATAAATCTTTCCTTGACCGAAAATTATGCGCAGTGAAGGATCTGTCTTGTTGAGATCTGTAGGAAGAGCAAGAAAGGAATCACTACGCAGGTCATCCACTTGAACTGAACAAAGGACAAATTGATTGACACAGTGGTGTCGAAGCAAAATATAGGAAGAACATTATTAATACCGTCTTCGAACATCGCTGGATCTCTACTCCAAGCAAAATTCAAGTTATCAAAAGCTGAAACCAGCAATGCTCTTCGTGGACAGAAGCGCATAAAAAATCTATAGTGGAGGCGTTAAGAAGACCTCGCTGAATGAGTTCAGGTTGGACGTACAATTGCGTTACTTTGGAAACGGGAGTGCTTCAGTGGAGATCTCTTGAGGGAGCCGGCACCTGTACGCCGAGAGCACGGAGGACGTGTGGTTTTGTGTGCAGCCTGTTGCAAGAAAACACTAAGGAATTACGATTTCGTGGAAGTGAGATCTGTTGGTCCCATGGGAACATTGCTAATTGATGGCAGTAATCGCAACTTTGTTGCAAAGATTGCTTATTTTGTGTAGGATTTGCAAATTGCATGCATTGATGAATTATAAATTGTAGATTGCAAAGTAAATATTCTCGAGCAATGCGTCTACAACACTAGCAAAAAAGGGAGACCTGATGACTTCCTTTTTCTAGGTCAATTTGTACTGAAGCACATTTTTAAGCATCTACTTTCTCAACACTGCGTCAGTCTGGCTAAGTCTCGTCAATGGTTTGTTACGGCGAAAAGACGACTTAAAATGTATAACTTCAGAAAACACATAAAAAGTCCTTGTGAGGCATACTGTATTCAACAACAAAAGTTTCCCACTACTTAAAAAACATGCTTGAAAAGGGCTTTTTTTTGTAAATTATTAGGTGTAGAGAATAGTCCCCTGAAGGGACACAACAAATGAAACATCTGCGTTGGGCAAGCTGTGAATAAATATAAACAGAGCAATGAAAAAAGGTCTTTGTAGCCAGCAATAATTGAGGAAGAAGTGCATTGGATGCAATGCACTTCATCCACTTTACCTCGTTCCCCAAAGGCATCACACAATCTATCTCGAGGGTGGTTATTTGTTGAAGAGTTCGTTGATAGGGAAAAAACAGCTCACCGTTACTTGATATCCAAGTAATCAGATATAACATGTTGGAAAAAACAGAAATTGTATTGTTAGCGGTTTAGTTTAATAATACAGATATAGTGGATAGACTTTTCTTCTGTTCTTCCCACAAAAAGAGGTTTCAAAAAAAGCGGTGGAGTTCCTCTAGTAACAGCACTGCTCTGAGGAAGGCGAAATTGCCGACACGACAGCCATCGACCAACAACACCAACAACAACGACAACGACGACAACGACGACAACAACAAACGACAACGACAACGAGAAATTTACACCGACCCACCATTAGCTTAACAAGATCAGTTTATAAGATCATATAAATAAATGCATCAACTATCTATGCAAAATTTGAATTATTAAGAAGAAGAGGTTTTATTGGTCACTCCATGCAGAAGTAATTTCTCTCGAAAACGAAGATTCGAAGGCATGGGGAACGCACAACTAGTAGAGTAGAAAGTGGTCATTACTACGTATAGTGATTTTCATCACGGTTATTTATTATTAAGCTTAATATCAAGATGTTGTTATTTAGAGAATCAGCACCATTTTATGTCTCAAAAAGTGTGCTTATTTCATAACTCATTTTTAAATTAGTTTTTGGAATATGCAAGAGTTCTATCTAAACGAGTTCATCTATTCAATAGAGAAGTTCATGGCCTGAGAACTAGTAGATTTCGTTTGTGGTAGAACAGACCTAGTCAAGGTCAAAATGCAACTTTGAAGACAAAGAGGTTTATGGAAAGAGTGCTTACTTAAACATTCGTCTCCAACTGACATATGCCTTTACGGTCTCTAGGGAGACGATGAAGCTTGACCGCCTCAGTTAGTTACAGAGTTCACCTGCTTTTTTCTAAACTTCTTCCATCGGTGGCATTTGCTAGCACTATATTATCGGTATTTTGTAGAAAAGATAATAGAGTAAATATTGAGGCTTGAAAAAAACGAAGCAGAGAAAAACTGTAAAAAATAAAAAGTAACGCAATGAGCAAAGAACTTCTGAAAACAGGCATTGCCTAGTAGCTGGGTATTACTGCGCTTAGATTTCACACGTGCAAATCGTACCAAGCGATAAAATCTCAATTTTCTGCAAAACACCAGGATCAGCATAAGGAATGGTGTAATTGGTCCGAGACAGATAGCAATTTGTGCTACAGGTCATTGTCACTCATTCTATTTGGTTGTTCAGAAATAAATGAGCGCTTTTAACTATATTATTTAAAATGTCATAACTTTCTTCAAACAAAAACTTGCTAATATAAAAAACCATTTAAATTTGCACAGTTTTTCTCAGCAAAAAACAAATTTACTTTTTTCTAGCTGCTTAAATTTCTGGAATTCTAGAAGCGATGAATCCGTTGAAGGCATTTTTGCGCCGTCGTGTTTGGTGAAGCATTTCTCGAGCAGAAAGCTGTCAAGGTGCTCGAAGAAGTGGTAGTGGCTAAGAAGGATCTGATAAATATGGTGGATGAGGCATAGTTTCAAAGCCCAACTTGTTCAACTTCTGCAGCGCTGGTTCTGCAATGTGAGTTTCAATAAATATCTTAAAATGCTCATTTATTTCTGAACAACCTAATACAGCACAACAGCTTATCTAATGATCTTCGACTATTGCCGTCAAACCGCATTTCGTCCGCTCTACAGGTAGCACACCAAGAAAACAGCTGTATCGATCATTGTTAAACTAAGGTATTCATTTGCTTCAGTGAAAAAGTTTGACCTCGAAATTACGTGCAGACTGCCGGTGGGAAACGAATAGGCAGCAACCAAACGTAGGTTTAAGCCTAACCCTAAATCTAAGCCTGAGTCTGTTAGGAATCAGTTCAACCATTGTATCAAAAAGCCTATCGATTACCGGAACTTTTTTAAAATTCCACAGCACAATCATAACGATACATAGGGAATCCGATGTATTCAGTTTGAACTAGCAATCTACAATAAGATATTCTTTAAAGTTCTCGCTCTGGTGGGATTAGGTGACACAAAAAATAGGAATAATTGCAGAGAAGGAATCTGGTATCGAAATTTTTGTTCAACACTACAAGTCCTTCGTAGGCTCTTCCTAGCGTGAGACGAATTTGATAAAGAGTTTCCTCCCAAATAATTTAGGTCTCTGGCAAGACAGAAACCCCCACTGCTGCTTTATTCTTGATGAGAAAGGAATGTTCAAACACCGGAATACCCAGTGTTCTGATTCAAATTCAAATGTCATACAGGTAACATTATACTTTTCTTCCCTCTGCTTACTCATCTTCCAGTGTTAGGGCTACTGCATACTTTTGCTGGAATGTTGTTGTCGAAGAGTAATCTTGGCTGAGTAGAGTTAGATTATCAGGCATTTCTGCAGAATAGGCCACATAGAATTGGTTCGGCACCAGTGCAATGCGTTAAGAATAACATCTGAGTAATGTCATAATTTTTGCTCCATGTCTTGCTAAGCGCAACATGAAGACCTGCATATCAGTTTTATTACAATAATTGTTTTTGACTACAGAACATCACGTGCAAAACGGCGGTTTAGTCAGTTTCCATTCGATGATGTCGCACACCGTTCTCCTTAATGCCGAACTGGTGCTAGATTTAGTGAAATTAGACGAGCGCGCTCATTATCACGCCAAACGGTTCCGACTTACGGAGAGTATTTCAAGAATATGACTCTAACAGATCTTTTCAGACATTGGTGAAGTGCAGGCAAAGTAAATGAATAGCTGTAGGCAACAGGTCAAAATCTTATGAGAAAGGCAGGATCACGGATTGATTACACCTACATGATGGGTCACTATATCAAGGGTCTGGGCATATGGGCACTCAACTACAAGTCGTCGTCAGACATGACGTTCAGAAATGTTGCCACGACACTTTCTAATAAACCGCTGTTTTCAAGTACGCTAACGAGAAAATGGAGGAAAAATGAAGTGATCGTACTGGCATCAACAGAGTCCCTGATTCTAAAATCACCTAAATTGCAAAGGAGTTCGTCCGTTTTAGGCTAAATAAACCAGGGCATTAATATAAATAATATTTCATGGAAATTGTTCAAACGTCATATTTTGAGGAAAAAATTGTGAAGATTGCCATTATAATGAGGATTTCTTTCAAAGTTCTGTATACAGAATGCGAGCAAGCTCACAAATATGCATAAAAAATTTTTTTATGATGCATATTCATTCTAGGGAGGCGTCCTCTGAACTACATCCTGGCATCAAAAAGCTCCAGATAGCGAAATGTTTGGAAATCAAACCAGAAGAGGTTCATGGGTTCATGGTTATTCCTTTATAAGAACGTCTTTCACGAATGACTGCTCTCCTATTAGTTTCTTCCTGTAAAAAATGATTAGACATAGAAACAATTTCTGTGGTTGTAAACGAGTAAGGGCAAGTAGCGCATCGGTACTGATGTCGCCCATCACGAGCGCGATAGTGGTTCGATACCGTACCGGATCCACCAAACCTCTCAACCTAGGGACCAAAATTTTTTTAGAGACTGCTTACTCTGTGCAATTCAAATGGGAACACTATAGCCAGCTATCTCAGCACTTCATTGAGAATCGAGTCAACCAGCATTCTACGACATTCATGGTGAAACGAAAGTCGTCAAGCAGTAGCCAAAAGCCACACGCCAAAAGTTCGATGACCTTTGTGGATAGTGGATGCGAGGAAAGAATCTAATGCAGAAAGTGCTTGGATCCTCGCAGTAGATGTGAAGGCGGGTCGTGTAAAAATAAAAAAAGATAGTAAGAGACCGTCATCCATAAATGCAGAACGAAAGAGGAAGAAGCAAAAAATGGTCAATAGCAACGTTATGGCTTAACACCACCGCAGGCAAACAAGTGGAACCCCTGAAACCACTTCCTGTTTCCGACTTTTCGACTTTTGATAAACTTAGGTATCGGTTTGTTTGTCATCCGTTCATTATGCTATTCTATTGCTTTGCTTTTCCGTTCCTCTTAACGTCAATAAAGTCTTAATTCGCAGCTCTCGAACTTTAAAAACCAAACTGTGCTTCGATCACTCGTGGCACATGAAGGGACACATGACACCCTTAGCATGAGGCTTTTTTTATCCGGAAAAAAGCCATGTACGGTATTTCAATCATGTTTGCTTCAACCTGGGGCCCCCGTATGAAAAATGTTGCATTCTTTCTCAGCCTGTGTGAGATCCTGCCGGTATTACTGCCCGCCGTACATCATAGTTCCGCACCTAGAATCCTATAACCACGGCGAAGCGATGAACCATTATACAGAAGTTTAACTTATGAAGGAAACCAACTTTTTAAACTCGAGTTTTTGTCTGGCTGCGGATTTTTTGTAGTTGAAAAAAATGAGGGCGCAAGAGCAGCATTTGTAAGAACTAAAATAATAAGGACCTCACCAGTGGTTGGCGTTTTAATTGCCATTTGTTGTGAATTGTTTCGTAAATGAACAAAAGTTTTTGAAGAACTTTAAGCCTTGTGTGTCTTTTAAACTAAAGGACTACTAAAAAAAGGCGTGTTTAGTTGTCTTTCCTATAGGTGTCTACTCATGACTGGTTAGTATTCTCACCGGCATATCAAGATTTGATGGAAAAAAAATGAGAAAAAAGCATAACATGACTAAATAACAGGCTAGTCAAGGTAGTACAAAGCCTAATTACCATATAAGTCAAACGACTGGCGGCTCCTGCTATTTTCTAGAACTAGCAAAAGTTTTCTTGTCAATACAGTGTGCGAGAAGGCGCTGAGGAAGCTTTTGGCTGAGAAAAGGGCGCCTTAGCCGAGCTGTTGTTGCCCGGACCGACGTCGACCGGCCGAACGCAATCAACGAGGCGAACCTCTTCACAAATGCAATGTTGGCGAGTCACGAAACTCGTCTAAAACAACAAGTGTATTGGCAGATGAGAACAACATCAATTTGAAATGATCGTATACGACTTCCTAAATCTTGGCGGCAAACTCTGTTCCAGTAATTCAATTGTTGCTTTAAATTCACATGTTTGTTAAAACATCCCGGCCTGTGAGCTTATTTTTTATGGACAAAACTTGATCGATAGGGATTGCTAAAAAACGATGAAAAATGGAAAAGAATGTGAAAACTATACCAGGTTACATAAAGCCTTGCAGCAGAATTGCTATGAAAAACGTTCATTTCATTAAGTGAACGACAATTCAGCTTGCACTTAAAGTTCTAATAAATCGCTCGAAAAAAGTAATCGTAAAATCTTTCAATTATACTCAAAATGAAAATTGGGCTTTTATTTTAAGCCAACCGCATTTTTCTTTGTTGTTTCTTTGTAAATTTTGTCTTGCTCGATACAAAAGCATAGCCGGGCTGATAAAATCTTTGTTAGCGCCCAGGAGCGCTTGCAAAAGTTTTTAATGCCATATTTCACCCTGAAATGCATCTTTCTTGTTCGTTACCTTTTCAAAGACCTTGAGAAACTTTCAATCTCTTAGGTTATTTTTTGCACCAAACATCTTCAATACGTAGTTGGACGGGTGCTCATTAAAGGTAGAAGGAAATTGAACGTACTCTTTGCAGTCTAAAGCAGGCAAAATTTATATTTATGTGAAAGTAAAGAGTTGAGTAACCCTATATTTCATAATTTCACCCTGTAGCCATTGCTCTAAATCAACGAAGAAAAATTTTAGAGAGATGAGGTGAGTTTTTTGAAGAGAAAGGCTAGTGCGAGTTGAAGCTACAGGGAGCAGGCAAATTCAACTATTACTCGATTGTACATAGTTGAATCTGTGAATAGCTGAATTTGTCTACCACGATAAATGAATGTTGCGAATGAGGTGCTCAGGGTCCTCTGGTCAGTCGAATTCTCGTCTGTGTCCGGGTGGGAGGGCCGGGCCTTCTGATTAGGTTCATTTGATGAGCGCCGATTCCAACACCGATACGAGTCGCTCGCCGAGACTGAAGAAGCCCGGAATTCGCCTTGAGGGACACGACGACGATGATGGCCTCTCAGTAGAGTCTCACAAGGAGCCTATTAACTACAGAGGCTTAAGAACGAGTTGAGTGATTCATATGGCAAACAACTTGATAGCAGTCAAAAAAAAATCTCAGCGTCAGGCCCAGATGAACAGAATTAAAAACTAGAAAAAAAAGTTGTACAGATAAGAATGTGTAGTTGTCATCTGCGAAAAGAACAATGTTAATTTTCCTGAAAACTTCACTTGCCTTGAAGGGATGCTTTCAGGAATTGCTGGACTGGTTTGACCACCTATAGAATTTAAGCATGCGATTAATTTCTTACTGGCTACATTTTTCTTTTGTTAAACAATTTCTTTCTGAAGCGAGTAGGGAAATTGGAGAAGAGGCGATTTTCACACTCTTGAAGAGTTGGTGTCTAATCGATGGTGTCTCTTGAGTTGCTGTTTTTGACGCGAGTAATTAAAAAGTAAAGCGAAGAACTTTATTACAGCACTTTTCGAAAGCCAACCAGTTGCTGTTGTTCCACTGGCTCGTTACCGGAAAGTTGGTGGAAACGTGATTTTACAGAAAACATGAAGAAGTTTGAAAAAGAGAGGAGAAAATTACGCATATCCTTTTTTATCCAAATAATTTACTGTAGTGAAAGTTCTTAAAGATAAGTGAGAAATTCTTGAAGCCATTTAATTAACCTTTCATTTCGGAGTTTCTATTTCGAGGACTGGTGATAATTTCTCGATCAATAGAGCACTTAAAGCGTTCGGACTCTCTGGGTTTGTTAGAAGAGATTTCTCTATGCCGCGTTAATAGCATACATGGCTTTTGCATAGTATTCTTTCTAGTCTAAACATGTTTGGAATTAAAACCCTCACGAATAACAAACTTTGAGCTTTTAAAAAATTGACCGGAAACCGGTAACTGCAAACATGAAGAACACACTGGGAAACGCCGTCGTATCATTCTTGTCGAAACCCCATCTGTTCAGTTGCTTTCATGTTCGAAATGGGATCTTTAACCAGTCATTAGGAAGAAGTGTATCTTCTGGGATCTAGGAAACCATAGTTTCATCGCGGTAAAACAGAGTTTTTTGTACCGTAGGAAAGATTTTCTGTTTCTAACAGTTTTTATCAAGGGATGTGTGGATGTGTGTGGCGCAGTGGTTGGAGGCGCCACTGCGACACACATGTGGAATTGATCCCCGCGCCCATGGCCCGCCAAGCCTTCCATCCCTCCGGTGGTCAGCAAAGTGGTACCACACTTGTCTGGGAGGATAGCAGCACTGGCTCAATACATCGGTAGGCCAGCTCGAGTCATTCTAAAGGCCGGATATGCATTCAATCACCTTCAACGATACTTAATGAAGTCAAATGTAGGGCGCATCCCTCAGGGGATTGATCAACGCCAAGAGCCCTATCCTTTATCCCTTATCCTTAACAATTTTTTATCGAAGTTAATAAAATCACTTTAAGTTGAGAAATGCTGGTTTAAATTTGACAGCGATTGCAGTATGTAACGTCTTTCACTGATTATGCTTATTTCCCATTCCTTTTCCTCATAAGGATAACAGCAGGCTGCCTTCTCTATTCTAAGTATCCGCATGCGCCTCTCCCTAAGAATGCTTTCACATCTATCAACAGTGGTAACGAATAAATGATTAGGCAGTTTCTTGGATTATTAAGCAAACTTGAAGTTGGTATTAACTTGTTACAAGCCTAGTGTTAAATAATCCAAGAAACTGTCGACTCTTTGTCGACTATGCAGGGTTAAATAAAAGTCGATTTTCAGATATATATTATGAGGTAGTACTCATATATTATGAGGTGGACCAACTGAAGGATCCGAAAATCCGCGCTCATCTCTTCGATTCTACGGTCCTCCCAGCGCTCTATTATGCTGCAGAGACGTGGGTTGACACTTCAACCACGTCAAGAATGCTTCGCACTACTTACAGAGCGCTTGAGCGATGTCTTCTGAAATATAACCGGCACTCTCAATATCTAGCGGGAACGCGAAGCTCTGAACTTCGAAATCTGTCAATACATCGATAGCGAAACGTAGATGGGCCGGTCACATAATGAGAAGAACGGACGACAGATGGACGAAAAGAACAGTAGAGTGGACTTCAAGAGAATGCAAACGTCCCCTAGGACGACCACCTACACTTTGGGCGGACGTGTTGGTAAACAAAGTTAATCAGCTGTATCCGCAGCTGCAGTTGTTTTACGGATCACGGTATGAGACTCGCACGAGCTACTATCCTCGAACAAGACCACCACCATGGACTACGATTGCGAGGGAAAGGAACGATTGACGTATGTGCTGGGGTCCGCACAACTCGTGAAGACGGACCGTCCAAGTATCCAAGTAAGTAAGTATTATGAAGTAGTCAGGGATTCGGATTTGGCCTCGGATCTGAGTTTTGCAAATATCTTTGCATCATTATGGTTACTACAAGTATTTCACACACTTTACACTTGTCGCGGGTTAAATGATTCCCCAGTTAAAGAAAGCCCTTAGCCTTTTAGTCAAATGGCCTCGTGACTCACTCCGCGGATGGCGAATTAATGGTTATTGCATGCGACTTTGTGCTGAGACGTAGGTACTGTCAGGCATGAATATATCATCCATGCATAGATATGTATTTGATGGTTCGAATAGTCTATCTACTACAAGTCACAAGATTAGCTGTCTCCAAGGAAGAATGCAATTTTCAAAGGATGAAAACTCTTGTCAATCCTCAAAAGCCAGCAGTGAAAGACGTGGGAAAGCTCTGGGAGCGCTATTCTGGGACTGCAGAAAAAATCAATTCGATCAACATTCTATACTCCCGCAATGGTGCTGAAATATTTGGAAAACTCTAGACTATAGATGTAGCCTACGGAAGAGGTAATAGCGTGTTCGATTCCTACCGCAGACACCTGCGATCCAGAGTTTTCTAAATAGTTCACCATCATTGTGGTTGCATTTCATATTGCAACCTGCCGTGAAAAACTGTAGTAGGCAGTAAATAAAAAGTTAACACTCAATATTCCAATAAGAGAAGCAGGTTACAAATCTGCAGGCACAAACGAGTCTGAGGGATTTTGTGTGTGACGGTTCGCATGCAATCATCGGGAATCTGCGCAATCCACGAAGATGTGTTGTCTAAGTACCTAAATATGTTCACACACATATTCATACGTGTTTGCCCTAAATGCGGATTGTATCCTACACATCAATTCGGATAAAAAGCTTGCAATCCAGTTTGATGGGAAAATAGATTGGAAATGGGTCATACTCGCCTCCATTAAGTGAACTCAAAGTCTGCTTTGGAAGAACTTGGCAGTTTATCTGTGAGTAAAGCCAATCTCCACCGCAAAGCTCCACAATCTACCAGTCGGGGTTTCTCAACAAAAACGGTTGGAACTAAGACTTGTCAGCGTTGTTCTTATTTCACATTAAACAATTATTATTATTAACAATTATTATCAAAAGTTGAATGACTTGCTCATTTTCTCCTTTGAATCCTATTACTATCGTTAACAGCGTGTATGGCGCAGTGCTCGGAGGCACCCTGCAACACACCCGTAGAATTGATCCCCGCACTCATGGCCCACCAAGGCTTCCACCCCTCCGGGATCGGCAAATTAGTAACAGACTTGTCTGGTAGGATAGCAGCACTGGCTCGATACATCGATAGGCCACCGCGAGTCATTGAAAAAGGCCAGATATGCATTCAATCACCTCCAAACGATGTTTAATGAGGTCGATTGCACGGCGCATTCCACAAGGATTGATCAACGGCGACAGCTTTATCCTTTTTTTTTACTATCGTTAAGAATGTTCCCCATGGAAAGCATAGACAATTCAAATGCGTTCATTCTGCTCGCATTATTTTTATTCTTTACAAAGCCGTCCAAGTTGTTTCCTAGTTTTCTTTAAAAATTTTTCACCAGTGACGGACTACCGTGAAAGAAAGGCTTCATGAAGCCAGTCGTTTTTCATCAAAAATTGTACAGCATATTGTTTACCACATCCGCACGAAGAAAAGTAGGTGCTATCAAATCTAATTTTGTTCAATGTTAATCTTCAGGAAAATTCCTTTTATTCTTTCAATCCATTTTCTCGCAAAAAACTTTTACTTCATGTCTCAGTCTGCGCGCTGAACTCACAAGGATGCTAAAATGATCAGTTTCCATCGCAACCCTTTTCTTCTTTTTTATTAATGCTTTTTATTACTTAAGTGAAGATAAATAATAAATGAAGGACAACTAAGCAGAAGAGCTAGAATGTCTAAGTGCAAGTGTGATATGTAACCTATCCAGATCCCACTAAAGGATAAAGGATAAAGCTCTTGGCGTTGACCAATCCCCTGAGAGGTGCGCCGTGAATTCGACTTCATTAAGTATCGTTTGGAGGTGATTGAATGGATATCTGGCCTTTACAATGACTCGCGGTGGCTTACCGATGTATCGAGCCAATGCTGCTATCCTCCTAGACAAGTCTGGTACCAGTTTGCTCACCCCGGAGAGATGGAGGGCTTGGTGAACCACGGGCGCTGGAATCGATATCATGTGTGTGTCATGGAGCCCTCCGATCACTGCGCCACATCCGCCCTGTGACGATATTGACTATTAATCTCAATGGTGAATAGTTATTCATCTATATTCTTTGCCATTATTATTGTAGATGTGAAATTCGGGGCGTGTGAAATAGAATCATTATTATTATTGCACCGAAAACAAGTAACACAAGAGCAAAAGTATTTTAAGATGATGTTGAAAGAACTTTGCGAAAGCGCAGCACAATACAGGACGAAATGTTCCGAAATTAACTGTTGCAAAGTGTACGTCTCCTAGAAATTCTGTCGTGTAGGGTATGAAAGTTGTTTCAGGCACTATTAAAATCTATCGCATGAAGATGCAACCCCGTTGGATACAAATGTGATATCCCTTCAATGCTGCATCTCTTTACTGTGGCACGAGGATGTTAATGGAATTTAGTGGACCGCCTGCACAGCACAGGGTTCATCTCCGGGAAGCCATCTGGGCTGCGAACAAGTTCGATTGGAAACGCCGTTTTCCTAAGGAATTGCTCCCGCTAGTCCGCAATGGACGACAATTGTCTACGGTGAAGGCTTTGAAAATCTATAATAGCTCTGCTGAAATGTTAAGGAGGAAGCAAAACCTGCTCAAATACTAGTTTGATGTAAAAGAGATTGTTCTGGTTGACGAATGATTGGTGCTGATCGACTATCTAAGCAATGTGAACCAGATATGAACCTCAAGCTACCGAAAATAAGTTGGCATTTAAATTTCGAATGCACACATGTCAGTTCATACGACGCTTTATTAATTGATATAAGAACTAGAATAGCCTATAAGGATACTGGGATATGGGAAAAACTCGGAAACTCAGTTGGACTTCGGACCTATTACCCGACCAGGGCAAAACAATGATGACGATTGGCAGAGGGGACAGTATACCACGTTAGCATCCGAGAGAGTAATCGCTGTTTCGAGGCACATTCGAAGTTTTGCTTTAGCTCATATCTCGGTGTACTTGTGGTTGTACTTCACATCATACCGTGGTATGAAAAAGAACAGACAGTAAATAAAAGGTAAGACACTATGAAAAACTACTCTTTTCTGGTAGTAGGAGAAGTAATTGCTTTCTCGCAAGGAAGTCTTGCGTTCCTTCAGCCAACGCATCAGGTTTTCGCCTCCTTTTCGTTTTCTTGTGCTCCAGAATTCCATTTCTCGAGAAGCAAAGCGATCAAAAAATGCGGGATTTTCCAGAAGGTCATCATCACTGATAGTGGCGATTGCTGTTCTTGCTTTAAAACCTTTTGTGGAAAGAAAATAATTTCACTGGTGCTTCATTAAATCTAGAGTTACCTGTTTTACATTGATGCTTATATAACTCGCCATCACAACCCGTGCGCACCCGATTGGCTTTGCCATTCGTCTACAACAAACATCCATGAAGGTGGTCAGGGTGATACGTGAGTTCAACATCTGGCTGAGAATATCTCGTCATCTTGAAGGAGCCGTGCTAGATTGCCTTTATATTTTGGCCCTCAGACAGCCGTTATCCATGAAGGGTCCAAAGTTTTGTCGTTATAGCACAGAGATGCTTCCATGAAAGTAGCGATTTTTGTGATTATAGCACAAAGAGCGTTGGAGGACGATGTAACAAACAGGTTCAGATTGGAAGAATAAGTTCAAAATGATATTGAAAACACTACATAAGTTTGTTGGATATTCAAATCATCAAGTGGCTTAGTTATCGAAAACTATCCATTAGTTACATAAAAACCAGAATCGTCAATGCTTTAAGAAACTGTGTGGGTCAGACTAAGGATAGCAAAGACGGCCTAATAATTCATTTTTTCCTCTGAGTAAGTGATGTGCACCATAAAGACAACTATGAAACTGGATCTATAAAGGGTGAAATGAATGTTTGCGAAGATGGGTGAATTGCGTAAATATTAATAGATGAAGTCTCGGCCAGAGCTTAAAGCATGGTTATGAGCATGAAAGTGCTAAATTATGCATTACTACTGAAGAAAACGTCCGTCATGCGCACATTATAAATGCTTACGAGGCCACCGTCGCCGAAAATTCTCCCACAGGAGCGGTGGCCCCGATGCTCCCTCATGAATAGCGAAATTTGGGATCCTGGTAGGAGAACGCAAATGTGAAGGAATGGGAGGATTTCTTAATTGAAATAAGAATTGGATGGATTTTAAGCAGCAAAAGCGACACACAAATTCAGCAATACATTTTTCGACAAGGGGAACGTCAACACGCTATGGACGCTATAGATATATAGGTTCATACGTTGCCGGGAGTGGACGATACGAACCCATGTGGTACAGTTTCATTCCAGGGCACTTTTTTTTGCAGAACTTTTTTGTCACACTTTCCATATTAATTTACTTGACATTTTACATGGTTGGTACTCTGTATATTCGGAAGCAGACCAATAGAGCAGGCGTCAGACGAAATAAGTTGTGTATAGTTAATAATTTACACCTTCCAACTGTTTATCGCCTCATCGTGGCTGGGAGGTGTTCCTGGGTATCGAGCTGCGATATGCTGTGAGGTATCCATTCCACGCTGGGGGTATTCCAAGCTGAGGAGTCCGGCGTTTCCACTGGGAAGCCCAACTAAGAGTAAACTAATACGAGGGACACACCACTGTCTTGATGTCAAAGAACCATACAGCGATGAGGTTGCATTCTTACACTAGATGCCACATGAGAGACTCAAACATGGAATCGCGACGTCCAAGTAGTATGCCTATAGGAGCCGTGTATACAGGAAATATATTCTATACCCATGACATATTGAGATGTGGCTGAACCGATATCGATGGGGACCATTGACGATATATACAACCAGGAAAGACAGCTGTGCACAAATAATTACAAATGCCTTCTTGGCAGAGAAACTGCGTTCCAGGAAGCTCCACGTCTGTTATCCATTAGAACTTGAGGGAAAGACAATTTAAAGTCCAGTAGGATCGGAGGGTTATAGAAGCATTCAGCTCACAATACTTGTAAACACTTTCAATATACAACCAACGATGGACAATCAACAACCGAAAAATAGTGATAACCCTACACAATTTGTTTCATTGAATCATTGACCGCGGTTATGTGTAAGCAGTCCCAATAGGCCCTCATGCATCTAAAAATCTCTGAATAATTACGTAGGAAGAGGAGTTACATACCCAGACTATGCGCAAGAAAGATTCGTATGAGATATAAGAGAGCAAAAACGTCCGCACCATTTCCTAATTTTTTGGCCGTATGACGTCACGCTGTCCTTCGCCTATTCACCTTCTTCGTATCCATTCATGAGCGTGGTGATCGAAAGCAACTCTCAAGTTTATAAGCGAAAGGGGTAAAGAAACTGGATATGTGGTGACTTGCAGCATTTCCTACAAGCTTAAAAAATTCTTCATCGTAATTGGCATTCTTCTTCATCTTCAGTGATGTCTTCATAAGCATCATGATCACTCTTCAGCCAGAGCTCATCGGTGGCTTGGTCGATTTCTTCAATCCTGTACACTCTTCGATTCTACAGAATTCTATCGTGGACCCACTTATAATGATAATCCAGGACTTTAGAATGTACGAAATATGTAACCTATCGTTATCAAAGCACGGAACTCATACTCAATACAGATGAAACCGTTCCCAAGATCGACTTTATATTAACCTCGGCATCGGATTATACTGTTGTTCTCTTTTTTACAGCAGTCATGAGGTTGTTATTCAGCAAACCTTTACTTCCTTACAAATATAACACATACAACACGACGATATCTGACGTTTCGGCAGTATCGCCTTCTTCAGAGCCTGGAAGTGTACACTAATATGTAATTTACTAGGTCAACAACGCAAACAGAAAGGTGGAGATCTGAACAATAATTATACACGATCACCGGCTTCTCGAAGAACCCACCGTTTTTGTCTGTTCTCCATCAAGGGAGGAGCAGCCGATTATAGTCGCATATGGTTGAACACTGCACCACCCCACATCAAAAAATTAGTTCTGAGAAATGGGGCTATATCACGCGTTATCTCAGGGCATTCTTCCCTGCTATTAATTCTCCGATTTTTTGGAATTTATAGAAAAGGCCTCGAGAAATTTGCGCGTTGGTGTTTTACTCTCCCGTGCGATGATAGCGACTTCTACATCAAAATCTTCTCCGCTATGTTTTTGTATCCTATGCGTGCCTAGTGGCGTGCTTTGTTTTGATTTTCGTTTGGCGTCTAGGTGTTCTTTTATGCGGATACATAAAAGCATGCCCGTTTCGCCGATATATTCGTCCCCGCAAGTACTTTAAGAAATCAGGTATATCGTACCTGAGCTCATGCAGTTACCGTCTCTGCTTTAAGGGCAAATTACGCAATTTGGTGTTTCACATAGAGGATCATACAGGCGGTTACGAACTAACTGACGACGTAGAGTATCCGGTGGTATTTCAACTATCGCTACCGATTCCTCTAGATCTGCCCTTTTAAGCGTCGCTTTATCGCTACACTTATTTCACCGCTAATGAAGGGGCAAGATAAACGGGATTTTCTTTTGGCCAAACCCTTCGTTTTGGGGGCCGTTCTCCTTCTAAACTTATCTCGTGGGATTACATTGGAGATGGCTAATTCCCGAGCTAAGTTGCGCTTTTCTTCCTTTAGTTCCCCTACTTGTGCACACAGAGGTGGCTGTTCGAAACATGTTTCTCTTGAGCGCCCTCTTTGTGTGTGAAGAAGAAATGAACGAGGATGTTCTTGTTACTTGGCTTCCGGTCCCACTTTATCATGTAACCGCTATTTGATAGGTTTATTTGAACGTTTAAAAAGGAAGCCAGTCTTTTCTCGGCTTCTCCCCGATGAACTTAATGTACTCAGAACTGCTCGTTCAATAATCCGAAGCATTTGCCCATCTCCTCCTGCGTAGAGAAGATGACAAGACAATCATCTATGTACCTGCAGTAGAGTAGCGGCCAGAGACCGAGAACGGGGGCTTCTACTTTAGATGTAAACGCAATGGCAAGGCTTGGTGTCAGTCGCTGTCCCAATGCCAACCCCCCTTATTTGCGCGAAATATTTCCCAAGCCATCTGAAAAATCGAGCAATTTAGGCTCTCGTTTAAGAGAGCCATGAGCTGTTGGATGGACAAGCCATGCATATTTATTTTTCCTTCATGTTTAACAAGAAGTTCCAAGATGGCTTCATTGCGGAGTCATTCGATACGTTGGTGTACAACGCAGTAACGTCGATTTTTTTCTGTTGTCGTCGATGTTGTAAAAAAGAGAACAACAGATGAAACCATTTTCAATG
The DNA here is from genome assembly GCA_018806985.1 of Angiostrongylus vasorum. Classification (NCBI taxonomy): domain Eukaryota; kingdom Metazoa; phylum Nematoda; class Chromadorea; order Rhabditida; family Metastrongylidae; genus Angiostrongylus; species Angiostrongylus vasorum. The sequence goes on along the minus strand of JADANN010000356.1, from coordinate 197,289 downwards.
ATAAGATGAACAAATCGCTTTATAAGAATAGATACTTGATACTTGAAACTTAATACTTGATAGTTGAACTGCCCGTTATCACTAGTTGTGCGGGCCCCGGGATAATCACCAATTTTCGGAGATTTGCTGCTTAAGCCATTGTGGTTCCCTGGAATCCCAGGACAGCCTGGTCAAAATCTGCCCCATGTCGTCACCACGACAGGCAGTCGTAACTCTTGTGGAGATTTACCACCGTGCGACTTTGCTACCAAGACGGTGGTGGATCCTGGTATTGGTTTACTCTTAGCTAGGTTTCCTGATGGAAACGCCGGACTCCCTTCTCAGCTTGAGAGACCGTGCCGTGGGGACGAATCCCCCCGCCGTACATCGCAGTCCGACACCCAGGAACCACCTCCCAGCCACGATGAGGTGGTGAACCGTTGGGGGGTATAAGAATAGAACAAAAGCGAAACAAGAAAACCATTTATGTTTTTTCGTTCTTGAGAGTGATAGTAAGTGGAGGACATGGACGAATGACGGATGCCTCAATATAAATAGAAAGAAGGCAAGAAAAATTTGGAACCGTGTACCTAGAAATATGCGCTAAGTCGTAACGGCGAAATATATACCTCTAAAGCAGTTGAACTAAGTCTAACTATAACGTATAGTATTTTTTACTTATCCTACATGACCCGTCATCATATCTACTGCACGGATCCCAGCACTTCCTGCATTCGACTCGTTTTTCTCACATTCATCGTCCACGAAGGTCGTCGAACATTCCGCATGTTGTTTCAGCTACTGGCTGATGATTTCTTCTTTTTTGCTTCTTTGTGGATGACGTGGAATGCTCGTCTAGTCGATTCTACTTGCCATCTTGGAGATAAACGAGCTAAGGAGTTCCATCGTGGATTGGGGGGCGAGCGGTGGGAAAGGTCGAATTTAAGTTTTTGATTCCTGATCAGCAGCTTCACTAACCACTGCGCAACTTCCACCTCTAACGTGCAGTAAAAAACATACCAACAAGAAACTAGGGCAATTAATCAAATAGTAAGTGTCGCAACAAAGCGACTAACTTTCATGGGTGAATTATGTTTCCAACTCCTCAAATTTTTTAGTCATCGAAAAACCGTTGGTAATTGCAGGAAAAAATAGCATCTCCCATCATGTGAGGCATACAAAGTTCAATTTTTAAGTTTAATTGACTGTTATTTCACTTGCTATGGACATTATGTATTTAATAATATCGCGTGGAACGTTGACAACAGTAGCAAATAGAGCATATTATATACACCCATACCAAACCCTATTCAGTGGGAATCCCGAGACCCCAACTGCCAAAGTATCCCAGATAATGAAAAACAATCGAGGGACTACCGAAAAACAAGTGAGGTGGCAGGTACTGATGTCAGTCGCGGACGAAATTAGCCCAAATACGTGCAGCCGAGTGAAAATCACACGTCGAGCAAAGTGGCAGTCCGGTAAACGCTGCGCGTCCGATGTGTCAGTGACTGTATCGTACGTTTGTTTCAGAAGCTGTGTGATTAAGACTGTAGTGGTGCAACTGGTGAAGGTTGAGGAAAACTGCTATCGCCAATGATCATTTGAAGGTGTAATTCTATTCAGATCCACGAAGAGCAATTCTAGTGCTTGAAAAGAAATTATGGGTGAGCCAACCAACAGTTATAGGATTCAAATCGAATACGAATTTGAAGAATTCGGAAGGTGGGTACCAAATGAATTGAATGAAGAGCAAAGCGCTTCCTAGTTATGCAGCTCATTCTGTGATTCTTTTGCAAACCAACGTCGATCTGTATTTTTGCCCCGATTAAGTCATAGGAGAAATGGACTCTGTGCGACAACCGAGAAAGTTTCGCGAAAGGTTTTACGAAGTTGGAACTTTTCTCGAGAACAAATTAGGAAAGTCATTACGTTTTTTTCATACTCGATGGATGGAATCTTCTGGTACAACTGTAGCTATATTGGCTGAAATATTACCACGGAAAAGGAGAAAAATCAGTAAAATGCACCAACAAATGCAGCTTCAATGACCGCCGGTGACCACTAGAAGAAAGCGAAAAAGGACTACATGACAGTCCTCGAGCAAATCTAGTAGAATTAAGAGTTTAAGGGTAGAAGAATCGGGACAAGAACCTCAAAAAGCATGATTGGCTTACGACTGGCTAACCAATCCTCGCTCTTTAAAACACCCTGCCAGCTATTACATGGATTCGAAACGAGTGATTTCGAACGGTTTTTAATCCTTCTGCGACTATGCGCATTGATTGCAATATGCACGGCGTTCTACGTTTCGGACCGTACCTCTTGGTTTCGATGCGATCTCAAAGGCCAGACTCGTTAAAATGGCCGCGGTCGTAAGACGCATGTTCAACATTGATTTCACAAAGGTTGAAAAAAACAACGAAATTCGTTCGCAATGTAAATACGGTAATGGCAAATAGTATAAGGAAATAGCAGTTCTAAAGGGTAGTTCTTACATCAAATATCCTTTAAACTTCAAAGTTTCAAAAAAGACCAATTTTTATTGGGATAGAACTAGAAAGTAGGTACCACGTTGACAAAGATCATTAGATGCCCAAAGTTTTTATTTTATTTGATAAAGTTTATGAGCAAGAACGTACTCGTTGTAGGGTGCACTGCTTTAAGTACGCATGAATGAACTTTGAGTGACCCTCTGTCGGTCTCTTTTTTCTGCCCCACCTCCATCCCTAATTCTGTTCGGCTTCACTCTTCATAATAAATGTTCATGCATATTTAGCTTTCAAGCATTCTTGCTTGTGGAAAGTAATTGAATACCATGGTCTGGAGCTATATCAACCGACAATTTGTTCAAACTCGATCTCAGACAAATTCTCATCACAAGTGGTAATGAAGAAATTGAAAAGCAAGAACATATCGTTCGGTCGGTATCGCGGCTAATTTTCTGCAAAGGAAACTGAGCAGAGAAACAATGGAAGCATGGAAACTTCGCATACGTTGACGAATCCCTCGTGCGATTCAGATGTAGAATTGCCACTAGCCTTTATATTACCACATAAGAAGCATGAGTATGCATTCATTCAAACCGAGGGGTGGCTAAACTTATAAAACTTTGGTGCGTACTGATAGTAATCTCTAATTATCTAAAAATATATGATGTATAAGTCGATCTTTAGCTAAGGATTTACCCTAGGGAAGAACCATTCTTATAGGAATACGTAGGAATAATAGGAAGGGACATCCTATTCACGTCATCCACTGGAAGGTGAACGGAGGAGAGTAGATAGTCCCACAAAGTCCTAGTATTGCTGGAGTTTAAAGTTAAAGACATTATTATAATGCCAACAATTCATGGCGGCTCCTTTCCCCAACTCAACAAAACCACAAGTAATTGAAAGCAGGATTGTTGATTGTTGGCAAGGAATACATGTTTTATGGTAATGGTCGTTAATTATATGCAGGATACATACATATCTATGTATATATATATTTTTCGGTTCAAAATGAACTGGTCTAAGAGGTTTTTTTGCAAATTATTAAGTGTAGAGAGCAGATTTCCACGAGTTACGCCTAACATCACTTTCTGTCGAGGCTAAAGATCCCATGAAGTGCGGTAAAAAAAGCTCTTTCACACAAAAATAAATCGCTAATGATATTTGCATCGAAAAAAATGCAACTGGTCGTAGGGTACCTTAAACGGTGTTTTGTTTTGCTTCAACTCAACCCAAACAGAACCTTATTTCAATAGATGCCTCAAGCGGAACCATCATTTTTTGAACCAATTCAAAGATGTAGTAGTGATCAGGTTCCTAGCCGTGCAAAAATTAGGGTACATTGCGCTCTCATGCAGTAAAGGCTAGCAAAATATAAAAACCCTCGACATTGATCATTTCCTGAGAAATGTACCATGTATTAACTTCATCAAGCATCGTTAGAGGGCGCATATCTGTCCTATACAACGACTCGCAGTGGCTTACCGATGTATCGAGTCAGTGCTACTACCCCACCAAACAGGTCTGGTAACTTTTTGCCGACCACGGGGTCTTGGGGAGCCTAGGGCGTAGGATCGAACTCATGTGTATGGCAAGGCTCCCCTAACCACTGTGCTACACGCGGCCACTGCTCTGATGTTTTAATGATGATAAATGGGGTACACTGTTGTCCAAGCAAAGTTACTTGATGATTAACGGAGCTACAGGTGATACAGATTATTAAGACCATGATTTTTCATAAAATTACTGGGATATTTTCAAACACATTTCATAGAACTACAGTGTGCAAACTTCAATTTTCTTTTGTTTGAATTTTAAAAAAACAACAATGATAACAGTGGGTCGTATCATTTGTATAATATGTGGTGTTTTCCTCTTTCCGAAGAAAGTAGTTGGTCATCTCAGCAGTTTTTTTCTTAATTTGGGGGGTCGACAATAGCATACAGCAGGCTAGGTGAATGAATGCAAAGCAGATAACAAAGACGAGAACAAACTCTGTCGTTTGGAAGACATAATCTGAAATCATGGCAATTTATCGTCAACGATTTTAATACTAATGGTACTTGTCTGTATTTAGTAAAGAATTACCTGAAAATTAAACATCTTCATTAGTTTACTAGACTACCCAGCCTTAATAAAACAGCTTGTACGAGGGAATCCTAATATAATTTCAAATAATTTCTAGAAGCTTGTCCTCTTAGTGGACCACATGCTCTTATTTAGCCAACGTGGGTGTTCTTAGTAAGACGAGAGCCCTAACGACTTTCCACATTTCCTGGGCGGTTAATAGATCCTCGTTGTCGTTGTCGTTATTGTTGTCGTTGCTGTTGCTGTTGTTAGTCGATGGCTGACGTTTTTCGCGATTTCGCTTTCTTCAGAGCTTGGACGTATTTCATACAAGGATAGTTCAGTTATTCGGTGGAAAAAAAGCTCGAAATCCAGGAAGGCGAAGTTGCCGAAACGTCGGCCATCGACCAACAACATCACTCCACCGAATAACAACAACAACGACAACGACAACGAAAACGAAGACCTATACCAACCTCGTATTGGCCAAACAATATCAGTTTATAAGGTCATATATAAAAAAATATATCAACTATCTATGCCGAGGTCTAAAGAAAGTCGGTCTTTTGGGTTAGTAGCTCTGTTACGAAAATAGCCGATATAGTAAGTAAATGAGGAAAGAAGTGGGTTGGGGAAATGAGGTTAAATGCTACTGGTTATGAAAGCAGTTCTTTTTTTCCATAAAAAGTTTTCACAGTTTCAGATGTACCGTTCTCTTTAGTAAAGATGACTAACTAGATCGTGTTCCTTCATCCAGTTCGAAAGGCGGTAGAATACCATCGACAACAGCCTCGAGAACGAGTTGGGAAGAATATTTTTCAAAGGACTGATGATTATACACGCAATTCTGAATGGAAACGAAAGAAGAGTTTGGGATGAATCATTTGAAAATTTGCCTTGTAAGCAGTTGCGAGCTATTTCAAACTTCAAGAGCTTATCAAGCAGCATCATATGGTAAGCAAAAGCAATCAGCGAAGTTATACAGAGTACTTAGTGATGAGAAGAGCAAGCTTAATTTGGACTTCACATTCAAAATAACTTACACTTTTGGGTTACTGAAAATTCTATTCAACGGTATCCATTATTTAACTAACCAGGAAACCGACGAGATAGTTACATTTGTCGGTATGATTGCATGTGTATCTAGCATTCACAACGCCCATTACGTCATCAGCTTCAATTCTACAGTTGGGTTTCACCTACAAGAAAAAAAACGCAAAATTCGGAAAATCCCGATTGTTTTAACACTCGATTAGTCGTACATGAGAGCAACCTGAAGTAAGAGATTAATCGTCAATCCACAACTTTTTGAAAGAAGGAAGTGAAACAAACAATTGAGAAAAAAGGTTTCAGCAACGGACCAGCTCGGACTGTTGTAAACTGAGATTCTCCACTAGCGCTTTGTCCATACCGTACAATTCGAAACCAACTAGACGACCAGTCTTGGAGTGGACACTCACTTTAACTGCACAAGACACTGCGTTGGACATCTTTAAAAAGGCTTAAAACCAGCTGTAAAATAATAATAAAAAGTACTGAACCACGGTATTTTAATCTGACCACTTTTCTTGGTTTTCGTCTACCGATAAACCTACTCTTCACCTGCTACCAGTCCAACACAAACAAATTCTTTCTTGCCCAGTTTTCAAACAATTATTACCTTATCTACAATGATGTTGAGATATTTGCAAAACTTCGGACCGTAGATGTCAGTGGTTGAGATCGAGCCCGTTATTAGCCATTTCGGTGGCTAACGTGTTTACTTCACCACGAGCCCTTCGTTTCGCCTTTCTCTCAGCCGTATTTTTAATCTATAGGTGCTCTCGCCAATCTCTCCCTTCAACGGGATTAACGGGGTTTACGCACATGATGTGTTGGTGAGCAAGTTAACTCCCACGGAAAGGGTAAAGAGAGCGTTCTACCCCCACCGAAGACACCTGCGGTCTGGAGTTTTGTAAATGTCTCAGCACCACTGTGGTTGTATTTCACATCATACCCTACCATTAAAAGGAATAGGCAGTAAATAAAAGGCGACTACACTGTGATTTATATTACCTCATCTATTCTATGAAGTTCTCGTGGAATATCATAGTATCGTCCTGTATAGCAAACTAAACAGCATCCCATTGTGTAACTGCAAAATTTACTGAGAGAAAGCTAAAAAATCACTGCAATAAATGTCAGGGAATGTTTTTAAAAGTTTCTGAATGAGTATAATTTGTTGCACTGATAATGACTTCAGTGAAATGTGGTGTCTCGGCATAATAAAAAGATAGAGCTCTCGGCGTTGATCTATCCCTGAGGGATGCGCCTTGCATTCGACTTCATCAAGCGTCGTTGAAGGTGATTGAAGGCACATCTGCCTTTGCAATGACTCGCACTGGCCTACCGATGTATCGAGCCATCACTTCTATCCTACCAGACTATCAAGCCAGTACTGCTATCCTCCCAGACAAGTCCGGACTTTTCGTCCAACTGGCAATATACTGTCTAGGCATTGCCAACATTTTGGTTTTACAGCATTCTTTATGAAAGCTAACCGGCCACCGTGTCTGTAAAGTCATTAGGGCGCGCTCTTCTTTCAGGAAACATTTAAAATGCATGATCAGTGAACGACTGCGAACATGGTTTTCAATGGTGTAGTCCCGTTCACGGAAAACCATGCGATCACGTCGAATTATAGACCGGGTTCACCCGAACTAATCATATTCATATAGTAAGAATGACCAAGAATAATAAGAATGTAAGAGTAAGAACATAATATAGGAATGTAATGAAGAATGACGTCAACGAATTAGAGGTGGTAAAAGTTATGCCATGTACGTGAAACTCTCAACAAAAATGATCGAAAAGCATATTTGGAAGGAGAGACCAGGTGAAAACCACAACATAGTCAGATTTTTTGGCGATCTAGTTTTGGATAAATGTTTGCGACAAGGTGAACAAGATGTAAGCTAGGTGACATCTACCGCTCGTATAGCACAAGCCATATTTTAAGGAAGACGTTGGCTACATAGCAGAATTTCTTAGGGATGTGTTGTTCAGGCTAAACTGAGCATAAATCACTAAAAAGCCGTACATTTATACCGTAAACGAAGCTTAAAGTAGGCAAGAACACTTTACCAGATTTTATAGCAATAAGTGAAAACGTTAAACAACGAAGTGGAGGAAAGCGCCCAAGGTTCATTGGTAGCGTAGCTCTCACTCATACCACCAAAAGCCGCATTTCAGTGCAAAACCGGTCGTTCACAATGCAAAGTACATGTTCCGCATGTGTATTGGGGAAGATGTCTTGAAAACTCACGAACCAGAAAATAGTGTGGAAGAAGCACCGTAAAAATGCCCATCACTAAATAAACTAAATCCCACCAATGAATTTTCGCAATGCCATAAATAAGTAGCAGATTTCGATAAGATAGCTGTCATTTCAGAAACTATTGTTTACCATCGTTCAATACTGTATCAAATTATGTTTATTGATAAAAACATTGATAAGATTATCAACCTAATGCCAGAGTGTATCCATCTGTTTAGTATTGATGAAGATACAAAGCAAAATAAGATAGGTGCAAAAAATGCAGCACAGCCACTGTTATTTTAAAAAGATGATTCGCTATACCTTCAAACGGTTTACCGCCTCAGCGTGGCTGGGAGGTGTTTTTGGTTGTCGGACTGCGATCTACATCGGAGGGATTCATCCCCCTGGCAGGGTCTCCCAAGCTGAGGAGTCCGGCATTTCCATCAGGAAGCCCAGCTAAGAGTGAACCAATACCAGGATCCACTACCAACCTGGTATCAAACTAGTCGCATGGTGGCAAATCTCCCTCTGATCCACAAGGACCGCGACTGCCTATGGTGGTGAAAAACCTGGGGCAGACTTTGGCCAGGTTGACCTCTGGATTCCACGAAACCACAACGGCTAAACCAGAAAGTGTCTAAAAAAGTGGAGATTATATGGGACTCGCACAACCAGTGAGGACGGTCCATTCAAGTATCAAGTAAGTAAGTACCATCAAATTGTGTGCGATCAATTGAATTGAGTCCAACGATTATTTTGATGATAGTGAAGAGGTGGACCTGATTATAATTATGGTATAGGCAAGCGCAGTGTAAAGCAAAAGGAAGGCGAATGGATAATACAGGATTAGTGAATCCTTCTTTTCCTATGTTGCCCAAAACACGCTTCTTGCCCAGAAATTCCCTTTTTTCGAGAAGAAGAAGGTCAAAGAAGAAGAATGTGTGACTAAATATCCTAATATAATGACAAAAAAAGAACCGATATTTTACATTCTCGAGGACAAAGAATGGAGTTCACATGGCAACATCAATGGATCATGATGTTTTAGTGGATCAACACTGGTCGCATCGATTCAGCAACAAGTTGGTACAGAACCCTGGTCATCTGTCGAGCAGAAGGTAAGTCATCTTTAACACCTTTTACGAAGTGTTTTTTCGTATGTGGTTGCCACCAAAGAAAACTTGTAGACACATCTACGAGTTGTCTGTTAAAGATTTCAAGATCTTCTTGAAACTCATTTTACTTCTTCAGTCGGCAATTTCTTTTTTACCTCCCTAACACCGTCCCTAAGCCAAAAATGGAATAAATTAAGGCTTATAGATGTGATGTGTACCGTCCGACTGTTAATCAAGACAGGTTGTAAACGGAGGATGCATCGTATACGACTCAACTGGCACTAGTCATTTCATTCACATGAAAAACAGTGCGCAAGTCCGCTATACTCCACGACCTTGCCACTTAACTTACTGCAACTACCTCATGGTTAACTCAATAAGTCATTAAGCAATAAGAGAGATAATCGTAAGACAGCAAACCAGGGTGCGTGTCGAAATTCGATCCCGAAATGAACATTTCAAGGCTGGATGTCAGTAGGTCGAGAAATAAACACAATCTAGTGGTGTTCAGTTAAATGTAAGATCGCCTCTCAAGTGGGGAGATCAATGGGAAACATCTTGCTCTGATCTTTACCCGCCATAACGATTTCACCACAGTTGCGATCGATTCGCTCTGGAACGGCGCTAAATAAAGACCGCAGTAAGTGATCAGTTCAGCCTTTCATCATTTGATTTGCTTTTATTTCTAAATATCCCATCATTCTACGAGAACTCCTCTTTCTTATTAGTATAACTCTGTGCTTCCAATATTTTCTACTTTTTTTCTACCTCAAACGACATATTTCCACATCTACTGCGCTGATCCCAGCACTTTCTGCATTCGATTCTTTCCTCGTGTCTATCGTCGACGAAAGTTTTCGAACTTTTCCTGCATGTCAATCCAGATGTTGCTTGAGGATTGTAGACTTCTTTATGAATGTCGTTGAATGCTGATCGAGTCGATTCTCCCTGGAGTCCTGTGATAGCTGGGTCGGAGCGTTTCCACTTAAGTCACAGAGAATAAACTTTCCTCAGACAAGTCTGGTACCAATTTCCTAATTCCACAGAGTTTGGAGGCATGATGAGCTGGGACGGCATCGTACCAAAACCGTGTGCGTGGTGAAGGGTAGGAGTAGCACTGCGTTACTGGATCCTCTTTCCCAGTATTATTTTAGAATAACAATAGTGTTAACTACCAATAGCAAATACATCTCAGATATCTGCAAATAGCTCATCATCATTGTGGTTGTATTTCACATGCTGCCATGAAAAAATGTTGGGTAGTAGCTAATAGTTATACATTGTGATCCAGACTGTAGTTCCCAGGCTAACTGGGTTTAATGCCGAATTTGTGCTCCGCAGTTCGTTCCCGTTGACTAGAGATTGCTGATTGCAGCGTTAAGTTGAAAACTGGCCCAGAGAAGCCCAGAGCAAGGGCCTCAGCGGTGCAGTGGGTAACCTTTGGCGTAGGGTCCAAGTTTTGCAAATGCATCAGCATCATTGTGACTGCATTCCACAGAATACCCTGCCGTAGGCAGTAGAACAAAGTTTTACGAAAATTTCAATATTTATGCATTGCACATATATTGAACTTGCTACGTCATTATAATTGTGATGATGTTGTACAATAAAAGTTCGTTTGCATAAGTTTGAGGTGTGAGGTGTGGCGCGAAAGTTCACTGTAGGTTGCTACGACATCAATAGCAGGGCTTATCATTGCTTCCTGAAGAAAAAACCGCCTACGCAATTTTCTTTCTCGCGTTCTACTTGCAATCTAGAGCACGAAAAACAGTCTACATAAAAATGACGGGTTTCTTCTAGAGCAGTTGGGAAGTGCTGTCAGTACTACGGTTCAAAAGATTTATTAAGGCATGTACATTAACGAATCAAGATGAAGAATAAAAAATATTTTGTTGCAGAAACCTTCAATCGTTCTTGAATTATGTGGGGATTACTACCAGCATTTAGATAAAGCCCATAAATAGCCAAAATCTTAATTGTAGCAACAAATCTGAAACTTATGTTTCATCTAGTTTTATTCATGATGTGTGGTATGTTGCAGAAACAAGTGGAAGAACATGAGACCGAGCATCAAATCAAGCATTATGAAGGAGCATATAAGAACCGACCCTGAAAAACATCACTTTTTAATGAATCTAAATGCGCTCCTTGATAACCATCTCGTTACCACTAAGAACTACTCTTAACGCTATTAAATGCCCCAGCACGAAGTGTTCAGGGTTTTGGTTCAACTGGGTCTTTGACTTTGGTTCAACTGGGTCTTTGACTTCTACAAAAGGTGGAATTCCATGCAGTTCAATTTCTTTGGGAAGAGAATTCCGACGGAATGTTGACAAACCGGAGTTCAGGAGTACTCTACTGAATTCCTTCTGTAGACAGCAGTTCGGCACCTAAAAGGGCCTTCTAGTCAGGACGAGCTGGTAAATCATTAACGGAAGGTGCTTCATAATAGAATACTGTAAAAACGCTGTCACGCAACGCTGCTACTTCGCCAGAGATTTGAAACTAATGACGCAGCAGATCGATGAAGCATACGGATTTTTGGTTTTTATCGATAAGTAGCAAGGCTAGGCAAAGAACTAGTGAAATGATACTGAAAAAATACCTACTTTCACAAGACCTAGAGTTAGGGTCGCAAGGAAAAGAATCTTGGAGCAGACGACGCCAGTGTTTCACTGGAACGTCAGCTACAACCGTTTTCGAAAACTCTATGAAACGGGATTTTTTAGACATCTTTTTTTGTACATTTTGTTAGTTTTGCATCCCCCGTTCAATGTACTCTCCTATTTACTCATCATTTTCAAAATAACAAGGTGTCAATTATGAAAACCCATGTTGGGATGAAATTACAATACCATTGCATTGTCCTTCCATACTGTTATGATTGGTTAATATCGAAGCTGCCTTTCAGTTTCTGAGTGGTAAACTTATTTTCATATCCGAAAGGATGGACGACTTTGTTGATTCACCTGTATAACCGAATGTGACTTTCGGCGGCTGCATGCCGATAGTCCCCCTTCTTACACTAGTAGGCAATAATCAATATCTGGGAAGTTGTTCACCGACTAAGCATTGTCACTGGGACAAATCTCACTAACTTACGTCACACAAAAAATTGCCTTTGTGAAGTCGTTGTACACTCACAATCTTGACGATCGTAGTCGTGATCGTGTTCTTCGAAATAAGGTTGTTTGAGGGCTCGAATAATCAGCGATGCCTCTACCTCATTATCCTCTTTAACATATTCTTCAAGCATTCCCTAAAATGATTAACAATAGCCCACAAAAAAAGGAAAACTTTAGCTAAGTGCTTACAATTGAGAATAAGAAGATTTTTGGATCGAGTTGTTGGTTTTGCCCTTTTTTTTGCTTATACCCGCCTGGTTAGCGCTAAATATTTAAAATAAACAGGTCCCTTCATTGATGAATTGAATTCAATTCAAACATATGTGGGCAAAATAGACGACATAAATTGATTTACATTCATCTATTGCTGAAAATAATCACGCACATCGGCGTAACAGATGCGTATCTTAACTCGTCGGGCTAGCTAACTAAACAAAAAATTAATAAAATCAATGAATCTTTGAACTATTCAAATAAGCTGAATAGAGTTGTTTTCCTGAGGTCGCGAAATGTTTGCTTCGCGTTTTTGTCGAAGGTTGTATTTCTGAACAGTGCAGCGACTGTACAACCGGATAAGGCCCAGTAAAAGACGGCGACATTAGCTCTTCCAGAAATTAATGTTGGATTTCAAACTGTATTTGTAATGTGGCATTTTAACCTTTGCATGGTTGGTTGTGCGATGTGGCGCCGCGTGTAATCGTGGGAAAGATTGGTGTCCTTTTGTTGGCCAATGCTGAGCGCCGGAACTGACGTTCTTGGTGGATTTCGTCGACTTGCTGTAGCCTGGATTCCTGTGGCGGATTGAACCAGTTTAAGATCACATAACCTCCATTTGATTCAATTTCTGCTTTGCGAAGGGCTAAGAAACTTCGTTGCCTTCCAACCACTGAACGATCGTCGCCTGTTGTCGCTGAGAATCTATTTGTTGTCAGACTTCACAATGCGATCGAAAAACGGTTAGTTCGCCCTGGTGCAGAAGAAGTGGCGATGAAACCTTAAAACGTCGACTTCTTTTATTGTTATGCAATTTCTACTGCATTCATTTATCGGACTTCTCCAAATCCAATTATGTTCACACTCTTGTAAACAAATGAGGTACTCATGTCAAGTTCTTCTACAAATCCTTGGCGAATTGTCCGCGTGTTTTTTCCCTCCAAAACCTTCAAATCCTCGTTGTCAATAGCAGAAGGGCGGCCGCAATCTCCCCCATTTTCAAGATCGAATTCGGCCAAGATGACATTTTCTACATCAACATGGCACGCTGAATTTGTTAACGGTTCTGTAGCTCGATACCTCGTTAACCTTTGGAGCCGTTTGCTGCGGGTTTGAATTCGTAAAACTAAACCTGTCGAAACCGTTGTTCTCTTTTTAAGATTTCTAACCTGTAAAATTGGTGAAAATGACCATTTATACTATAATTGAAAGGCAGAGAGCGAATATAACATTACAGTACATTCAAAAAAACCATCCCTAAAACAAGAATACAAGAAAAGTGGCACTGTAAATCGGGCAAAAAGCTGATATTTTGCAGGCTGCTGATATCTGCGGTGCAATAAAACCTAGACGGGAAAAATCAAAGGAAAGCTTCTGATCGATTCCGCTCAGATGCGTGTCACATACGACAAGGTCAAAGCAGCCAAAACAGCACAAAGTTTAATATGAAATACAACGTATTCAATAAGAACAGTGGACTATAAAAGTTTAGAAACAATTTCATAGTCTCCACAAAGACTTCGAAACAACTTGGATCACCATTCAATAGCGAAACTTAAAAGATAAAATAAACATAGGTAAATACTTACTATGACGTTTATGATGTTGTTGCAGAAATCCTTGTCGGCACAGTAACATGATGCGACTAAGAGCCCAAAGTCTACTTCAGCTTGGGTCTGACAACCAAGTTTGCCCTGTTAAAAAAAGGCCTTGGTAGCGGATTAATGAAGTTGGTTACGGTTTTCAGCAGGTTTCATAGAAGGAAGTTACGACGCACAACATCAATTTGTTTATGGTTCGACCTCATACAAGATTAGCCAGCATGTGGCTCTCTCAATATCAGAGATAATCTAGATGCCCCCTTTTTTAACCCCTAAGGCTTTAAACTGTTAATCAAGTGTCTCCTGGGCAAATAATTCCACTAATTAGAGAAAGAGGAAAAACCACTCGATCTTCACATTACCAATACCATAATTGGGTTCGCCCTTTAAAACAATGCTCCTCGTCCACCTAATAAGTCTACCCAAGAAAAGATTCCCATTTCAACCCATTAATTCAATTAGAAGCATACGTCGCACGGTAGAGTTTACCGCGACTACGCTCTCATTTAGAAGTGCAAAAATAAGAGAATTTACAAATAAGTGCATAGGCACATAGCCCTAATCATTACCACGAGCGCTCTTGAAATATTCAGCGCAAACATAATCTTACCTGTAGAGCACTGTTTTCGGTACCATTTGCTGAAATTTCTTCTATACCGTATGCTTGGACAAAACCGATTTTGAGTGAGATCCGGTCAAGATATATTTTCATTACACAACGTTCTGACGGTGTCGACTGAACAAGTGAAAATCGGTGAGTGAAACTTGTGGTGGGCATCATGGAGAAAGAATTGGAAATGTAACCTGTTGGGTACAAGCCATGCCTTCTTTAAATATACAGGAAAAGAAATGCAAACGAAACCTACTGAGTATTTGGTTTTGCTGAGGAAGTGAGTCAAGTTCCCACCGTGGTCCTCATTGCAAGTTAGGGACAAAATACCATCGCACCTAAAATAAACAGTCATCGAAAGCTGTGAATAATAAATGACGCAATAGGCCATGAATATAACTGGTCCGTGTGTCAATGGGTATGAATGGGAGCAAAAAAGTTTCTAAGCACACAGTGAATATCGTTACTTGGTCAAGCACAGTAGTAAATTTTATGTATTAGTGTATTTGGATGCAAATTCCTTAAATTCTGACGCGGCGGTTTATTTAATTTTTTTGTTCCAAGGCAATAATAGGCCTAATAAGCCTGGGTCCGACTTTTCTTTGATACTCAGAGTCTCCTATGCGTGTTTGTGGACGTGGGAAGTTTCATCACTTACTAAACGCAGCTTCAACTACGAGTAGGAAAGGCGAAGGTAAGTAGTCGACAAATCATGCACTAAATAAGCGGCGCTACTTACCAAACCACGTAGAAAACGAGAAAACGCATAAAATGAAATGAGGAGTTTTACTTCCCACTTTTACATATACGTAATGGTTGTTTTCCGCTCTAAGATTTAGAGATATAATAAAGATAAAGAGAGACAAGACGATAAGACTAAAAGTAATTAATGAGTGGAGTATTAATCGGTGAGCATATCAGAGTGATTAGGCATACAGTGCTAAACATCTCTGTCCCTTGATCTGGCCAGGCGCTGCGGAATAAAATTCGCTAAATCCATTTTTCCCTGGGTCATCGAATCGGTACTGGACTTGTCTGGGATGATGAAAATCCTAAAATAATAGATTGGTACGCCATAGAAAGTCACTGTGGGGGCAATTGTGCATTCAACCACTTGTATGATGTTTCATGGTGTCGAATGAAAGGTGCATCCCTCAGCGAATGATCTACGCCGAATGTTATACCATCTATCATTTAGTAGAGTGTTATTTCTGGTGCTGTTTTATTTATTTTGTTATTGTTTTATTTATAATTTATTTCCATATTCGATCGATCTCTAACAACTTAGTATTTTTTGTGCTAAACTGGTTTTCAAAAACGGAAGTGCAATAATCGATCGATGAACCATAAATATTGTAGCAATTCGGTAGCAGATTAATCGGATATTAATGAGAACACTTTGAATGACAAACGCTTTTGAGTCACCTTGTAAACAGAATGGTGTAATTTGGGAGCGCGATGCGAGACTCACAAGAGGAATAAGGAGGACCCGAATGGTCGTTCAAACGAAGAATGATATGACTATAGGCTGGTAACTACTTATATTTCTTGACAGTGTCACGAGAGTCTGCATGTCCATACGAGATTTTCCAATTTGGCTTACAAAAAATGTTATTGTCTAAATAGACAGAGAAAAGCCTCTGTCTACTGGAAGACATTTTCTTTGGAAAGAATCGAAGTCCTTTTTAGTAAGTTTTCTTGTCGATTTCTTTTTTTAAAGAACAGATTTTTAAAAGATTTAAACGTTTATGAATCCCCCAGCGAGCACTAAATCAAACAGTAGCCGGCAAAATACCTTATGAAAAGGTGAAGTTTGCCTGCAAACTAAACTAGAAAGCTAAGAATAACTAGCCCATACAACTCGCGTGCAGCGAACTGATTAGGGGTGTCTTGCAATACTCCATTGCTCGTTGGTTCTATGCCACATACTGGATTAGCCAGCCTTCCTTCGTACTAGTATGACCCTAAAAGAGGGCTTATTGACCACATACGCGTTCATTCGCCTCTGCGATTCATAATTCGGTCGAATGCATAGTGCGTTTCTAAGGGATTATTTAAAGAACGTTCCTTTATCCTTTATCGATGGTTATAACAACAGAAGAAAAAATATTGTAGGAGGAATTTTTCAGAAACGCGTTGGTTTTGCAAAATGGAGGGCGACTAGCACCAAACAGTGATCGTATAGAACTATCAAACAAGGGCGCTTTTCACAACACTTCTATTAGTCACATGGATGGCATAGCTCCCGAAGATGTGAGAACTGTACCCGAAATGAACTTGCTATGGAAGGCACCTCATCATCTGCGAATTCTGGCAAAGGTCGTGTAATTGCCGGCACTCCTGTTGTAGATTTTTCATTGCCAACGAGTGCAATTCATACAATAGCAGGAAAAATCAGGGCAGGTAGTCTTGCAAGGTTGTTCCCCCACCTGCGCAATTTTGGCCACGTCTCGGTAAGGTTCTAGCGCTAAAACTCGTACACGCCAACAAACTACGCCAGCTTTGACTAGAGAAAAACTTATACATATTTCTCTGAGTGTGACTTATGCTTAATAAAAAGAGATTTAGTTTATCGACCTATGTTACTAGGTCTCATTCGTAAGGAAATGTCTCGAAGAGTTTGGATAGGCAAAATCAAATACTTGCCATTTGAGGTACGATAGGATTTTTGCTTAAAGTTCTATGGTTTAAGGCCAATTCCCTATTTTTTCTTTGACTAAACAACATTCACTTTTCGCCGTAAGCCCGTTCATCAACAAGTTACCAAGTCAAGGTCGCGCGTCAACCAACAGGCTCTGCCAGTTTGGGAGACACGAAGGGCACCACATATTTTTTACATGAGACTGATTATGGCTAATCTTTTGGGTCGAAAAGTGTCCGTGGGAAGCTAGTCGATCCTCAATAACATACTTATTATTAACTGGTCATGTGGATGGAAACGTAAAACTGCTCAGGTTCGATAATCCTGGCAGATTTTTTATTCATCAACCTCTGCGAAGTGCCAGTTCCTCAAAAAATATATTATTATTTTCCACTTTTTCGTTACATTTAACTTATCTCCACATGTTATTCGCTTCCATGCACCTTTTTTTCACTGTCTTGCCTCCATCATCCGAAGATATTCGATATGCATGTAGCATCATCAAGGGTTTTGACCTCATGAATATCATCGAATGTTGATCAAGCTGTTTTCTACAGAAATCCCAGGATCCAGCTTGGTATAGTAAAGTCGACGTCAAGGTTTCGCCGCTTCACTGATTATGATCAAGATTTGTGAAAAAATGCCCTATCTTTCCTTCAGTAATAATCGTAGGTATGAAAGAGCTTGGTTAAAACACAAAGAAACCAACGTTGACTTAATGAGCAATGAAATATTGGACAACACATTTACATATCGACTATTCCTCCACCTTTTTTTTCATTTACCTGTTTGGAATATGGGTCAAAAGAAGGAGCTTACTCTCCCATTCATATCCCAAGAAAGAGCATATGAAAGCAGTAGTTTCCCTATCGGTCCAAATAATCCCATCAATTATTTTTCCCCTACCGACCGAAATAATTTCATCTATTTTGTTTTTGTTTCATAGAGCTATGAATAACATTCCACTAATTCGGGTGTCAGATATTGTGTGACTGTCAAGTCGAACAACAGGTCTTCGACAAATATTCCCTCTCGGGATATTTAATTATTAAACTGACCTGCACAGAGCTAGAGTTATCTTAAAACTTTTCAAAAGTCTTCGTTAGAAATAATGGCGAGGCAAGGACAAGTTTTTCCCAAGGAAATTTCACTCAAGTGTTCCTATAAAGGAATTCCTGTTCTCGAAATGACATTCTGCTTTGTCGTTTAGTTTGCCGATTGTTGAGGTACTCTGCGTGGAGGAGGTATTTCGTGCTGACTTCCTACACTGGGAGATTATTAGTGACTTTGCGCACCTCATCCCTCACCATTATAAGTTTTCTGACCCAGATTCGCAAAAAAAAAGAAAATAAATAATCATTAAGATGACGGCCTTCGTGTCACTTTAATTGTAGTGGGAAAAGAATAGCGCACGAAGAAAATCGTATTCACATTATGAGAAAGAGATGATGGGCAACGCATAAGTGCATTTCCAACACCACCACACACCTCAGAAAGCATTATAAAAACCAATTAGGAATAGAAAAAGAAAATGAGATATGGAGAAGGAATCGTAAGAGGTGAAAAGGGACATTGAAAGAGCCGGAAGAGAAGGCATTACTTCTTTTTTTCTTTGTTAAAACTGCTTTGAAGACGATGATGTACGACAGATGTTACACAGCAGGGAGAAGAACATCTAAAAATTTAAACACAAATGTGGAAACATCTTATATGTGGAATGTGAAAAACGATGTTTGAAAACATGTTTTTCTTTACAAGATCGACTTTCTATCAACCTCAACATTAGATTATAAATGTGTCGTTTTTCTATTCCACCAACCGCGAGGTTGTTTTTTAAGCGCACGTTTACTTCCGTACACATAGAACACATACAACACAACGGTAGCTGACGTCTCGGCAGTATCGCCTTCTTCAGAGCCGTTTTAAATGTGAAATGTGAAAGACGACGTAAATAGATGTTGCATAGCAAGAGGAGTACCTCTAAAAAATTAAATTTAAATTCAGAGCTGAAGAAGGCCATACTGGTGAAGCGTCAGCTACCGTTGTGTTGTCTGCGTGTTGTTTTTGTACGGAAGTAAACTTGTGATACAGAACAGCCTCGTGTTTGCTGAAAAAGAAAAGGACACCTTTATGTTTTGTTTGTACTGCTACATTTTTAGACTGTTCCATAAAGTTGCAGAGATGAAGTGTTTCCTGAAATAGGATTCTGTGGGCAATAAAAAAGTTCTCCGACGACCGACTTTCTATTAACCTCGGCATTGATCAAATACTTCTCCATATTCTTGTTGAGTACACTACAGCTATTACTTTATTCTTTACCGCGGTAAAGCTGGCGTTTCGGCGGCATTGTCCCTTACAGAGCTTTAAAAGGTATATTTATATGCAATTTATTATGCAAAGCGCTTCAATAACACAGACAGAAACGTGAAAATCTAAATGGCAATCACATGATCAACAGCTTCTCGAAAAATCCACTATTTTTTTGCTCGCCTTCCACAGAGGAAGAACAGCTGATCAGAGTCGCTTATGGTTTGTAACTGCATCACCCACATCAAATGTCAATGCAATACGGGGCCAAATCACGTGTGACCTCTGGACATTCCCCTTTGCTATTCATTCTAAGGTTCTTGCCGTTTATCCAAAAAGCGGCAAGAAGTTTTGTCCGCTGGTGTTTGGGCATCCTGTACGTGGATAGTGACTTTTTATGTCAAAACTGCCTCCGCAATGATTTTGTATCGTATAAAAAAGGTTTTCGGTGCTAGCGGGCTCTCCTTAGAAAACGAGGCTATATTAATTGATAAGTCTCCACCCTCTTAGGCCACTATTCCAACTAGCAGTGTTCGCTGTTGCTCTTGAAATTTAGATCAGCTAGTCATTTTGGATTTGTGTGGCAGTACTTGTTGTTTGCAATTTTTCCTATGAACTTTACTGACGCTTTATGTTAAATGTTTATCAAGTTCTATCTTCGCCTTCTCGGTTAAATTCGAATGACTTTAACAAATTAATTTTAAGGAATGGCTGCATATAAGGAGGTTAAATAAAAATCCACGCAATTTTTTGCATAGGCTGAGGAGGGAATGGGTGTGGCGTAGTGACTCAAACCCCTACGCCGGATGTTTCCTGGGCGCGGTAAACAGCCAGCGGACTGACGGCCCATTCTGCGCGAGTCCATTGAAGGAAATCTGCCAGTGATCGACTCAACAACTACACATTTGCCTTAGAGGCCGCTTATCATTACCTCTGCAAGGTCAATCTATACTTTTCTGAGGTATTGTCATAGCATAGTTAACACGAGGTTGTTCTAAAAACTTCTATTCGGCTGGTGTCTCAACATCTTCATCTTCCACAGAGCCGATGATCCGAGTCGGTGGTCCACGTGAGGTTGTCCTCGCGAAATGGGTCTCCACTTAACTACACCTTCATTTCCACTTGTGTCTCAAGTCACAGATGAATGCGTTGAACTGTAAGGGTGCGAAACTTCATCGACCACAATCGGCAGTTATTTGTATTAAGCCACAGTTTTAAGTCTATATTTTCAGATTCTTGAGTGATGTTTTGGTGATAAGTACAAAAATATCACGTCGAGATGTATTTGACATCATTTCCCCTTTTATTTTCCACTTTTGTCCTTTTCTCTGTTAATGCTGAACTTTGCTGATCTTCAAGAAGGAGTTCTCCGCTGACTAGTAGTGACTCAGTGACTTAGTAGGAATAAACTACGATGATTCTGCAACCAATACGAGCTTTAAGATGAATTTGGTGGAGACGGTTTTTTTGTTGTGCACGGTGGTTCTTATTTTGTTGCCATTTCGAATACAGTAGAATAAAGTTTTTTTTGCAGTCCTTTTCTAAATTTGTGAAGGAATTTTTTCCAGACGTCTTCTAGAGGATGCCAGTTATTATTGAGAATATTTTATTAGATCTATGCACTTCGAACTCCACTAGATTTACGTATTTTATTGAAAAGTTATCTTCCAAATGACAAAAACGGCATGTTCGAATGTATTGGAATGTGAAGACCATGTGATGAACAAAACGGAAGGGCTCCTGATGATCTCATGCTGGGAAATTCTTTAACGTTCTAATAGAGAAATTCGCATTTTTTGTCTTTCTTAAGCGGTTGGCAATTTTTATATCAAAATGCTCAATATTTCCCCTATTGACGTTTTCGGGAACATTTTCAAATGTTAAGCGTATTGCCTAAGCATTTTTCGTTTCTGTTAGCGGATTTTTGGTGACTCCAGGGCCTGGATTTAGATCACGGATGACCTATGATGGATCTATCAGGGATGATTTTTAGAAAATTGCTAATTATTGAGGATTTTATGGTGAATCATTTTATGCCTAATATGTTCTATCTGTTAATCTGTTGCCAAAGCCAGTGTTGTTCATCGTAATCCTCATATTTCGGATTAATATGAGCAATAGTTCTGAGTAGAACAGGTTCATAGATGTGGCGAAGGCACAACACAACTTGTAAATCTTTTTTGTCTGAAGTGCTTAATTCACTTCAACTGTCAACCATTCGAGATTTACGAAAGATCTGAGAACTTCTGTCTTCAAAAGGGAGTTCTGAAAAGGTGAAAAAAAGAAACAACGCGAACCTGGGCTTAGATTTGATATTGCGTTTATAACATCATTTGCTTTTATTTTCACCCCTTAATATTTATTTGACATGTTATTGTCAAACTCCCAAACACTGAAGTGACAAATATCGGCTGTGGTAGTGAAAACCAGATTACTAGTAAAACATCTTTACCTTGCTTGAAATGTACCTTTTATGTTTTCCCTAACAGTTTCTGAACAGATTATTGCTTTGGTTATTCTTCGCCTTTTTAACTGAAGTTACTCATCTCGTTTCCATTCTGTAGAGCTTCTTACGCTTTTCAATGTTATTGGTCCTCGTTTTTCTTCTGATTTTTTATAACATCTACTGGTAATGAGAGGTATTCACCAAAAATCTTCCAGATATTTTGTTGCTGAACCCTTAAAATCCATTCACAGAATCCGTAGAGTTTAAGTGGAAAAAAGCAGAAAGAACTACAGAAAAAAAGGTGGAGAGGTTTCGCGTCGTTCCGAAAAAATCCAGGGCATCGAAATTATATTCATAAACAGTTCGTTGCTCAGCTGATAAAAGAGCTTCGATGTTTGAGCAGATTTCGGATGGCAGCTGAACAACCTTCTATTTGCCATCCACCTCGACCCACACCATATTTCGTTACTTACGCTCATCTCTGAACTCACTATTCGTGATCCTTTTCAAAAACTGTCATGCATCCCGTCCTTTTTTCTTTATGCATCGTATTTTCAACGCTTTTTTTAACAAGTTAATCAATAATTTGTTACTTCTATAAAAGTAACCTTTCCAAAAAAAAAGAAAAAAGTTTGCGCTAGCAGAAATAGGGGATATGAATATCGCAGTATTAAATAGGTGATATGAATATCGCAGTCTTCAGTTATCAAAAGAACGGTGATTCCTTGTACTAGCGATTTGCACTCAGTAGTAAATTTTTTGTCTAAGTAGAGGAATTGGTGAACAAATGCGGTGAATCACTTATGGAATCCGACCTGATTGCGTCGTTATGTCACCATTCCTCGATATTCTAGTTAATTGGGGTGATTGCCACACTGCTGGTCGTCATGTTATGGCCTGCTGTTCAACTTTAAAGTTTTGTCCGAGGAGTTATAAGCTTGAGAGAGGCAACTGAGAATAAAAATGAACGGTTCCTTCTTGGTTTCTTTTAATCTTAACTCGGTGTTCCTCCTCTTGTATTCATAAGGAAACTATTGTATTCTCCGAATTCTTCACTCAGTGGTCGTATTGCGGTCGTCGTCTAGGACTGCATGCGACCCTGCTGCACATCTATCCTGAAATTGTTGCTGGTATGGAAGAGTGGTGTCCACGACTTCGTCTTAACGCAACTCCGCTCCAGCAACGTCTGTGATGGACGAGTGTAAACGAAAGCTGCAAGGTGAATGCGAAGAGAAATTTTCTATCCAGCACGACTTAACGGGGGTGTATAATCGAGCGAATATTTCACTTCCGCCTTCTGCTATTATAAACTGCCATGTTTTGACTAGTATGCTATGATTTTTTGGTCCTGCGGCCCATGTTTTCTCCATAACTTGAGCTAGTTAATTCTAGTAACCCGAATTTCCCCTCCGCACTTCAGATAGCACAGGAGCAAAGAGAAGAGAAGTAGTTTGTAGTATCCTTGTGCAACGAAATTTTTACCTAGTAGATTTTATTATTTCACTTTACTCACTTAGTTATTCATGGGACCTGGAGGTTTATGAATGAAGTCAGTTTAATCTTGTCACAGATATTGTACATTTATTTTTCTCGGTTACTCACGGATCGTTGGAACGACTTGAGAACAGCTTGAAGACCAATGTCTGTGGAAGCAGTTCCAGTTGTCATCGTGGCTTGCGAATTTGTCTTCATTCACAGTTGTTCACGTTTTGAATTTCTTGAGCAAGCCTTTTGCACTTTGTCACAGGCATTCGATGTTGACAACCGTTCGAGCTCAGTTTGCGGACCGCTGCGTTTGTCTTTTTTTTCTCGTTGAGATGTCCAATTTTCGTGGCTTTCAACATTTCAGAAAAACAATTTTGAAAACTTAACTACTAGTAATGCCACAGCTCCTGCGATTTGGAAGAATTTTTTCCACCAAGCATCTACCACACGTATGTGAAAAATTGAGGCGTAATATTCTTAAAGAGGTCCTTATCTGTCACGTCAGATATCCGCAACCGACTACGAGTCTGGTTGACGTTGCTGGTGACCAAAACCTTACTCCAAGTCGCAGTTTGATATTCAGAAACACTTCGTCATCGACAACTGGACCAACACTGGGACCAGAAGACAAAATTAGATTTCATAACCTCGGAAATATCAATAATTTAACCAAATATGGTGGTTGACCGGAGCTTACTGTAAATGTGGTAAAAATTCCACTTTGAAACTCACAAAATCACTTTCTGGGACTTTTCTTCTTGTAGAAAATACGACACAATGCAATTTATGCAATATTGAGAACGAGGTGGTGCGTCTGGAGGAAACAGCACTAACGAGCAGGCTTAATGGGATTTGATAGCTGAACAGATTTTTATTGTAAAACTTTTTTCACACAGAACCTTTACAAAAAAATGTGACACTTTTTCGTTTTTCTAAACTGAGCAGGAACTAATGAACAACTTTGGTGCACAACAAAAACGAGTGGTGTGATCCGACTAGCTCTCGCTCATTTAGAAAAGCAATTAATAACACAGTGACATGGTAGGGATAAAAGTGCGGGCGGAACCATGTTAACGGTGTAGACCATTCTTTGCAACCAGATTCACATCGAGTACTGGATTAGCGCCTCAAACCAGTTAGCGTATTCATTAGCGGTGAAACTAGTGGCTTGCTTGCATAAGCAACCCTGCGACTGGGTGACTTTGACCGGCATCTCCTCGAACTTCTTTGGTCCACAACACTAAGTGGTGAATCTCAGCACAAGTCGGCTAGCAAAGTTGTCAGTAGTTCTGCTTGATCTCGTGCATTATTATGAAGCTTCTATGAATGTTCAGTACTGCAAATTTTGTTTAATCATTTTGCACTAGTGATCATAGGGTCGATTCTAATGAGTGCTCTCAGTTTTACGGATTATAAAACACTACAACCAGTCTGTGGAACAGTTCAAGCCCGTTAAACCATTTCGTTTTCAGAAAAACTTGATGGAGATCACCCTGGTTTTGATGGTGACGATATCAACCGTCTATGCAAAATTGACATGCACAAAATGCCCTTTCAACATCGCACCGTCAGGTCACACGAATTGCACAGAAACTTGTGAAGGGAGACATCTGCATCATTGGTGAGAAAGTTATCAGTGAGTTCAAAGAAATGAAAGAAAAAAACAGAAGACATAAGATGATTTCACAGCGGCATTCATCATAGGCGACTTTAGCAGTGTCTGAACATCGAGAAATTGAGATGTGGGTGAAAATTTCTTTCATAAAGGGGTCATTCTTATGACAGCCTTGAAATTTTCGCTTGTAGATACGAAAATTAATAAACAAAGGCATCAGTACCACACTGTAGACACCAAAACATTTGAGATAATGGACAGATGATAAGGACTTTCTTCATAACAGCGGGAACATTCAAATGAAGAGCTGTAGTCTATGTAGCAAGAAGGTGTCGTTGGAAGAAACGAGGTAGAATGGTGAGCCAGTGGAGTTAGCTTTTGGTGCATTCATCCGTCATTATCGTTTACTGTGTAGTGAAGGAAGCAGGATTGTCCAGAACCACCAAAAAGTAGCCGTCGATTTTTTGCTAAGCACACACAGGGTTGTTATTATAACATTTATTAACAGTAGCTAACGTTTCGCTTAAATCAGAGACTGGAGAGGCCAAGTTCAGTGCAGCCTAGTGGGCAAAATACTTGGATAACCTTAAAAGAAAAAACTTGAATACCTAGAGTTCAACCGCATTGGGAACAGAACACCTTCTTCACACACTCATCGCTTTGCATGATTCTTCTACTGAGTATTCCACGTGGGAACAACCGTACACAGTACACACATGGATAGATAATGAACCACTCTCAAGGCAAAATCTTAGCGTTAGAACGTTTTTAAGAGATTAAAATCTCAAAACAGTAGAAAAACAAGGATTAAAGCCGAAAGTTAAAGAATCAGTAATAAAAAAATTTTTGCGTTAATTTTTTTTCTCATTTTTTTTATCTAGATTTTTTTAAAAATATTTTAATTTTAACGTGGCAGTGCCTCGTTGGCCACCCATGGGAGCTCTATAGTGCTAGTCTCCACGTGGAATACTCAGTAGAAGAATCACAAGGAGTGGTGAGCGTGTGAAGAAGCTGTTTCGATTCCAGTGCGATTGAAATCAATGCTTCATGAAGGCTATGTAGTCCTTCTGTTAAGGTTATGGAGGTGTTTGACTGGGTGTGTTGCAGCTGACTTAATCTTTTCATGCTTTGAAGGAAGCGAATCCGCAGAAACTTCATCTTTTGCCGATAAATAATGTACAGTAACAATCTCGAATGTGCTTATCAAAGGCTGGCAAATTATTTATCAATGTCGAGATTAGTCGAAAGTCACCCTCGGGAAACACTGTTGCTTTCATTCTTGGGAAGCTGTTTACTTCATGCTATAAGTAGTAGTTTGTCTTTAGAAGTAGTACTAACTAAATGCAGTAATGCTACACAGTAATGTCGTAGACATACAGAGCAAGCATTAAGTGAATATTTTAGAGACAAACGAAGCCTTAAACAGGTTAATAAAATCGATTTCTATTCGCACCCGCAAATTAACATGCTGTTTACGGGATTTCGTCACTACCAACAAATCGCACTTGAAATAATCGGCTAAATTCAAACAAAGACCACGACAACCACAATATTGCTGAGATATTTGCAAAACTCCGGACCATTGTAAAAGATTGTGAATTTAATTATAGCCTCAGCTTAACTGGGTTTAATGCCGATGTGGGCTCCTGAGATCAATCCCGTTGATGGGTGATTGGTGATGGCGCCGATCGACAGAACTAGCTGAGAGACAGGCGAAGCGAAAGACCCGTATGGTATGGTAGTGAACGCGTTAGCCCCCGGAAATGGTAAGAGCGCGTTTGTTGCCCACCGCAGACCCCCTGTGGTCCGGAGTTTTGCAAAAATCTCAGCGATATTGTGCCTGTATTTTTGCTTAATACCCTGTTTTAAAAATTATAATAGGCAGAAAATAAGAAGTAAAACATTGCGAAAGACTACGACAGTAAGGACATGAAATTCGCTATTTATGTACTTATCCAGTTAGGAGGATTTTACTCAATCAATCCAAGTTCAGGAATAAAATTAAGAGAAGATAAGAGGACCCCAAGTCAAAGCGAAAGGGAGTGGTGAGAATGGAACTGACACGACCTGAAAAATTTTTTAGTCGTGAACAAACACTTCAATGGTACCATTATCGCGAACTGTCTACAACTACATGATGGTGATCAGTTCACCGAAGGGCCGGCTATCTGCAACAGGTCTCGTCACTTTTTCCAGTCATTTGCTCTCATTTGGCTTTCATAATAGGCTGTTGGAAAAAGTTTCAAATATGCTTATTTCAGTAGCAACATTTTAGTTAAACGTCCTACAATGAATTTTATGTGGTTCAAAAGGTAACAAAGTAATGGTTGCTTTCAAAGTTAGTGAACTGTATTTGTTGAAATAGGATATACAGACTGTTACCAACCAAATACAAGCTCCATTATTCCAGCAAAACAAACTTGTATCTTGCCGGAGCCCAAGACATGTATTACATTCGCCTTTTTTTCGTTGACTCTCGTATTTTAAACACGAAAGCAGCCGAACAGGTGGGAAGCCCAACAGGACACTGTAATATTCCACATTGTCGTTGGAGTTCGTGGCTGACGTGTTCTTTCCGGCTTTTTTTTTGAAACTTGAATTTCGTCTTCCATTTAATTGCGGTTTAAATCCTTAACAAACTAAAACGTTCCACAAAGTTTTTCTTGTTCTGCTCACTTGTGAAGCTTTCAACTCACCACTCACTTTGAAGATTGAGAAATTGTTAGTAGATGTTGAAGAACTAGCATGGGCGTCAGTATATCAACCAAAATAAAAACACTATGTGAAGAATTCCAAATACAATGTGGTCTATCGGCAGTGTTGAAAATGTAAACGCTTCTTCCCTGGCGCTGGACTTGCAAACTGGCAGTTTCTTTGTTAACGTATCTATCCAATTTTATCCATCATTTTGGACTTTCAAATCACTTTTTTATCGTACCATATTACTATGACTGTTCTCCATAAAACCGATGTTACGAAAACCACTTATCAAAATAAAGAGTTCAAAGAATACAGAAGCGTTTAATTTAGAAAAGAAACTCCAACCTCTTTTCTGAAGTTCTGTTTAATGACTTGGGCCCAGCACTTTTTTCAGCGGCTTCGTCGTTACAGTTTCGGCTTAGGTTCGAAAGCATTCCTTGGGATGTTGAATGCTAGTTGAACGTGGATTTTCTTGGAGTCTTAAAGTAAGCGTAACAAAGAACTCTCAAGTTATTCTCGCAGGCAACAGCCTACCCATGTTGATGGGATGGAGATTTACACCTATTCTTCGACTGCTGCAGTGATTCCAAACCAACCTATGGCTCTGTGTGTACTCAGGCCGAATCTAATAATCCCATGCAACTTTTCTTTACTATTCAGTATCATACGAAATTTTTGACTATACTCTTGATATATCTAGCTGTGAGGAACAATGACAGCTAAAAAATTTATTTTCAGAGAAGAGTACAGAACTTCCTGTGCTTGCATCACAAAAAATCACTGCAACAGTCCAACTTCTCCAATTGCCGACTTCAGATTTGTTGACGAACCGATTCTCGAGGGATATCAGCTGACACCATTAATCTCCATAGGTGGAGAGTCATTAGGAGGTCAGTATCAATTTGTCGAATGGTTAGCAGATTAAGATTTCAGCAAAATCAGCGGTGCTGTCGGTGTTCTTCTCTCTACAACGACGATTTTTTATTATTTCTATCATATTTCAATATTAAATCTCTCAAAATCCATTGGCAATTGCAATTTGATATTTCTTGGAAGTAATCGTTTGAGTATTGCCCTATATAAGAGGGGAATAAGAGTAGAAAAGTGTAATTGTGAAGCTGAGTGGAATCGAATATTTACTTCAAAAAGTTTTTTCTACTAGGAAAAATTAAGTGCAGAGTTTTATTTTACACAGCTCTCTGGTTAGCCCTTCGAAAATTTCCTAAAGGCGTTGTCTTTGCATGAACTTCCAATAGAGACGTCGGTTTCGTTTACGGTTTCGATTAGACCGTTAAGTTTATGAAACGTCCTTTTACATCACAGTCCGCATTATACCAATATATTTGTTTTTCATGGTTGAAAATCCATAGCTGGATTTCGAAAACACTCGCAATTTTGTCTATTTGGGCCTAATGCTGCAGTCGCTGGTTACTAAATGAGTATATTTTAGATCTGACAATTGGCACGGCCAAACCTTGGCATTATGGAGCAATGGTGTCTGTTATTCAAACAATTTCAGCGATTCCACACTATTATCTTCTTGAATCACTTAAAAATTCTCCTGCTACTCCATGAGGTCTGCATTTAAAACCACCCGCAGCGCCTCAAAGGATGATGTCATTCACCATTCTACCAGACTCAGACACCTTTATGGCGTTCAATCAGAGATACTGTACTAGAAGACGAACTGACCTCTGGAAATCAACAGATGTTCGACATTTGCTTTCTCCATTCAAAAATGACTCTTTAATGACTAGTCGCACCAACTGGAGACGATTCTTGATTGTTAACAGTCAAAAGTTTGAGGAATTGTGTCTCTTTCTTTTTTGAATTGTTAATTGAATTGGCATTTTCGGTTGTATTTTGTCTTCTCGCCAGCAAAAAATAGTTCTTCTCTTCGGCCGTAGCTGTGAATGGAAGCCGGGTTATGGAATTCACGCTCTCAAATGGTACAAAACTCCTTTGGAGAACTTTAGGATCCGATGAGAAATCATGATGTACACTGGAAGAACTTTCTGCTGCATTGGTCGAATTCCAAAAGAAACACACTGTAACGAGCTTTTCTTTCCTTCCAATCCATAACCCGTGCTCCGGTAAGCTTTCGAAGATGGACAGTGTGCTAGAACAAAAGTGCCCAAAATGCGACTAAATTGACCTCATCTAATGATAACTCTCATCACATCCCAGGACAGATTTTCTATTAACCTGGACATTGATTTCACTGTTTCTTTTCATTGAGAAAACCCGAGGTTAGTATTAAAGCATTTATTAGCATACAATAGTGGGCGTTTCGGAGATTTCGACTTCTTCAGAGGCTGGAAAGGTCAGATTGACGTGCAAGCTACTCAGCCAAACACTTTGATAACTTGAGCATATAAAACCTAACACATAAATTTGCATTAGCATAATAAACAGCTTCTCCTAAATACCCACCGCTTTGTTCCTTGTAAGTCTCCCAGTTAATTGGTGGAGACCAGCCTCGCAGAGTTTTACATGGGCAAGGAATGTGCTTGGGTCAGATCATAAAAAACAGCATGAGGTATGGCGCTGGGTGACGCGTGATCACAAGACACTCCTTTTTGCGGTTCATTTTTTTGACTTTTCGAATTAATCCAAAACGATTCAAGACTTTTTGCCCACTGATGTCTTGGATTCCTGTCCGATGGTAGTGACTTTTACTTCAAAATCTTCTCCGCTGTGTTTCTGTCTTCTGTCTATACCTAGTGGAGTGTTTGGCTTCAATTTAAATTTAACGACTGGGGATTCTTTTTAAACCGATGCAGAGTGGCCTACTCGTTTCGCCAACGTATTCGTCCTCACATGCTTTAAAAAAAGATAGGGTACACATTAGCCAAACAATCGTCGTTTCTACTATAAGGATATATCATGCAATTTTCTTTGCCCATAGGCAATTAAGTAGAAAGTTACGAACAATTCAGCGTCTGAGAGTGTCTGGTAGTATTTCTGTTATTGTTACGGGAATTGTCTAAATCCTCCCTTCTTAAGCAACGTTTTATAGCTGCACTTATTTTGTAGGAATTAAAGGGGAGGATAAATGGGACCTTGTCCTTGCTAGAATTACTATTTAGGGACGTGGTTTCCCAACTACTTTTTAATTACTGCCTACTATAATTCTTCATGACAGGGTATTACGTGTGAAACAACCACAATGATGCTGAGATATTTGCAAAACATCGGACCGGAGGTGACTGCGTGGGGAACCAACGCACTATTACCCTTTCTGGGTCTAAAGCGTTCATCACAACACCATGCGGATCCTTCGTTTCGTCTATCTCTCAGCAAGTCCTATCGATCGGCACCATCAACAATCATCCTTCAACGAGGTTGATTTGGGCCCCCCTAGATAGTGCGGAAAGGGGTAATAGTGCGTTCGTTCCCCACCGCAAAAACCTGCGGTCCGGAGATTTTGCAATTATCTCAGCACCATTGTGGTTGTTTCACACGCAATACCCTGTCATAGAAAAGTAAAAGGCAGTGAATAAAAAGTTAACATTTTGAACCTTATATAACGCTAGAAATTTGGTGCTTCACTGTTTTCTATTTTTCATTACCTTTTTAATTGTTATTACTGCTACCATTATCACTTACTTGGATAGTTGGACGGCTCGTCCTCACTAGTTGTGCGAGCCTCAGCATATTCTCCATTTTTCAGAATTTACCCGTTGTTTCCCTAAATCTCCCGAGGTTACCCAGGCCAAAGACAGCCCCAGATCGTCACCACCACAGGCAGTCGCAGCAGCCCTTGTGGATTAGAGGGAGATTTGCCAGATTTGCCACCAAACGACTAATTTGGTACCAGGACGGTGACGAATCATGGTATTGGTTTACTCTTAGCTGGGCTTCCTGATGGAAAAAGCCGACTGTTTCTCAGCTTGGGAGACCCTGCTGAGAGATGAATTCCCCGCTGTACATCGCAACCCGCCATCCAGGAACACGTCCCTAAACACGATGAGGCGGTAAACCGTTGGGAAGTGCTACTATTATTACCAAAATTGTTTTGTTTAGAACTAGCTATCTCAGTAGTATTTATATTAATAATATTACCACTTTCAGATGGACGCACAATGAAGCCACACGGCGATCTGCATAACCAAAGTTTAAGGTAGGTTTAATTTTTTAAAAGTCGGGATTAAACTGGATTAGGAAATATTTTATGGCTTGTAATACTCTTTAACGTTGCCATGGTAATTTAGCAGTAGAGTTCTGAGCGTAGCCAAAAATTTTTATACAACGATTTTGGCAGAATTGTTTGATGACAGGCTTTAAGTTTGTCGGTTTCTATTTTGCATAAAAAAACATTGCACCACAATGATACTAGAAGTTCGGTCAGCACGTTGAAGATGACTCAGATGAGCGTGTAAGCATGAGAAGTGTAGTTGATGGCTATCGCATCTAGGACTTGTTTGTGCGACGTCTCATAGAATTACATCCATTACAACGCTGCTGAATGCCCTGTGGATTCGTTGAAACCCGGAAAAGCACTTGTCAGCTTTTCATTATTTTTTTTGTCACACGGCTATTTTGTGAAATGGCATTCGTCCACGTTTTACCCTTTTTTAGTGATAGAGTATTCACAAATTGATAAAGTGTTTTGTTCTGAGGTTTTCCGGAGCAGATACGAAATTAATAGGTTGAAGGAAACACCAAATGCTCTCTCACTTCCCTGTCAGCTGTGTTCATTCTGCAGACCAAAAAAAAGAAAAAGAAAACGAAGGCAAAACGAAAATTGGAGAAAACAATGTCCATACAGAAGACATGAGGTAAATAAGGACAAGGACTTCGTGTACTGAATTACGTTAGTCTCTCAGCAAATGTATTACGTCTATTGGCCGTGATCAGGAACGGCTGTTCATGGTGGCATATACATCTGAGATGTGTCATCTGCATCCTCTAAAATTGGCTTGGACTAATCCACAACTGCTCAAGACCACCAAATTTTATTTTTGACTTCCCGATTCCGCTTCAACGGCCACTGCACAAATTACCACCATATTTGCCGATCATTTTTTATGTCATCAAAATTTCGTTCGTCTTTCTAATACTAACGCGTTCTGATACTCTTATTCGTTATTTTTCTTGTTCCGATATCTGCTGACCCCTTAGATATTTCGCTCTGTTCCACCTTCCTTTAAGTGGCGAGCACCATGTCCTGTTATCGAGCTCCTTCGCAATCCGTCATCAGAGGTTGATGCCAAAGATGACAATGGAACACGTTTACGACGCTATTAAATCCTCATGGAATGACTTCTTCATAACAAAAATAGTCCACTGAAAACTGGTAAGAACGCGCAGTCGGAACAACCAGTATTTCCTACCTTGGAGTCACCTAAATAATTACATAAAGGAAGAAAAAAGTGGTAGGTTATGATAAATATATAAAAAAGGCATAATACCGTCCCATTTGCGTTCAGCATATTAGCATCAAGCAGTGTAACATTGACACATATTTGGATTGATCATAGATCTTATGAGCATATTATTTTTTGTAGGACTATTTTGCGCCTTTTTTGATTTGTCCCTAGAATTTTTCTTTCCAGCTGATTACTTTGAAGGGTGGCTACAAATTTTTTCACTACATTCTATTTTTCTGAGATTCTAGCGCTTGATTTTTTGAGTTAAAAACTGAAATCTGGATAAAAAGAATTGGAAAAGCTCTTGGTTACCTAGTTCTCACCGATGCTTCCGGATTCGTCGTCCAAGTCAAAACTCGTTAGGAGTCCTCCATGTCACTCACAAGTGCCGTCGACGAAGACTCCATTCCGTTCTGTTTCGCGCGCTTCGTGGCTGCATATTTCACCTACCGTGGACCTAATGAGCGCACTGAACCCACTCTTGGTCTCTTAATTCGGTCGAGGTTTTTCTTTTTCTCTTTCCTAAAAATGTGGTTTTTCAGCGAAATTCCCTCTCACGAGAGCGACACGTCTCCAAGCCCAACACAAGAGTCGGCGTCAATTTCCACTACCTATCTGATCACTTTGTTCTACAACTGTTTGATAATTTTTCTTAGCGTGATGTTATTCTAGTCGGTGGATTGTAATGTCCATTTTGCACATAACTCAATAGCTATATAAACTCGAAACGTCACATGATTGTGAACGAGATTTCAAATGTATGTTACATTCTCAAGTTAAATTCGTTTATGAGTGGCCATAAAAAAAACGAGCAGAGTTGCAGAATATACAACATATGGAACAAAGTAAGGAAGAAGTGAGCAATACATAACAAAATTTCTACACATTAGCATTTATTATAGTTAAAAACTTAGATGTTCCAAAAAATCGTCTCAGATCAGCAGGGCTACCAAGGTCTTCGTAATCAAATCGCTTTAGAACCAAGTGTATTTAATATACCCAACACTTGATATCCACTGATTCGAAGGTTGGTGTTGTACTTTGCCGGAGGATACGGCAAACGGAAATTTTCAGGCTATCAAGCGAAGGAAATGTATTAGGCACAACGCTAAGAGTATAGGCTGATTTGGTACTGAAAATATCGAATATTTAAGTATTCTACAAGATTTAGTAGAAATAGTAACCCAACACAATGGATTATTGACATCTGAACATTGGGAACTTCCTGATTTATGCTGAAAACACAATGCTTAGAGCTACCCCGCAGTACATTGGCGTCGTTCCCTTCGATTCCCAATGTCAATCAAACGCGTCATCCTTAGATGCTCAGAAAATTGGTATCAGATATTTCCTTTTTGCAATCCACAAAGACCTGGAAACGCTTTGCGTACGCTCAAGACTATAAATAGAATCATGGTTGACTTGACCATTATTTAACTTCTTTAGGAGGAAGATAAAATTCCCAAGTGCACCAGGAAAACCCGAACACCTTTTTGCATAACTGACATAGGGTAGTAAACCAGATGAGAGAAGTGTTGAGAGCTGTGTCATATAGAACAAAAAGCAGTCAATCTAAGGATATAACAGCTACTGGTTCCACTATACACGATGATGTTTTTCTTTTGCACCGCTCAACATCAAACATTGTGCTGCTCTCAAAATTTTTTGTATTCGATTCGTTTTCTCACATCTATGTTATCCAAGGGATTCAGATTTGCGTTTGAATTTGGTTCTGCTTAAGGATTTTTGATTTTCCTTATGTGTGTCGTCAAATAGTGGTCAAGTCTATTCTCACCGAAATCTTGAGATATTCGTACTAAAACGCTCCCAGATCTGCTCCACAAGCATGCTCCATATTTTGTGGAAGGAACGGACCAATCCTAGACAAGACTGGAACAAATGTCGCAAGAGATGGAGGACTTGGTTGGTTGGCCAGGGGCTGAGTCGAAGAAGGACGATTACCATTATGTTAGTAGCCGATCGAGTTGAGATTTGCGTACTATGAAGACGACACAAATTGTACACTTGTTTGAAACGCTTCGAATCATAGCCGAATAGTCGTAAGAAATTGCAGTGATTTTAAAATTCCTCAACCCTTGAAAGGTATGCTTATGTTTTCGTAAAATTGAGAAATCACAAAGCAGTTTACTTGGTCGTCTTTTTTGTGCACAAAAAGTAAGAACGTCTCAGCACTTCTGTTGTTCCAACAAAATCTTGAGGAAGACGAGGAGTAATGTTTACAGTAGCTGATCTTGTTCGTTGCATGTTATCTTTCGATCCGCAGAGCAAACTGTTCCGTTGTGAGCGGTATGCGGTAGTTCTTGCGGTTTCGCATTTTTCGATGAATGTATGAAGCTGTAGCAAACAGGCCTGAAAAAAGATAACAGATAATGCTTAAAATGGTGATAAAAAAGCTCCGAAGATTTTCAAGTAAAAATGGAAAAACTCTAACTTTATCGATCTGTACCGTCAGCAATCACCCGTCACCGGGACTGATCTGGGGAGCCCATTGTGATTATAACTAAAAAGCCTCAGCTTAACTGGGTCTTATGCCGATGTGGGCTCCCCAGATCAGTCCCGGTGACGGGTGATTGCTGACGGCACAGATCGATGAGAACTAGCTGAGAGACAGGCGAAACGAAGGACCCGCATGGTGTGGTGGTGAACGCTCTACTCCCCGGAAAGGACAATAGCGCGTTCGTTCCCCCACCGCAGACACCTGCGGTCCGGAGTTTTGCAAATATCTCAGCATCGTTGAAGTTATATTTCGCATTGTACCCTGCCATTAAAAATAGTAGGCAGAAAACGGTAAACATTGTGATTCTAACTTTATGTTCTGCACCACGCCTATTACTTGTGACTATTTCTTTTTCGTTCTTAATTTTCTATATATCAGGACAAGGTCATCCATCTGTCTTTTTTTCCTTATTATGAACATTTGATGAGACTTTTATTGGTAGGCAGGCGACCGGTTACTCAGTGGAGACGACGAACACAGTGCTTTCAGTATGACATTCTTCTTCTATTACTTTTGGCAGAGATCGCACTCACGCATGCCTACAGCAGAGGTTTGCACCACTGGCTGGACTTCTGGGTAACAATTTAGAACTGTTTATGAGAACAATCCAGATGTATGAACTCTGAGCGCTCCATCGCAGTTCAACATCCAGAAAACATTCAGTAGCCCGGATGAGGCGACAGATCATTGTGAAGAGATCGCAAGAGGTTTGTCAGAGAAATCCGTACTAAGTGGGTTGTAGATCCCACTGTTTCTAATGAGAATTTTGCCATTTATTACAGTGCGAGCATAACAACAAATGCCACAAGATCTAATTTGAGTCGCAACAACAAATATATGAGATTTCGGAAAGCAATATTGAAGAAATGAAACTCATTTTAAGCGTGTCCAGAGAAGGTGAACACAATCAAGGATAGAAAACATTTATATGGCATTTCTGTATTTCGGAAAAACCATGGAGAAATCTAGTAATCCACCAGGACAGATGGACGAGCTGAATCCTGTATGAGACGGAAAAAGTTCATCTATGAAATATTACTTACTCTAACTCTTTTAAATAAGCGGAGTGGATTGGGATATCAAGTCTCGATGTCGGCGAAACCCTTCAAGGTCTAACAGTTTCTGTACAGGGATCAGAATAGACACTTTGCCAGTGAGAATTAGAATCTCGTCGTATTACTTTACCTCATGCACAACGCATCGTCCTGACCGATAAATCGCAATGAATCCCGTGAAGCCAAAACTAGATGCGAAGCAGGTGATGAGAAGGTCACGTCATGCTACTACAAATGGAGAGCCTCCTTAAAT
Organism: Angiostrongylus vasorum; assembly: GCA_018806985.1. Classification (NCBI taxonomy): domain Eukaryota; kingdom Metazoa; phylum Nematoda; class Chromadorea; order Rhabditida; family Metastrongylidae; genus Angiostrongylus; species Angiostrongylus vasorum. The sequence goes on along the minus strand of JADANN010000356.1, from coordinate 160,397 downwards.
GATGGGCTTTGAACATTATACATACGTAACTGTCACATGTCTGAAAACTCGAGTTCATATGCGACGGTTTTTTGCTAGGGCACACGAATGACTCGGTTGCAAATGAGCTCTTGTTGGTGAAAGTGACGCCTATACACAACGACTATTCGAAAATCCGTTCGTAACACTGCATCGATAGACACATCAGGAGATAGTTGTGGATGAACACCTCGCATTATATGAGAGCGAGCGACAGTTTCAGTCCACCAAGAAAACTAACACCGTCTGCCGGCGAAAACGCCGCTTTGTTGGAATGATAAAAGAAGTGTGTTTCGGGCCACATGCTTTGCCCAGTAGTCGTGCTTTCTTATTTGCAAATTTTGCGTTATACATATGGAAGTACACTGTTTTTTAGGACGTTCAATGACAGTAGGCATTTTTATATAATAACAAAAAAAGAATGAGGGAGTTGCGTTTAAACCATACCTTGGGTCTTGAGTTAAAGTGCACATTATATAGGGAGTGCAAAGGAAATATTCGTCGACTGTACAACGTGTTTGTGATATTTTACCTCGTTTTACCTCTATCAGTTCCTTAGTCAGTGATTTTAAATGCTCCTTTTAGAGAAGTGTTGATTTAACTAACGGCAATATTGAGAGCAGGGTTTGTCGATAACGTGAGCAGGTGCATATGTAAACGAGAAAGGCGACGTAGCAGTTGATGAGGGAGAGGAGATCGAGCACGTCCGCCAACGACAGGTAGACGTACGCGTGGAACTGTGACGTGTACAGCGCTGAAACTCGTGCTCATGAGCAGAAATGCGGAAGGAACTAGAAAATCCAGAACATTCGAGTTGGATCCTAGATGCCTCCTGGGTTTCAAACATTCATGAATTTGGGCATACGTAAAAAAAAAGTGTGCTGATTCAGACAATTCATCGAACCAAGAGCGATGTAGAAGGCTTGAAAGCGGGAGTATTGACCAAAATACCCAATATTTGTCAAGTTATTTTAGGCAAAAGCAACGTCATCGTACCGTTCAATACGGCCATCACACCTTGTGGTAACTCTGTGATAAGAAACACCGTAACCATGAGCACCAGCCTGAAATTCAACTTTTTTTGCCTTTGCGACAAAGCTAATTTTTCGACAACTGTTGGTGGAGATGGTAGACACATTGAAAAGGCTCTGCTATATCGCTTTAGGGGTATATAAAACTTTTTATCAAACACACGTAGTGTTTCAGATTTGTATAGAATCAGACTTCTAAAGAAGTTTAAGCAAAGCTTAAAATTTCACTCATTTAAGCGTGGCAACCCTAAAAAACCAATGGTATTTGGAGAACACGTTCTGCTAGACAAAACCCTGCTTGCTCAAATCCTTTTGTGCTTTCGACAAAAAAGCAGAAGAAATACTTTACATCGGCTTTGGAAAACCGGAAATGCATTTGTGAAAGCGAAATAACCTATGTCTTGTAGGTAAAGATTAAAACTGTAGGTTTTAACGATTGTAACTGTAATTAATAAACTTTAATACGAGTTGAAATGTGTTGGCTCTAAAGCGGAGAGCAGCCATCATTTTCACGATGAAAAAAAAATGCATTGTTCTCAAGGCATATTCGGCTTCGTATGCTCATGAACGACCGGACACCATTGTAGTGATTAGGCTAAGCGACTGACATGTAAGTAGTAACATCACGTTTGCCTTTATCGTCTTTGACTTTGAGCAATTTGATGCGCATCTCCATGTTCTCCTTCATTCGCCCGATGAGGGCGATGGTGAAAGACGAACAACAGCACGCATGGAATCGCCTGGAAATTCGAAATCGACGGAACTCCCAAGGGTTGCTTATGCTAATTCGAAAGCCTTAAATGTAAACATTGAAATCTAGAGTTTTTATTACCTTTAAAAATATCCCAGTAAGCCACAAATTTCCTTTCATTAGGAGGCAACCGTTTTCTAACATCATTTTCGAGAAACCGACACTGAAACAAAATTAAATTATATTTATTTTTAATGTCGTCTAAAAAGCCGAAGGTCCACTGTCCTAAAAAAATAAATAAAAATAGAAAAAAGGAAAGAAATATAAAAAATAAGAGAAAAATAAGATTCTAAAAATAAGAGCCTGCAAATTACTAGGGTGTTATAGACCTCAGGAAATAACTTTTTGGTTGTTTGTTATGCCAAACATTAACAAATGCTTCTTTACCACTTTCATCGAATAGAAAATATTGTGAAAAGATGGATACTTATGAGAACTATAAATAAAGAAGGATATGTGTAGGTAGCGCAGAGGTTAGAAGTGCGCTTCAGTACACACTGGATATATCACTAGTTCGATCCATTGTAAGGAGTGGTTGTTTAGAGTATATATTTAATCAGTTTCCTGTAAGAGCTTGACGGAATCGAATGCTCAGAGCATCCATCAAAGATTGATGAAAGCCGAAAGCTCTATCCTTTACCTTCTGCACATGAAACATCTTATTTCGTACTTTAGTGCGGTCTCATACTCAATTTTTTGGCAGTTTTTCCATTGATTTGATGACGATTTAAGTCTACTTAGTCATTTATATAGCTGCTAAGTACCTAGGTGATTCTAAATATAACATCTTTCTTCTGATGATAATTAATAGACCTTTTATAATCACAAGTCCCTCGGTGGTTTTTTGCCCCATCTAGCTCGCTAAGTGTTTTTAGGGTCCCGAATAGACAGCGGTTAAAGCGGATGGTTTGCCCTAGCAACATGGCCCGCCGAACTGATGACGAGGTCGACGTTTTCATCGGGAGGCCCAGATTAAATGAATATCCGTGGAAACGGACAATTCAGAGGGCGCAATCTGTGGCTAACTTCTTGCCAAAAAACACTAGGAATAAACTAGCTCAATATCAATAGTGCGATGTACTTGGGAGGCGTCGGATGAGCGGGGAGCACACTAAGTGGTTGTGTTGTGCAGCAGCGATGAATGAAGATTTTGCTAAGTACCCATTCGAGAAAGGCTATGACTAAAGACATTAGAGATGATATAGATGAAAGAACGAAATGTTTTCAGGTTAGGAATCTTCAGTAGGCAATCACTCTATAGTTCTCTTTTGTTACGGATGTAGAATTCATATAGGACACCGTATGCGACATTTAAAGTTACATTTTAGTTGAGTTTTTGAACTAATACATGAAGTTTGTCAAAAATCTCCTATATACCTGTAACGAGTTGAAATGGTTCCTTGTGTGGAAACGGAGTTTCTGTGGATGATCTCATGGGCCAAAAGTGTCGGCACACATAGCACAAACACTGAGATTGCAACGCCGATGGCAGCAATTCTAGAGTATTTTCCAGTAATAAAAGATTACAAAGTTCTCATGTAGGAAGGCATTACATGTTGTGTGGCTGTACAAAGTAACTAATTCTGTCACATCAACAAACACTCCTCCTTTTTTCGGAATAAACTGGGAATTTTCTAGGATACGGAGTGCTTTCAGATCAGTCAAAGTTCTCTCTAGAAGATGTCGACAGTTGTGTGTTAATCTCATCGACATCCGCAAACTTCATAATCTAATCGCAGTTGATCTACAAAAATACTAGCTCATTATTTTTTCTATCATTTTCGATAAAAAACATTCCAAGCACTCTAATCTAAGGAAGACTCAAAATCTTATTTTTTCTAATTATATGTGAAAATCACCTCGCTTCCTATTGCAACACTTACCTGTACAATGGATGACGTCTCGTCAGATGTTGACTTTTGTTTGGATCGTAACTGGACGTTCGAAACCTTTGTCGCATCTTTAGCGAAACTTTTTTTCTACATTTTATTTATATGATCGAATTCTTAAGTTGAATTAAAGCTTCCCATCCGTATGTTATTTACGCAAAAAACAAGCTGGTCCTTCCATTTTTTCCAGTTTATCCGTAGTCGAATTTTACAACAGAATTTGGGTAAACCGATGGACCAACTCATGCAATCGGTTTCTTTACTATGTAATCATTTTTTTATCTACTGCCTATTCTTTTTTTCATGGCTAGGCACGATGTGAAATATAATCACAATGATCCTGAGGTATTTGCAAAACTACGAGCCTCACGTGTCCGCGGTGGGGATCGAACACACTATCATCCTTCCCCGGGGGCTAACACGTTTACCGCCACACTGTGCGGGTCCTTTGTATCGCCATTCTCTCAGCCGTACTTTATGTGTGCTGTCAGTAGTTACTCGTCAACGGGATTGGTCTGAGGAGCACAAATCGGCATTTACCACAGTTAAGCTGAAGCTGTAGTACAAATCACGATGTAATCACTTTTTATTTACTGCCTATTCTTTTTTTCATGGCAGGGGTATAATGACCAGTAACGAACCCCATGGTGTGTTGGTGATCGCGCTAGTCCCGAAAAAGACAATCTTGTGTTCGATCCTCACTGCATCCTCTAAGGTCCGGAATTTTGCAAATATCTCAATATCATTGTGGTTTCTCCACTGTTTAGGAAATACAATGCAATTTTTGTGCTATGTACAAGAGTTTTAGGTTTGTATCGACTAGAAGCAAAACGTTTCAAAAATTTCGATAAATTAGAAGACTGACGTTAAAGGCTACTAATGCTTAGAAGACTATACTGACAATTAATAAATGCGTGATTCTAATTCTACTGTAGGTGAATTAGCACGACACGCTCATCAAGTACGTGAATAGAGGGTAAAGCAGCTGCTAATTCGAAGGTTTGCAGTTATAGTTCAAGAAAGGCTACGATACGTCTTGTAGAGGAAACAGTTTTCCACTTTTTTTCTATAATTTTCTTAAGGACTCTCCATCATTTCCCATTACAACGAATCGAAGACGCACTGTTAAGGGTTACATAACTATGTCTCAGTTAAGGAATATAAATATTTCTTTTGAAGTCGTTGTTTACGAAAAAAGCTTCAGTTTGCACAGCTACGATTCGTTGTTACAGGCAAGTTTGCCATTTTCCGTTGTTCATGAGTTTTAGGACAAATTCTTTTTGAACAGTTCTTACATTGCCCTTCTAGAGCGTAACCACTCAGAAGAAGAGACTCGCATCGCACTGAATCGAATGAACGCCATCAGAACGACCAAATAGAGTGTGACGGCATGAAGTGCAATGGATATCATCACGTGCATCTGAAAAAAGACGATTGTTAGATACCTCTATTTGGCTAGTGACTTATAGTCCGCATAGTAATTTCGCTGAATCATTGCTGAAGAGCTGAATTTGCTTCGGAAAAAAAGAAAATCAAGAAGAGGTAAATACAGTGTAGGAAATCGGCACTTGTGACTTTGATATATAAACCATCTATAGGTTTTTTTGTCAAAATGGTGACGTCCAGCTCTCCTGAGATTAAACCAATATTTTTTCGGGCGCATGCCCACTGTGAGACCATTTGGCACAAAGTTTCTTGGCCTTGTAACAACTTGGATACATGACCTATCCCACCGAGTCATGGGGACCTTAGCCTATTTTCGAATCTTTTCGTTCCTTTGCAATTGCCATTTGTCTCCTACGAACATGGTGAGCCTGTCTATGATTATCATTATCTGATGCTAAACTGGATTCAGCTGCGAGTACAGCTTGTTGACATGACAAAAAAATATATCCGAACAATTTTTAGGCGATTAGGCGATAGAAAAGTCCAACTCTTATTTTAGAGGCCAAGCCAGTGCATCATTCTAGGCTCCTTCTGCAAGTGGTCTTCAGTTTCCAGTGAGCGCTCTCAATACACTGATGATGCGACCTGTGTAAGCAAAGACTTTCCACATTGACTTGCTTTTCATAGCATTCTGTGTTTTTTCTAAACTAAGTATTCCCCCAATTTACGAGAAATTTTTCGCTGCATTGAGTAGTTTGAACATCGTGCGTAATGCTGGAAAGTATGACCACATCTTAGCGCGTATGCTCTTCTCATCCACCCACCTTGAAGTGACAGCTCGGTCAATAAAAGAAGATATTGGTTTCCCACTACAAGGTTCATTTAAACTCGATATTGATATAATTGCTCTGCTATTTGCCAGTCAACACCAATTCGAATGCTGCAAGAGAAGCTGTCGCCATAAAAGAAATAACCTTGCTTGGCAATCTACCGAGGACCTTCTCTCATCTTGGGAATCTGTCGGCTGAAGTTAAACATTTCAGCGCGGCCATAGCGCTGTATAAAAGGACAGCGCTGTGGACGCTACTTCTTTCGTGCAATATTCCAGTCCACTCGATTATATTTGATATGACTAGTACGAAGACCCGCATCGCAAGATGAGACATCCGCTATTAACACTGGTCTCAAATCTCCCAGCCCCGAAGAAAGCGGGACCGCCGAAGCGTTAACCGCTGTAAGAATCTGTAACAAGTCCCTCTAAGATTATTATTAGGAGGAGATATTGATTATCTATGCAGACGCTCAATGGTAGCTGCTATTGACATTACTGCTTAGACTGACCGGGTCTCCTGTAAGTGGAAAAGGTGGAAAAGGTCAGCATGTACGATAAAGTCGACGGCAACCACTTTTTCAGCATGGAGAGTGAGGTTCCTCTCATCTAGGTAGAAAATTTTTTGATTTCACGCTTAGACCTTAAGCGATCACGAAAATTTTCATGTGATACGGGTTCATTAGCGAAGAGTGAAGAGGGGCCGGAAGTGTCCTGATCTTGCAGGTACACGGCGAACTCGATGCCATTTCACGGACGTGTTGTTCATTCCTCATATCAAATGGCATTCCACAAAACCTAAAATTTCGTGTCCTTTTACCATTTTGTCTGACGCGCTGATGTCGTCAGGTTTTTCTTTACAGTATTGAGGAAGTCTGATTGAGCATTGCTCAGATCAATCAGTCGTTTAGTTTGACGTAACTTGGCAACCAGAAATTCAGCTGCTACAAAGATGTAAACCATTTGAGAGCGATTATTACTAACTGTGATGGAGTTGAGCACTTTCAACACATTGCGGAGTTGGTTTTCCTTTTTTAAAAAAACAAAATATTCCACAGTCTAAGTGTTTTCTCAAGAAGGCTCTATTAATATCCGGATCAATTCCTGCTCGGCAATGCGTGTTATCTTCAAAGAGATTCACAAAGTGTCTGCATTAAACTAACAACAAACGACGCTTTAGTCTTTAATGGGGTTTCAGTGACATGAATCAGGAGCCACTAATGCCACATGTCAACGTCGACGAGAGATCTCCCGCCGCTCCGCTTCGTTCTCGCAAACTAACAACACTCGGCGGACAGTTGAAAGAGAAGCTACAGGTTGGAGAAGTTCTGAGAAGAGGTTCTTAGGACTTCAAATGCTCTTCTGCGTTACTTAAAGTGTTTGCCGTTTTAAATCGTCATGTAACCATTTATAATAACTGGTAATATATTTTGAAATATTACACCTACCACAATAATTATAGACAGAAGAACAAGACTAAACACTTTTCCAATAAAAACCTGCCATCGAATACTAATCGCACCTTGAGAAACAAAGCCCATCCATATGGATAGCCGTTTCGATCGCCCATGAACTCGAATCGAATCATATAAATCTGAAGATTTCTTTAGTCACAAGGCAATGCGGAAGGAAAGCATTGGATCACACGACGACTCACCAAGTATGATGACATTGTGCCCATGTCCGAAACCGCTATACACACAAGTACAGTATGCACTGAACTGAATCGCATTCGAGGTCGTGTCAGGACCCAGATATGGATTGAATTGGCGAGTAAACCGAATAAGCAGAGTAAAACGGCAATATAGCGATGAAAACGTGAATAGGTCCTAAATGGCACTCAATTTTATGTCCAAAAAATGCTGAATGGGGGGTTCGCAGAGGGAAAAGTTTTGAATTTCAATGTGTTTTAGAATGAAATTTACTTTTTTTGATTAGATATCATTACAACAACTTTCAACGCTGAGCTGAAGTAACTTGTTTTCAAGATGTCGAACAGTGGTGAAACGAATTCGTAGTTGTGAGAATAGCGCTTTGAGGAAATAGTAATTTGACGCACTTTTACTTCAAGGGTGAAGTGATTTGAGCAGGATTCCTTTCCCAGGCTGAAATAACGAGAAAAAACGAGAAAGTTAAATTGGAAAGCTTCGATTACCCCCATTGTTTTTTGAGCACGTCTCAATTTCCTGTCAGACGAAAACAGTTTGAAAGAAAAGTTGTTCATAAAAAATATAAAAGCGAGCAGCTCCTTTCTTTAAGTTGCACTTGAGAAATGACAAGGATAAAAAATTTCGTAAATTAATAAATTCATTCCGGATAAGAAAGCACCCTGAACCATAATGAGGTAGAGACTCACTGCTGGAATAGAAATAACGTCTCTAGGAGGTTGTTCGTAAAGTTATTGTTGACGTCAAAGATCGGCTGATCTTTGCAGTCCATCTGAAATCAGTCATTTCTGCTCCAGAGCCCTCATGTTGTACAGGAGGACGACGAAAAAAACGAAGGGGAAAAGAACAAAGAGGAGGCGGGAGATGAACAGCAGGCTGAGGACCGTAGTCTGAACCTACATCCTGACACCAGTCGCATAGAAGTCAACTTACGTAGATCACAAGAGAAAAAAAATCGATGATGAGTTTGTTCCAGAATTGGTTAGGAATCCCTGTATCTTAGCGTTTCCTCACAAAAAAAAAGGGATTTCAGCCGTACCAGCTACGCAAATTTTTCCAGTCGTTCCCTTTTCAACGAAAATTCTAAATTATATTCAAACGATGAAAAAGTTCCTCAAATTCTTCGTTGATCTTTTTATTATCTACTTACCAAATGGAAAATGAGATGTAAAACTGATAAAAAAAATTATGAAAACGTTAGAAAAAAAAGAAAAAAATGAAATGTAGTTCAATTTTTCAGCATTTCCTATTAAAAAAAGGAATGTGACGAAAACGAGTAAGGAAAGGGATGAGTCGGGAAAAAATCCTGAACGGCATGAAGGACAAGGCACGAACGCATCTTATCAAAAATGAATGAAAGTGGTGGAAAAAAGGAAAATCGGTGGAAGGGCTCAAACGATTGCAAGGCATTGACGTACGCATATCACTGTGCAGAAAATGAAATAAAACATGAGTCGTTCTTCAATTTCGTAGAAAAGAACTGAAAAGGAGCGCCCCCTAATTAATGTCTAGATTGAATGGCAGAACGTCAACTGCAATGGCTGCAAGCTGTTTAGTTGAACTTCCTCAAAATAATTACATTCCGAAAAAACGAAAACAGAATCTTTATAGCCACAGAAATGCTGGTTCAGGAAGATCGCGAAGTCCGCCTGGCCTAATCCGTGAAGCGCCAATTGCGTTTCATATGGGCGGTCTGTGACAAAACACAAGGGCGTGTCTAACAACAAATAAGCGATTAATGTATAGGAGTGTCTGCATCGGCCTCCTATGAAACTGTTTCCGTGGGAAAAGAACAATGTCGTTTTTGTTGAGACTATGAATGGTAGCCAGAAGTGTTGTGACACGAATGGAAAGTGTCCTATTAGGGCACAAATTTGGGACGACAACCTCGGCCAGAAGTTGTGGTCGGCATTGCCTGCAATCGAACATTCATTATTTTGAAACGGATTCGAAATCCTTTATAAAAGTAGACTCCAAAAAATTTTAGAAACACTTTTCTTAAGCCTTGATGACAATGATGAACAAAAATAACCCTAAAAGTTGTCAATTATTAAAAAATTAGTGGACAATAATGATGACATCCTGTTACTTAGACTATGATCATTTTTCTTAGAACTGTTCAGCTCAAACGAGGCCGGCACACAGCTTTTATTCGGCTAACTTTTCAACCTCTTCGTCTTCCTCAGAGCTGATGATCCGAGTCGATGGTTCCTAGTTGTTCGTCTTCTCAAGGTAGCAGTTTCGTCTTCGTATCGAGTGGAATCTTCTGCATGGAGCACCGCTTGAATGAGGCAACCTCCCTAGACAGCGTTTTTCTATCCTAAATGGTTGTTGCTGATAATGTCTGTTGAGAATAATAATAATAATAGTAATAATAATAATAATAATAATAATAATAATAATAACAATAACAACAGTAACAATAATGATATAATATGGTAAATTTCTTCTTTGGAGCCTCCTTCACTGAACTTACACTCCTCCTTTAATGGCAATGATGTCATCCAATTAAGTTATGGATGAACGAGCAAAAACCAGTCTTTGCGAAAAAAACACCGAAGAGATAACCATAAGGACGCTGAGATATGAGCAAAAAAGTGGGACCTCAGGGTAGGCCTCGAACCGCGATTACCTTTACTGAGAGCTCATCTGCTATGCACCACACAGACTGACGCCTTTGCTTCGCTTTTCTCTCAGCTATGTTTTTAATCTGGTGAGGGGAAAGCATAGTGGTGTGATGTCGGTCATCATGAGCATGGTGCTAGTTCGAATCCGATCCGGGCCAACCAAGCCCGTTATCCCTCCGGGGTGGGAAATTGGTGCAGGACTTGTCTGAAAAAAAATCACTCTCTGCAGTCCACTTGGGAACGCTCCAGCCCGGCTATCGCAGGACTCCAAAGAGAATTGCTCGATCAGCATTCTACGACATTCAAGATAAAGTGGATATCCTCAAGCAGCATCAGAAGCCACACGTAAAAGTTGGAAGATCTTCGTGGGCAATGAATGCGAGGAAACGAATCGAATGCGAGAAGTGCTGGGATCTGTTCAGTAGACGTGAGGACGGATCAAATAAGGTCAGATAAGATAATGAAGTGATGGCGAGATTATCATAACACTGTGCCGTTACTCAGCATTTATGTGCTTACTGCTAGAAAAGATGTGAGTGAATATGATTCGTATGCGCAAAGCCAACCGAAGCTTCACCAATTACAAGACCAAGATGATTGCACTCCGACGCCCAGACGGAACAGTTACAGCGTCCAAAAAGGCAATGAAGAAAATCATTCACGAATACGACTCAGATCTCTTCGATAGCCACGTCCACATTCCGTCATATGAAATAAAGGAGGATGGATATGTTGTGCCACTGGTTCCACCTTCTGAAATCCGACATGGCATTTCGTCGGTGAAAAATCGAACAACACCGGTCCGGACAGGATAAGAAGATATGAACACCTGAAGAACCTTCCGCCAGTCCTCGTAAACACACAGGCTCGGCTCTTCACACGTTGTCTGTCTAAATACAAGGTCTCCACTCAATGGATTACCAACAAGACCGTGCTAATGTTCAGGAAGGGTGACCTCCAGGATACCGCCAACTTTCGCCGAATCTGCTTGCTGTCTGTCGTCTACAAACTTTTCACTCGATTCATCCTAAACAGGATTGAGAGAACACTGGACGAACGACAGCCATGTGAGCAAGCAGGGTTTCGAAAAGGATTTAGTACGATGGACCACATCCACACGATAACAAGACTCATTGAAGTATCGCGAGAGTACAAAAGACCGTTCTGTCCCACTTCAATCGATTTAAGGGAGGCGTTTGACTCAACTGAGATAGAAGCAGTCATGAAAGCCCTTGATAGTCAAAGAATCCTACTCAGTAGATTCTTCGTGAGCTGTACTGTACAAAAAATTTCACAACCAAGATATCATCGTTTTACATCGATATTAACATTGACGTCAAAAAGAGGAGTTAGGCAAGGCGATACCATCTCGCCAAAATTGTTTACCGCCACCCTCCAGAACGTCATGGGAACATTGAAATAGGATAATATGGGCGTGAAACGGCAGTTACACTATCTTCGCTGATGACATCGTCCTTATAACACCAAACATTAGCCAAGCAAAACGAATGCTTACCGACTTTGATAAAGCCTGTGGAAAGATTGCTCTTCGACTAAATCTCACAAAAACGATGTTCATGAGGAACGGATTGGTTTCGCATGCCCCATTCACGCTCAACGGAATGAATATCTCCAAATGCTCCAGTTATGCCTATCTAGATAGATAGTTATATCGATCTATGTCTATAGTCAATATGATGAACGACTTTGCTCCAGAGCTGAGCAGAAGGAAACGAGCGGCTTAGGGGAGCTTTCAAGAGCATCGAGGATATAGTGAAGAGGACAAAAAACACCCGACTTCGCGCCTACCTTTTTCGACCCAGCGGTACTTCGTGCCTTAACGTATGCGTAAAAAAATGGTTTCTGGGTATGTAGGATGAAAGACCACTCAGCGTTACTGAATGCGCAGTCGAAAGGGCGATGCTAAGAGTATCCCGTTCCACACAAGTAAGGAAAGGGATCCGAAGCTCCGATCTGCGTCGACGATCAAAAATCAGAGATGCCGTTCTGTGCGGCAAACAATCGAAGATAAGGTGGGCCGGACACGTAATGCGTATGAATGACAACCGATGGACAGGAGCCGTTAGTGACTGGATTCCTCGGGATGTGAAACGTACTGCAGGAAGACCACCGACCCTATGGTCAGAGTTCTTCACAAAGAGCCTTGAAGGAAGATATGATGCTCGACGAGTCCCTAAAGCGAGCAGAACCCATTGGGCTACTCTTGCACGCGACCGGAAAAAATGGAAGATTTACTGGCGCCCGCTCGAGTCACTCGACGATCAACGGGACTAGAGGTGACAAGTGATTTACGTAAAAAAATTCGAAGCATTGGATCAGTCTCTTTTTCACACTGTGGAGTTGGCATGCCACTGAAACACGTTGTTAACAGCTTTCGTTTACCGGCTGTCGTTGTGAGGACATCAGATGTTCTTCAAATGCATCTCGACATGTGCAGCACCTCCTTCTTCCGTTGACGTAGATCGTCACATCAGATTCTTTCTCTGATCTCTATGTAAGGCGGGATGCTCCTAATATCACTGTCTCGCTAACGTGTTCGACAAGAGCTGGTGGCCCTTTCACTCTGCTTATAAAGTGTGAAGACTTCCGACTAATACGTGAAAAGTGAGAGTAATTCTCAGTAGTGAAAGTATAAAGTGAAAATAGTTAAGTTAAGGTAGTATTCTTCGTTCTCTTCTCCTCTTGTGAGCTTCCCAAGAAGCTTTTCTCCTGCTCAGCGTTGACACGTTTCTAATTGTAAAAGCTTCTTATATTGTTGCCGAAGTAGTCGCAAAGTTATCGAAAAATTCTTTTGCAAAGACAATCCCAGTGTATTCCAAAAACTACTGTTTAGTTTGGTCTTTCTTTGATAGTTACTGGCCTTAAACGACAAGTACTTTAGACATTTCTCCGTCATATACGTCACTATATTACTGTACTCCCACAAGACTGTAATCGAGGTATTTGATCGCTATGAAAACAAAAAAAACCTTATTAGCATGACCAGAGTTTGGTGACTGATGGAGTCCTCAAGTTGTGCATATATGTATATATACATATATATATATATATGTATATATATATATATATATATATGGAACGCATGTAGTGCAATGCTTAGAAGCGCTCTGCAATACACATGGGATCGACCCCGTGTTGTTGCCTCACCAATCTTACCATCCCTAAGGCACCGGCAAATTGGTGCCAGGCTTATCTGCGAGGATAGTAGCATAATCTCGATACATCGGTAGGGCACCGCAGGTCAGTGTATACGCTCAGATATGCATTCAATCACCTCTAACGATTGAACGATGGTTAATAAAGGGGAATGCATAGCGCATCCCTCAAGAGTTGATCCACCTCGAGCTTATATATATATATATATATATATATATATATATATATATATGTATATATATGTATATGACAACTATGTGACAACCTTTACAATTCGCTGTGATACAGTTATGCAATTCTGAGTCATATTCTTGGATTTTTCCTTTGAAATAACAACTGAAGTACGAATGAGATTCCGAGATATGAGCGAAACACATCTCAGTAACCTTGTGGTTGTACTCAGCATCGTATCCTGCAATGAAAAAAAGAGACTGTGGATAAAAAGTAGGGCGAATGAGATTCTTCAAGGTGTTTCTTTGAGTTCCATAGTGGTAGTGCTTACCGCCATTAGAGCATTTCTTTGAACGTCACGCTAGAAATGCTCACCGCGTTCACTTTCAGCGTGACGAGTGCACGGGCTCGTAAAACTAAAAGACAATGGATTGCTCACAAATTGTTTCCCCCTATACAACACAGTTCTCAGTAGAGAAGTATTTGTGGGCTAGATCTTCCAGGAAATATCAAGATTTATTCTATTTAATAGCGAGCATTTGCATAGCAAAGAATTCTATGCTTCTAAGTATTAAGACAGAAAAAGCAGTTTCTCCTCTCGCTGCTGGTGATCGAAAGTGTAAGATATAAGAAATAATCTAGAAAAAAACGAGCAATCTTTCTATGATTTCATATTCAAGACAAGAAGACTATTTAAAAACCATCTATTCCAAAGTTTAAAATGGTACACAGAAAATGGAGTGAAAACCACTTAAGTGTATCTGCTGTTGGTGGAATTCTCTACACTTCTAAATGATATGACAGTAGTCAGAATAAATAATAGGACCGGAGACTTACTATATTCTTAGGAAAAGGACGGTATTTATCTACCTCTCCCAACTGTATTACCGCCTCATTGTGGCCGGGAGTTGTTCCTGGGTGTCGGGCTGTGATGTACTGCGTAGGGACTCATTCCGCCGGCAGAGTCTCTCAAGCAGGGAAGGAGTGCAGCGTTTCCACCATGAAGCTCCGCTAAAAGTAAACTAGGACCAGGATCCATCACCGTCCTGGTATCAAACTAGTCGAATGGTGGCAAATCTCCCTCTGATCCACAAGGACGGTGACTGCCTGTGGTGGTGACCACCAAGGCAGACTTTGGCTTGGCTGATCTTAGGACTTCAGCTAACCCACAATGGCTAACCCAGCAAGACTCCGAAAAAAATGGTGAATATGCTGAAGCCTGCACAACCAGTGAGGACCGGCCGACCAAATAGCCAAGTAAATATTCATCTACCGCTCGCTTAATCACGGCTTCAGGACAACAACCATATCGGAGACTAGTTGAAATACTTTTTATTGTCGCACAGAAGAAAAACAACAGCTGATGGAGTCAAACTTATTTTCAGAGGCCTCCTGCTGATAAGGATAGCAAATTGAAAAGAGCCTAGTGGAAGATAGTGTTATTTCTTGGAACTCAGCAGAGCTATGCCTAGCAGGGCTTGTTTCCCTCATAAACAAAAGTTTTTTGTGGCGATAGCAACATCGAAAAGAAGTTGTTTGAGGGGAGGGCAAATTACAGATTTGATTCGACTGCAATGAATAATGCATTTATATGAAACTAAAACACGCTGTCAAAAAAATAAAATGAAAGCCTTAGCAAGAAAAAGGACAAAAAACATTTCGCCCATCTTCAAATTCCTGCATACAAACTTATGAGATCACTAGAAAGTGTGACTTTATCTAGAAAACTCTGAGGATCTAACGATGCAAGTGGGATGATTTGTTATGGAATGGTTGGTGAATAGAGGGATTAGCAGAGACAAACTTTAACTGGCCATGCCTCAGCGAAAAATTCTGAATGAAGCAGTGAATGGTATTTTTTTAATTGGACAAAACGTTTGAAATGGCATGAATTTCAAAGACTGGTCAAAAATTAGAAGGAGCTTATGATTTCTAGATTCTAGATTGTTTTCGGGCTCGTGTAGCGCAGTGGTCGGAGGCGTCCTGCGACACACACGTGGAATCGATCCTCGCGCCCATGACCTTCCAATCCTTCCATCCCTTCGGGGTCGGCAAATTGGTACCAGACTTTTCTGGGAGGATAGCAGCACTGGCTGGAAACATCGGTAGGCAACCGCGAGTCATTGTGAAGACCAGATATGCATCCAATCACTTCCAAACGATGCTTAATGAAATCGAATGCATGACTCACTCCTCAGCGATTGATCAACGCCGAAAGCTTCTTTTTTAAGGATTGTTTTCAATAAATGTATCGCATGCATGTTATTGAAGTACAGTTACAATTTGCAGTAAGAGAAGTCGAAAAGTTAATAGTAAGCCCTCGAGCCCTTTATTGTTGAACTTTAATAGAGTTTGTCTTTTTTTGAGGAATAACTTAAATGATGTATTTCGAACCGCCGAGGAATTTCTATTCTCATTGGATTTGAGGATGAATGAACAATGAAACCTCTTCTTTGGAAATACTTGCAGCGGTTGAACAGAAGACCTTCATATCATTCAGTTTTTCCGATCTGAGTTCTTAGAAAAATAGAAGAGAAAAACTAAAATACTCCGAAAAAGAAAATGAGACAAATATTACGTCCCGTATTGAGCAAAACTATATATGTCACTCACAAAGCGGCCAATTTATGTTCTCATAAGCTTCACTTTTTACTCTGAGATATGGTCTTATGTGAGCTCAGACTATACTTCATGATAAGCACAGATAGAAGAAGTTAAAAAGTCTGGAAAATTAGATATCAGTCTTAATGAAAAGTACATTAGGAGACAATCGTCCACTGCCGAAGATGACTGTGTGAACATGACGACTGAAGAACGTTGACGCATGTACGTTTGCTAGCTTGCATTTGGGGTAAAATATTAGAGGGAAGCACCAATAAAAGCTAGAGAAATTACATTAAAAGAGATCTCCAAGTCTATAAGACTACTCACTAGACCTCTTGCCAACCAAACGACACTTTCTCAAGCACGCTGGGAAACTACTTCGTGTGAAGCCCTTCAACAAACCGGGCGCCGTTGAAATGCATTCAAAAGATTCATTAGCTGCAGAAGCATAATATTTTAGTGTGACCAAATCCATCGAAGAAGCGAGCGGATCCTAGCGTTTTCTTTATTTCAACTAAAAGAAGTGGTCACTACATTAAAAAAAAGTACTTTCAAGCTGAAGGTTAAAAACCCGCATTAACTCTTGAACAACCCAATATTTCATTTCCCCTCAACACGTTCCCGCACGCCAACATGATGGACCGAGATATGCTGTTCCTAAAAAACATCAGCGCTTTTCGTAGAGCAGTTTCTCAATGCTTTTGGAAATGATGTCCTTGTTGTAGCACTTCCTCGAACAGATGGCCTTACAAAAATCGTTGAGGACCGTTCAAATCCTTCTGCGAAAAGTGTGAAAATGTTTTAAAAAAATTTTTTTTCGTTACATCTCTCTGCGTAGCTTTTGCTTTTGTCGCTTTTTTTTATTTATTATTCTTTATTTTTTGCTGCTTATTTATTGATTTTTCTTATTTATTTTATTTTTTAAATCTTAATAAGGATATTCATTCGCAATCTTACATTTCCGTTGAAAGTAACTCAATGGATTTACTTTCTGGGTGATTTCTTAGCCAGGGAATCCAACTCATTGTATTTCCGTATCGAGTGGTGTTCTGAACCTCACAAGAATGTGATGGAACCAAGTCGCTCGTAGAAAGCATCTAGACTGCGCATCCCTGCATACGGTATTTCTGAGGGTGTCTGATAAGTTCTCAACGCACCAAAATGACCATGTACTCTTCCTGAGATGCCGTCTGATTCAAGGGAAATCGTCTTTATTTCCGTTAAATCGAATTTAATTACACCCATCGCACACTAAAGCGGCAACATACTGTCACTCCACTAGTCATTTCAGTCCATCTGCTTTGATTCGAGACTATATTATAGTTTATAGCCTTTTATCTAGCGAATCCATTCTTCATCCCACTTTCAGCGCCTGAAGGTTATCGAATCATGCCCAACGAATAGTCTCCATTCATTCCAAATGGGGTTGTTTAATTGCATCAATTTCTTCGACGTCAAGAATACTATATGAACTTCTTCCCTTTTGAAAATCACTGTTTTGTCCATATGAAAATTTGCGCTTTCGAAAGCGACATACACTAAGTTGGAAAGCTTGGTCACTCATGGGACACATTGATGATGCCGTACACAGGCGAAGTGTAGTTTGCTAGTTACCTCGTATACAATCGTTCACCTACCGTCTAGCCAGTTTTGGCTTCAAAATAATGATTCTCGTTTGCTTAACATGAATTGGTCTCGCATTTTTCGTCCTATAAAGGCTCTTGGTCGTGTACAATCATCTCATAAGCACCAGAGTGTCGTAGAGTTCAGCTCTCCTCAGAGAACTCGGTAAGTACAAGCCAGCGGATGCACATTGTGTGCTTTGGAATTAAGAGATCCTACCTATCTAAAAATTTCAAATGAAAATTCTTTCCACGAAAGAACTGCTGAAAACAGTCATCTAAGGGGACTACGATAAATAAATAAGTTGATTAAATCCAACTTTAAATTGTGACTCTGGATTCGATTTGCACTAGAACGATGACCCCACGTGGGGCTTAGGCCACTTTTAAAGATCTCTTAAAGATACAACATTAGCGGCAGTCGAGTTGAATTGACTTAATTCTAATAGCCTGCTCCTCAATGTTTCGGCTTTTTCGATTGTGAGGCTTCATCCTCAGCTTTTAGCAGCAGCTCCAACAGTTACGGTCGTAAGCAAAATAGAAACCTTTAAATGAGAATCATTGCTGATTGATGAATTGCAACTAAAGTGATGATTGCTTCGCGTCCGTTTTCCGCAAGTAGAAAGAAAAAACAAGGCGAATAACTGAAAATAACTGGTCACCACTAATCGAAATACATGAGAGCGGCTGAAGAGTAACCCAGAAAAGGCGTTGCTCACTACTAAAACCCACCAGCTGTAGCGAACTTTGAGAACGGTGGTTTGTTTTTGTGCTGCTATTTTAAACAAAATTTCATTAAAGACTAATTATTTCACTTTCTTTTACACAACTCTCCTTTCACATCTACTGTGCGGATACGAGCTCTTAGTTCACTCAGGTCGTTTCCTTGAATTCATCATTGACGAACGACTTTGAATATTTGAGTGTAGGTTTGGTTGCTGCTTGATTAATTGTCGTACACTTTAGGAATGTCGTTGAGTGCTGGTCGGTCTCTGTTCTCTCTGCAGTTCAGAGACAGAGATACCGGCCAAGAGCATTCCCAATTGGGTTCCAGACTGGACGTTTCTCAGGCAAGTCTGCTACCAATTTCCCGGAACCCGAAGGGTTGAGAGGCTTGTTGAGCCATGGGTCGCATGAATTATTCTCAGTAAACTAGAAGTTCGCTCAGCAAACAATCTCAGCAACCCAAATGCTATATTTTAAAATGAACTATATACTGTATATGTTTATAAATACAGTATATATTGAATCTTTATTCTCACAAGTCTTTGTATTAAAGTTTCTCTCCTTCAAGTAGAAACTTATATAGACTTTTACTTAATAAAGATTCAATGATATACGTTGAACTTTGTTCAATTTTTTTCAGCACAACTATCGTGCTATTTGTCTCGTTGAACAATTACACTTCGAAAAAATAATGGATCGTTGCACCGACAGAGAATTGAGCAGCTCAGTTGTGTGTCTTGGTCCTCTAGGGAGATTTTCGGAACAATCGCGAGTAGATTAGAGCCTTTGCCGTTGCTAGACCCCTAAGGAATGCATCATGCATTCGACTTCGTCAAACATCGTTAGAGGTGATCGAATGCTCACTTGGTCTAAACATTCTTGGTCTATACACTAACTGCGCTGGCCCACTGTTCGATGTACCAAGACAATGCTGCTGTCCTCCAAGACAAATATGGTATCGGTCGAACAGATAGACTGCTTGGTGAACCTATAGGGAGGAGATCTAAGCAAGGACCTCGAATCACGCATACATCGCAATAACGGAAGAATAAATTCTTCAAATCATCATAAAAATAATAAATTTGTATTAGCACCACTTTAAACAAAGGTTTTCAAATAAAATAAGATTTTTTATCTACCTAACATATAAGACAAGGTCCTGAATTTATTTATGGGATTAAAAAATGCTCATAGTTGCCCGCCATGCAGTGAAGGGACGAAGACATAAAAGACACATGTGAAAAGTGGAGAAAACGCGTTAGTGTCACATAGATGCGACTGTTGTCTCATACAAAAGTAATGCTATTGCCAAAATGGTGGATTGTGGCGCAGTGGTCGGAGGCGCCTTGCAACACACACACACGTGGAATCGATTGCCGCGCCCGTGACCCACCAATCCTTCCATCGCTCTGGAGTCGGCAAATTAGTACCAGACCTGTTTGCGAGGATAGGAGCACTGACTCGATACATCGATAGGCGTGAGTCATTGTAAAGGCCAGACATGCTTTCAATCACCTCCAAACGATGCTTAATGAAGTCGAATGCTTGCCGCATCCCTCAGCGATTAATCAACGCCGAGAGCTTTATCTCTTATTTATTGCTAAAATACAGCAGAGTGGAACACTGTAAAGATCTATGTGAGTGTGAAGGACACGGTATTCAAAAACTACATTCATGACTGTCATAGCAAATTCTTAAACCATGTGTACCATTGAGTGGTAATGGAAAAGAAGTATAGAAGGAACTCCAAGAACTCAGCCCAACCTGCCATTAGTGGTAAGAGGAAGCCAATAATTATCACTGTCTTTTTAAAGAGACCAATGAGAGATGAAGCAGGTAGGCATGAAGCCGACCAGCAATGATAAAACAGCCCTTCCATTTTTTAACCATGCCTCCACATCACCCCCCACTTAAACAAGAAATTCATGAAATCAGCGAAATTCTTGAAATAGATTTACTATTGGTCAAACAAAGATTAGATTCATATTAATTTAGTATTCATATTCATTAATTTTTTTTGCCTAAAATATTCCCACATGCATTAAAAATGCAACGATGTGATAGGATAGAAGTTGCTTTTTTTAATCTGTTCGCATACGATGGCAGTTTTGAAGTGTTGGTGAAAACAAAAAAAGAAAAAAGAAAAAAAAGAAAAAAGAAAAAAAACGCGAGAATTAAACTGAGATGGTTAATTGAATAGAAGTAATCGCATCTCAGTTCCGATCAGAAATTCTATGTGCAGTCCAATTGACCACCACTCATTTTCTTCACAGATGGATTCTCTGTTGAAAAAACAAAATAGCATTAATGGATAATTGGATGGATAATAAGCATTAATGGATAATAATGGATATATGACAACAACCACCCCTAAATAAAAAGAGCGTCCCTGGATGAGTATGGCCTATTCGAGATGCTCAAATGCATATCGAGAAGAGGAGCAATTGTGGATCATCGACGAGGATCGTCGGCTCTGACGAAGACGAAGACGTCGAAACAGTCGAATAAACATCTCTATCAAATTCGTGCATGCTCAACTATAAAAACACATGTTGATTTCTTCGTAGAATTTGTATACAAGTTGGATCGGTCATTGGTTCGATATTCTACCTTGGGCTCACCAACCCTACCGTCCTCCCGAGAAAGGCAAATTTTTTCTTTTTGTCAGGTATGTCTGGAGGACAAAAGCAATGAGGGGTGTATCAGTAGAAAAAACCAACGTAAGTGATTTCCAGGCTATATATGTATTCGACCTCTTTCATGAAGTAGAATGCACGCCTCATCCATCAGGAATTTTCAATGTCAAACGCTTTACCGCTTATTTTAAACGAAATTGTACTCAAGCGTAACAGTTTTTTTCGTTAGAACTCTTAACAGAAGTTTTTGTGAGTTACCGCGTAGAATTAAAATAGGCGTGGGATTTGCTTTTATGCAGAATTAAGGCCTGCTTATGTATTCACTTAGTGCTATAGAAAACCAATGATTCGGACATGACGAAAGCCATGAAATTCATTCATACGAGGAAGCTCAAATCGATTAGGCACGAAACTATGAAACCATTCATCAGATGGCGGAAAGATAGTAAGTTAATACATTCCACAAGGAGGCATCTACTGGCATTTTCTGATATGACCAGAAGAGTATGCATCTATGAATGATCGCGTGAATGAGCCTACAACTGTAATCTACTAGTCAGTTCAACGAAATGTTTATTTTCGAGCCGTCGTAGGACAGCGATTACTGGCTAGCGCTTGCATGGAAGCACGTTGTCGCTCACATCGGTTTGGTTAAAAGAAGAACAAAAGAATATCCGTATTGAAAAAAACCCGCTAAACATTACAGACGGATAGAGATTTTAATGGTACTTGACCAGTCTGTCTGTGGTGATCTGATACTTGTCGCTAAGAGCGAACAAGATTAATAGTAAATAAAATGCCAGGCAGGTGAAAAAAATACGATGCATGAAGCTATTACGCACTTTCATTCAGTGCTATACTCTTGAGAAAAAATAATCAGGACAGATTTTCTCTACTTAGTTAACGGCCATTCTTATCGCTACAAAATGAAACTATGAAAAGCTATGAATGATTTCTGATGTCCTTAGGGTTCACTCTAATAGATACCGTATGTCAGAGACGATCACAGGAGTTACGTGGTTGAAGGGTGTCCGATCACCATATATTGTAATAATTTGTGCTCATCTCAGAATAGTTGAGCGTTTCTGCAAAAAAGACTTCGAAAAAAGTGCAACAATCAAGATGAAAAAGTCATTTCATTTAGAAAGCAAGAGCATATGCACATACACTAAGCCTCTGATTGGTCTCAATTAGATTGCACACTCAAGAATCTCTATGAAGTCTTTGGGCAATTCATTCAATCACCTCGTTTAATGGCTCGATTAAAGCAAGCGACTTAGCCATGGATGAGCGTCCTTTAAACTTCGCAAACGCCTGAGATTCTAGCAGAAAGCACGTCACTTTACATGTTCTCACATGGGACTGTACTCGAAGCCACCACCGATGAACTCCGACCAATTCGGCCAATTTTTAGGACGATCATCATGAGGCAAGATATTACGTGATATTTGGATGAAGTAATCTGCCTTAGGCAATTAATAAGATATCAGGAGGATTAAACAATTTCGTCAACCGAATTGATCTAGTGGTCTCATATTTGAAATATAAACGAGCAAAAAAAAGCTGGATAAATTCGAAAAGTCATGCCATTGCTTTTTTCTTGTTCCACTTACTTATCCCCATAACTCTTTAGTTCTTTCAAATATAGCAACTTTTGTTTACTTTTGTGATGAGAAAAGTCCACTTATTGAATTCTTGGCTTTCCATATTTGCACAGAATAGCGCCATATTTCTGCCTTTAGTGAATCTCTAAGCCATAGACTGATTCTACTGTTAATTTTTCTAGTTGTTTATGAGACAGCCCTTTGCAACTTTTTTTTGGGTTCAGATAAAAAATTTCAGTCTTAGTTGCGAGTGTTTTTCCTTTATTTTTTTTCCTTTACTTCTTCACTATGAAAATGTTAGCGCACTCTTTTTAGTTTTGAAAGAGTTTTTAGCGCGAAACGGAACCGCTCTGTATTTAGTTCTTATGTAAATTCCTTTGCATTCCTATGAAAGAATTACTTCATATGTTCCACATATTGAAGTAAATCAATATTTGCAATAAAAAATGGCACTAGTATTTAGTTTTCTTTATATTCTAAACCACAAAATGTTATACTTCGCTTGCCATAACGATAACTGTAAGTAAACATTGTTATTTTTTCACCCACTTTAACTACTTATTTTTTTCCTTTTTAGTGAGATGCACCACTTGACCCCTTTTGGGCCACCTAATGAAATCCTCCTTCTTCCGTTTATCTCGAAATCCACATACTATCAGTCAAAATAGCGACCGTCGCTGATTGATGAGAGGGACATCTGAAAAAATATGACACCTCACATGTGCATGGAGTATAAAGCTCGGACACCGAGGCTGAGTACAAGTGAAAAAGTGGAATCGAAAGTGAACTCCAACTGGAACTGATATTTAGACATCGGAAAGAATACGAATCCTCCTTGAACAGCATAATCCTGTACTCTGTAAGCTTCTGAACGTACCCGAAGAATTAATTATTTTCGGCTTCGAACTTGTAGTCAATGCTTTTCTGTTATAGATAGCATCTGATAGCTAGGAAACAAGCATCAGCTTAAATTTGCGATGTCTGGAGAGTATGCCAGGAAAGGCAGAACGTCCCATAGAAGGACTCTTAGAGTTTGACCATAACTTGTGGATCCGCGTAGTAGGAAAAAATTTCACACGTCGTTTTCGATGTTTTCTTCCAAAGTATAAGCGATACTTCTATACGAAGTTCCGTGTATGGTTTGTTGCGGTCACTGTGGTATTGGATATATGAAGAATTCCCTTAACAAACATTCTTTTGAAGTCCTAACAGGAATACAAAAGGGGCAACGTTTCCGTGTACGTCTACTTGGACAAGAATTGACCTTTACCTGACGGTTCATTGGCATGCAAAGCTTGGCATTCCTCTGTACTGGTTATAACGTCCAATGGATACTTTTACGGAAACCAGTGTGATTCAGAAAGTATTTTATCAAAGCAGAACTTCCTACTTTCAGTAGCAGAAACTGCTTTGGTGTTTCGGCTGATTACAAACAGTGTTCGCAGGAAATGGCTAGTAAAGCTCAAAACTCTACGAACAACTTTGGTAAACAATGATGAATGTAAAAAGTGATTTCCTTGTGGAAATAATTTGGAAACCCTTTTTGATCTTAGCTTTTATATGTGACAGGAACATCTCCTTACTCTTCCTCTTCAAAAAAGCAAAAGTTCTTTCTTTCATGCCAAACTCAACGACCCATAGAACATTCGCAGTTAGAGGGAAAAAGCTTGCCAAATTTAAAAGAACAACAAAACTGACAATATGAATGATAGTCAAGTGGAATACGACAAAACAACTTTCTATCTTTGTCTCGTCTTTAATTGCCAGAAATGATAAGCGAGTTAATATGTTCTATAGACGATAATTTAAAAGGGATACCGTTTGAGTTCAACAGAGAAAGAAGAATTTTTTGAGAATTTTTTTTGTTGGACTGAAAAAGTAGTAATTAAGATGGCAATTTCTTCTGGATATAATCTCCATAGAATCATTACAATAATCAAAATAATTTGCTTAAAAATCACTGTTGAAGAAAGGAAAAGGAAGGCTAATGAAGGAATGACTGCCTGGGATTGAAACCGTACGAAGGATAGCCGTACACCCAAATTATAGTCTAAACGTTCCGAAGAGATGGACCAGTACGAAGAACTTTCTTAGAAGTCATCTCCTGTCTGGGCTGAACAGCTGCTGATCCAGTGAGTGGGCAGCTGAAAGATGAAGGATTGTGATAGTAATGTCTGGAAGTACTAACGATTGGGAAAAAAAGAGTAAACACAAAAAGCACGACATTGAGAAGCACGACGTAGACAATAAAAGAACACCCTGAACACAGGATCAGAGGAAGGATGAAGCCTGTAGATGGGAAAGCTGCTGGACGCTTAGCTCCGCATGAAAAGAAAGTCTAGAAAAAATGAGGATGGACGACAATAGCTGTACTTGTCCACGTAATGAGAAAAAAAAGAAATTTTGAAAATCAATGAGAAAGACTTGGGAAGTTTTGGTGCGGGTGGAAGAAGACGGGGAGTGGGAAGGAGAACAAGATGGTTCAAACGAGAGTTACAGGGCAAAATCCCACTAAAATCAGTAATTGGCTTTCTGAATGACAAATCGGTGAAGGATTGAGAGCTGAGCGAAGAAATAAATCCATACCTACGAATCTTTTAGATCGTTAGATGAAAGTTAGGACATCAAAAGAATATAAAAAACCTTTTGGGAAAGCGATAATGGTTCAAAAAAGTGCGAAAAAATTGTCACGTTTGTTTGTGGCTCGTTCAGTTCGGCTGTTGTTCCACACTACAGAGTGTGAAAAGTGTAATGCATTGCTGTCAACAATAAATGTTACGTCTTATATCACCGTAGAATTTATCAGTGACGTTTTCTGTCTTCAGCCTATAAAGTTACTAAATCGAAACTTCATTTGTGTGTTCGAAGAATGAATTCTGATGAAATATAGTTGGTAATGTGAAAGATGTCCTGTAACAAACACGTGGAGTCGATCTCCGCGGCAATGGTCCACCAAGCCTTCCATCCCTATGGGGGTCGGCAAATTGGTAGCAGACTTGTCTGGGAAGATAGCAGCACGGACTCGATACATCGATAGGCGCGAGTCATTGTAAAGGCAAGATATGCATCCAGTCATCTCCAAACGATGCTTAATGAAGTCGAATGCATGGCGAATCCCTCAGGGGATTGATCAACGCCGAGGCTTTATCCTTCCATTCTTTACATTTGCCAATCTCTAGGGGAAATTTTTGCATACAAGAGAATATTTCCACACCTCCTTGCTGGAATTTATTTACACGTAGATGAACTTCTGTATTCGGTATTTATATAAAGAGGTCCATATGAGGAAGGGCTTTGTTCAAGCCAAATTTGGCTAGCAAAGCGTAACAAAGGCTTTAAAAAAATGACAAAAAAACAACAACCATGATGTCAAAAGTACGTGTTCTTCGTGTCATTTCATTGAGGTCGTGGCCACTGAGGCGTGAAGGGCAGAAACAGAATAAACTGGTTAGAGCTCGAGTTACTAGATCATTATTAAAACAGCAAGTGGTACATATATATATATATATATATATATATATATATATATATGTAGGTAGATAGTGCAGTGGTTAGTGATACAGTTCATCAGAAAGCAAGGTCAAGGTTATTGCTGCGTCCTTTTCAATCCACGTGGAAATACCTCAGAAAGGGTATCTTCAAGATAGTAAAGAGAATTGGCTCTACGAGTACTATACGACACTCATAAGGAAGACAAAATCTTTAAGCGGTAGGCGAAACAACACTCAAAATGTTTGTATGGAGACTTTCATGGATGATGAACACGAGGAAAAACGAGTCGAATGCAATAGCTGGTATCCGCACCTTATATGTGATGACAGGTAATGTAATATAGGAGAAAAAACAAATATGTATATCTATTTATCTACATCTGCCTAAGCCAGGATCCACCACCTTCATGGTATCAAACTAGTCGCATGGTGGCAAATCTTCCCCTGAGCCACAAGGGCGGCGACTGCCTGTGGTAGCGGCGACCTGGGGCAGACGTTGACCTGGCTGAAATCGGGATTCTAGAGAACCACAATGGTTAAATCAGCAAAACTCCGAAACAATGGAAATGATGCTGGGATCCGCACAACCAGTGAAGACGGGCCATCCAAGTATCCAAGTAACTAACTATATCTACTGCTATATATCTACACCTCCTCTTTATATATGTATATCAGTCTGTGCGTAGAAATGTCTATTGCAAGCTTAACTCCGGCGATCTTCATGGGTTCGCAGAAAGTGGTTTACATACAAAAACAATGATTAAAGCAGAAGACATTTAAAAAAGAATACATTTCATTCTGGTGGATATTGCCTCGGAAAAAAAAGACCACCGCTAAAAGAATCAAACTGCCATGTAAATTGTAATAATAAGGGCTAACGGCACAAAACGCCACTTTTCTGGCAGTGGACGAAGAGGGGGACATTGCATTTCCTCATCACCGTTGAAAAAATAGCAGCTGAAGAAAAAAATCTAGAGAATGAATGGAGAAGGTTAGGCACCCCAAAAAAAGCAGTGCTATGTCCACTCGACGACATCACAACAAACTACTCAGGATACTATGTAGCCTCAATGAATGAAACATCGAGTTAGTTGCGCACGTACTCGCCAGTGTGAAATTCGGATGTGGGACAGAAATGAAGAGAGTATTTAGAAATGGTAACGAAAACCACTGACAATGCTTCACAGCATCGTGGATGTTATTTTCATAGGCAGATTTTTTAGTGACTATATGTTTCCATCCCATCTGCAGTAGCAAAGTCAAACTCGTCGAATTAAGAGGCTTTGTGCCTTTAAATTCCTGAGCTTACACAAAGTAGATAATAAGTTCCCAAGATCGACTTTCTATTAACCTCGGCATTGGATTTTAAATGGTGCAGTCGTCAACCATATGCGACTTCCTCGGTGGAAGACAGGAGGAAAAAAGCAGTGAGTTTTTCGAGAAGCCGTAGATCTTGTAATTATCGTTCAGATGTTCATCTTTCTCTTTGTGCTGTCGAAGTGTCTGACCTAGTAAGTTGCGTATTAGTATACCCTTCTAGGCTTTGAAAAAGGCGATTCTAGCCCAACGTCAGTTACGGTTGTGTTCTATGTGTGTTATTGTATGGAAGTAAACGTAGGCTGTTTGACAGCCTCGCGATTGCGCAGATAATAAGGTTTATTCGGCTAACGTTTCGACGTCTTCGTTTTCACTAGAGTCAGGATCTAATTCTCATTTTTGTTGACTCGAACTCTGAAGAAGACGAAGAGTCGAAATGTTAGGCGAATAAGAGGCCTTAATTTTAATGCAGGCATGTGTCTAAGCTGCCTAAACGTGTAGATAACCATGATAAACACACTGATTGCAACGATTTTTTACCTTCATTAACAAGTTAGAATTTCAGGAAGGTTACGCCAATTTAAACGTCCTGTCAAAAATCGACCGTTTCTTACCAAATGGTTCGAACGCATAAAGTTGAATACTAAAAAACTAGATTTTCGATGTCGATGTACAATTGCAAGTGAAGGGTGTAAATATGGTTAGGCGAATATTTCATAAAAGTCCTGAGGTCAGAGGGAACTATTGCTTTCATGAAATATTACCAGCCTATATCTTAGATTCTGACGACGAATGAGTGCTTGTGGACACAATCACTTCTTGTTTACGCTTAGAAATGCTTAGAAATGGATACTAGAGCAACAACGGAGCTGCGCTCGATTTAGCCACATGGTCCATTAGATTACGCTGTGGTGATGGTGTAAGTTCGAAGTGACAATATCGTCTTGAATTTTCGCAAAAAACAGCGATATCTGGAATTTTTTACAACCCGAAAGCACCTTTTAGAATTCCGAAATCTAATAGAGAATACTATAAACTTTGCTGGTAATAACTGGTAACTGACTTCTCTGGTGAAGCCGTTTCAGATTTACAGAAGTCCACGACTGCTTTTATGACGGGGACCTCGCAGCGCTCTAGGGGCTATCCTAAAATTCCAGCTCTAATCGACAAAGTAATATTCGACAGCTTTTATAAATGAAGAAATATCTTAAATTATAGTGAAAGCCGCACACAAATCCGAAGCTTTTGGTGGAAGATGGTTGCGAGGAAACGAACCGAACAGAAGAAGCGCTGGAATGTCAATTTTTGAAAAAGGCAGTATAGTAACAAAACAAAAGAGCGAAATTCATTTAACGTTTCAGCTTCACTCAACCATCAATGGGAGGTCTCCTTTGTGGAGAATTGTGAATATGGTTAACACTGCGTTGTTTTCTTGATCAGCAATCGCGAGGTTGTTAAACAGCATACATTTACTTCCATAGGAAAACACAATACAATACAACAGTAGCTAATGTTTCAGCAGTATCGCCTTCTTCAGAGCCTGGAAGAACTCTATGGTAATTACATGGTCAACAGCTTCTCGAAAAAAACTCATCGCTTTTTTACGTGCCCTCCAATGAGGAAGATTAGAACAGCTGATTATAGTCGCATAAGGTTGGTGACTGTACCATCCCACGCCAGAAATTGATGCGAGCATACGGGGGGGGTCAGGTCGCGTATGACCTCTGGGCATTCATCCCTGCTACTCATTGTAGGATTTTTGGCATTTATCCAAAGGCCTCAAGAAGTTTTCGCGCTGGTGTTTTAGTTCTCCTGCGCAAGGATATTGACTTTTACTCCAAAATCGTCGCCGCTATGCTTTTGCATCGTATGCGTGCCTAGTGGGGTACTTTGTCTTAGTTCTCGTTTGCCATCTAGGTGTTTTTTTATACGGATACACAAAGGTCTGCCCGTTTCGCCAATATATTCATCTCCGCAATTACTAAAAGAGATCAGGTATATCGTACTCATGCTGAACTCATGCAATCACCGAACCTGCCTTAAGGGCAAATTACGCAATTTGTTGTTTCACATAGAGGATCATACAGGCGGTTACGAACTAACTGACGACGTAGAGTAGCCGGTGGTATTTCAAACATTACTACCGATTCCTCTAGACCTGCTCTTCTTAAGCATCGTTTAATAGCTACGCTTACTTCATCGCTAATAAAGGGCAACGGAAACGGGACTTTCTTTCGGCTAACCGTTTCGCTTGGGCGCGTCGCTCTACTTCTAAACTTATCTCGTAGGGTTACTATTTCGTAGCCATTGGAGATGGCTATTTGCGGAACCAAGTCGCGGCATTCTTCCTTTAGTTCCCTGGTTGTGCACACAGAGGTGGCTGTTCGAAACATGTTTCTCTTGAGCGCCCTCTTTGTGTGTGAAGGGTGGGAAGAAAGGAAATGAACGAAGATGTTCTTGTTACTTGGCTTTCGGTACCACTTTGTCACGTAACCGCTACTTGATAGGTTTATTGGAACGTTTAAAAACGGAAGCCAGTTTTTTCTCGGTTCTTGTTGAACATGAAAGAAGAATAAACATGCATGGCTTGTCGATCCAGCAGCTAATGGCTCTCCTAAAGGAGTGCCTAAATTGCTCGATTTTCAGATGGTCTGGGAAATATTTCGCGCAAATAAGGGGGTTGGCTATGGGACAGCGGCTGGCACCAAGCCTTACCATTACGTCCATGTCTAAAGTGAAAGCCCCCCGTGCTTGGTCTCTGGCCAGTACTCTACTGCAAGTACATAGATTATTGTTTTGTCATCTTCTCTACGCAGGAGGAGATGGACAAATGCTTCGAATTATTGAACGAGCAGTCTGAGTACATTAAGTTCATCGGGGAGAAGCCGAGAAAAGACTGGCTTCCGTTTTTAAACGTTCAAATAAACCTATCAAGCAGCGGTTACATGATAAAGTGGTACCGAAAGCCAAGTAACAAGAACATCCTCGTTCATTTCCTTTCTTCCCACCCTTCACACACAAAGAGGGCGCTCAAGAGAAACATGTTTCGAACAGCCACCTCTGTGTGCACAACCACAGAACTAAAGGAATAACCGCACGACTTGGCTCGGCAAATAGTCATCTCCAATGGCTACGAAATAGTAACCCCCACGAGATAAGTTTAGAAGGAGAGCGACGAGCCAAAGCGAAACATTTGGCCAAAAGAAAGTCCCGTTTCATGTTGCCCTTTATTAGCGATGAAGTAAGCGTAGGTATAAAACGGTACTTAAGAAGGGTAGGTCTAGAGGAATCGGTAGTGATGGTTGAAATACCACCGGCTACTCTACGTCGTCAGTTAGTTCGTAACCGCCTGTATGATCCTCTATGTGAAACAACAAATTGCGTAATTTGCCCTTACGGCAGGTTCGGTGATTGCGTGAGTTCAGCATGAGTACGATATACCTGATCTCTTTTAATAAATGCGGAGATGAATATATTGGCGAAACGGGCAGACCTTTGTGTATCTGTATAAAAAACACCTAGATGGCAAACGAGAACTAAGACAAAGTACCCCACTAGGCACGCATACGATACAAAAGCATAGCGGCGACGATTTAGGAGTAAAAGTCAATATCCTTGCGCAGGAGAACTAAAACACCAGCGCGAAAACTTCTTGAGGCTTTTTGGATAAATGCCAAAAAATCCTACAATGAGTAGCAGGGATGAATGCTCAGAAGTCATACGCGACCTGACCCCGTATGCTCGCATCAATTTCTGGCGTGGGATGGTGCAGTCATCAACCTTATGCGACTATAATCAGGCTCTAATCTTCCTCATTGGAAGGCACGTAAAAAAAGCGGCTCTGAAGAAGGCGATAGTGCCGAAATGTCAGCTACTGTTGTATTGTATTGTGTTTTTCAATGGAAGTAAATGTATGCTTTTTTAACAACCTCGCGTTTGCTGAACAAGAAAACGACGCATTCATATTCCAATGCCGAGGTTAATAGAAAGTCGATCCTGGGAATGGCTAACACTTTTTGCTGTTGCACCTAGGAAAACACTATTGGCTATCTCTAAGGGGTTGAATAACTTATGTCAAGCGGAATTCAACATCCGTTGTTTAAGACTACCACATCATTGCAACTGGTCACAAGTAGTTGGTCACGCATTTCCTTATTTTCGTCCATGCCTTCCCGATATCGTCTCAGCGAAAGTCTCACTAGCCATAGCAGAAATCGCTGCCAGTTAAGGATACAGAACTTGTGTATATGGAATTTTAGAGCATAATGGTAAAGGACGACTTGCGGAGGTCTTTAAAAAAACGATTATGCTCCAAACCAATACTAGTAATTGCCTGTACGGCTCGCTCAGATATCGTCGAGTCGTTCGCTTCGGCTTTTAGGCTAATTGAGCACTGCAGGTGCTGAGGTCTTTCCCGGTTATCTCAAATGATAATAGGAAAAAAGTAGAGGAAATTAGAAACGAACTAATAAATCATAGTCAAGGTGTCATTCTTATCATCACTGTATTTTCAACTGTAAGAAAACGACGCCAATTGGCAAGCGATGCTCAACATAATGTTCTTTTTTAAATAACAATGAGCCTGAGCAGAGGAACATTTCTAAATGTATAAATGCAAAGAAGTATGTGTGTGCTGTTATCTTCAGTAATGAGGATTTCAAAATAGAGTTTCCATATAAAGGATAAAAAGGATAAAGCTCTCTGCGTTGATCAATCTCTGACGGAGGCGCCATGCATTTGACTTCATTAAGCATCGTTTGGAGGTGATTGAATGCATATCTGGCCTTTACAATGATTCGCGGTGGCCTACCGATGTATCGAGCCAGTATTGATATCCTCCCAGACAAGTCTGGTACCGATTTGCCTACCACGGACGGGTGGAAGGCTTGGTGGGCCATGGGCGCGGGGATTGATTCCACGTGAGCGTAGCAGGGCACCTCCGACCACTGCGCCACACGCGCCCTGGACTCCATATGTAAGTTTTAATATCGTGAATGAATGAATAATAAAATAAAAACGGCAGCATTTTCATTTTTCGCTTTGGCATTTCTATTTATTGACACGTTTCGTAACCATACTATGCAGAAAGTAGCGCACGTAGCATAGAGAAGCCCTGCAATACATACGTGGTTGTTGGTTAGATCCAGCGCCCCTAGGTTAAGTAAGTCTTCCATCCATTCTTAGTTAGCGAATTGTCATCAGACTTGTTCGGCATGATAAGGATACCAATTTGATAAGTCGGTAGACCCATAAGAATTATTGTGTGGGCTAGATATGCATTCAATCATCTCTAACGATGCTTGATGAAATTGAAAACATGGCGCATCCCTAATGGATTGTTCAACCGAACATTTGTCCTTTATCCTTTATTGTAAACCACATAGAAATGATGTCATGTGGGGAGAAAGTAGATAAAGGAAAATAAAACAACATTACCTTCTCTACTTATTAAGCTAACACTAGTTTAATAAAAATGTTTATTCTGCCAACGTATCGACGTCCTCGCCCTCCTCGGAGCTAGTGATCGAAGTCGATACTCTATAGTTGTTCGTCCTCTCAATTTGACTTTTCCTCCTTGTATCGAGGCCAATTTCCCTCACGCGAGCACAGCTCGGATGAGCCCTACCCTCAGCCAGCCGCGTTCTTTTATCCGGGACGCTTGTTGTTGATAATAATTGCTCATTGATTATTGGAGGCATTGATTTTTACTACCGCGGTTGAATTACGGTCCGTTTGAGAAATATTGGCTTGGTATCCGATATATGCTGGCTAACATAATACCGACTGCTGCAGGGTGGATTGTTCGTTGAGAAACAAACTGTTATCAACGGGTAATAATTGTCAACAACAACCACCATGTATGGAACAGCGCTGCAGGGTGAAGCTGCTTCATTCGAGCGGTGCTCCACTGAAGAAGGTCCGACTAGATATGACGACAAAGACACGATATCGAGAAGAGGAACAACTGTGGACCGCCGACTCAGATCTCCGACTCCGACGAAGACAACTTCGAAACGTTAGCGGAACAAACATTTCTATCAACCTCGCGCTAGCTTAATAATGCAGGAAGATACTGATCAGTCATAAATGGAAAAAAATTGCGCGCTAAGAAAAAAAGACCGAAATAATGATCACCTGTCACCTGTATCACCTGTAGTCCCGTTGATGGTCGAGTGACTCGAGCCGGCGCAAGTAAGGCTTCCATTTTTCCCGGTCGCGTGCAAGAGTAGCCCAATGAGTTCTGCTCGCTTTAGGGACTCGTCGAGCATCATATCTTCCTTCAAGGCTCTTTGTGAAGAACTCTGACCATCGGGTCGGTGGTCTTCCTGCAGTACGTTTGACATCCCGAGGAATCCAGTTACTAACGGCTCCTGTCCATCGGTTGTCATTCATACGCATTACGTGTCCGGCCCACCTTATCTTCGATTGTTTGGCGTACAGAATGGCACCTTTGATTTTTCGATCGTTGACGCAGGTCGGAGCTTTCGGATCCCATCACTTACTTGTGTGAAACGGGAATGCTCCTAGCATCGTCCTTTCGACTGCGCGTTCGATAACGTTGAGTGATCTTTCATCCTGCTTACGCCGCGACCAAGTTTCTGACGCATACGTTAGGGCAGGAAGTACCGTTGAGTCGAAAAGGTGGGCACGGAGTCAGGGTGTTCTTTGTTCTCTTCACTACATCCTCGATGCTCTTGAAAAGCACCCCAAGCCGCTCGTTTCCTTCTGCTCAGCTCTGGAGCTAGGTCGTTCATCATATTGATTTCCCGACCTAGATAGCACATAACTGGAGCATTTGGAGATATTCATTCCGTTGAGCGTGAATGGGGCATGCGAAACCAATCCGTTCTTCATGAACATCGTTTTTGTGAGATTTAGTTGAAGACCAATCTTTCCACAGGCTTTATCAAAGTCGGTAAGCATACGTTCCGCTTGGCTAATGTTTGGTGTTATAAGGACGATGTCATCAGCAAAGCGAAGATGAGTGTAACTGCCGACCATCGATTTTCACTCCACATATTATCCCATTCCAATGTTTCGCATGACGTTCTGGAGGGTGGCGGTGAATAATTTTGGCGAGATGGTATCGCCTTGCCTAACTCCTCTTTTGACGTCAATGATAATATCGTCGTAGAATGGTGATACCTTGGTTGTGAAATTTTTGTACAGCTCACGAAGAGTCTTAATGTACTGAGTAGGGCTTCCATGACTGCTTCTATCTCATTTGAGTCAAAGGCCTTTTGTAAATCGATGAAGGTGAGACAGAGCAGTCTTTTGTACTCTCGCGATACTTCAGTGAGTCCTTGTTACCGTGTGGATGTGGTCCATCGTACTAAATCCTTCTCGAAACCCTGCTTGCTCACATGGCTGTTCTTCTTAGACCATTACTTCGTCCAGTGTTCTGTCAGTCCTGCTTAGGATGACTCGTGTGAAAAGTTTGTAGACGACAGACAGTAAGCAGATTGGACGATAGTCGCCGATATCCTGTAGGTCTCTCTTCTTGAACAATAACACGGTCTTACTGGTCTTTCCAGTGGGTAGGGACCTTGCATTCGGACAGGTAACGTGTGAAGAGCCAAGCCTGTGTGTTTACGAGGACTGGCGGAAGGTTCTTCAGGTGTTCTGGACTTATCCTATCCGGACCTGGTGTTGTTCGATTTTTTCACCGACGAAATGCCATGTCGGATTTCGGAAGCGAGCGCCGGTGGCACAACACATCCCTCCTCCTTTACTTTCATATGACGGAAGGTGGACGTGGCTATCGAAGAGATCTGAGCAGTATTCGTGAATGGTTTTCTCCACTGCCTTTCTGGACGCTATAGCTGTTCCATCTGGGCGCCCGGAGTGCAGTCATTTTGGTCTTGTAATTGGCGAAGCTTCGGTGGGCTTTGCGAATGCTTTTCCCAGCCTCTGCAGCTTCGACCATTACTGCTGCTCTTCTCTCTTTAAGATCTTCTTTTATCGCCTGTCTGCACTGTTTTGCAAGTTCGGGACGTTAGTTCGCGGTTGCCTGCAGCTCGTGCGATTCCACGCTGGCGTATTAGCTCGAGTGTTTCTAGAGACAAACGTCTCTTGGTAACTTTCGAACTCTCAGCTTTCATAGCGCTAACGTGAAGATGTTGAATGAGCCGATCATATTCTTCGTCGATGTTATCGACAGCGGCATCTTCCCAACAGCCGGCTAATGAATTGAATAAGTCCCAGTTTACGGTGGTTCTGGGACCTCGGTTTTTGAATTTAGCGGCTTTTTCTCCTTTCGGCGAGAAATGGAATCTTGCACAAAGGAGACGGTGGTCTGATCCCCGTGTAGAATTTTGGGACAACAGCGACATCGGTTAGGCAAAACCTTCTATTTACTATGATGTGGTCTATTTCGTTATAGTACTCTCCATTGGGAGACTCCCACGTCCAGCGCTGAGGGGGGGGCTTCTGGAATTGTGAGTTACCATGGATTGTCTTGGTCGCCATGATAAACTCAGACAGCCGCTCACCCTGTTCGTTCCATTCTAATCCGTGGGTCCCAATGTGACGTTCTTGAGACGTCCTTGGTCCAATCTTGGCGTTGAAATCTCCAATGATGACCTTGAAGAATGTGTGGTCTTTTCCGTAGAACTTCTCCAAGTCCATATAGAACGTTTCGACTTCTTCTTCATCATAGTTTGATGTCGGCGCATAGACGACGAAGATTGTCAAAGCCGGAATTGATCCACATCTTTTTAATCGTAAACGTCCGATTCGGGTTGTAAGTTGTTCGAATGAATCGATGTTCATGGACAAACTCGTGTTGACCAGAACGCCGACGCCGGCGACTCCTCTACTGTCGCATGTTCCGAGGAACAGTTCTTCTCTGGTGTCATAGACTGCGTTGAAAGGCTTGCGTCTTCTCGTCTCGGCCAGGCCAATGACGTCTTACTTTATCCTTCTTGCTTGCATGAGCAAGTCTTCTATCGAGGACTCGGATGCAAGTGCACGTGTATTGTAGGTACAGATCGTCACCATGGTTCTTTGAAATCCAGGCAGCTTCCATTGGCCCTGAAATTTTAGCAGCTTCTCCTTACTCGTTCTACCCAACGCTGTGAAATTGGGGGCTCTTTCGGGGTCAGGGGAATGAGGCCCGTTTTACTGTGCTTAGCATTTTTGGTACCCACGTATAGCTTGCTGGGCTCTGAACGTGGGAGCTGGGCACACTCACGGGTAGCTTGCCTGGTTCTCCCAGAGTGGACATGGAGCTTGTTTGTTGGAGTCGACTCCCTAACCGCCTCGCTTATACTCTTCTTTCATTTGATTGCAGGCTTTTGGCCGAATTGACTCGTAGAATACAATCTGCATAAACTAGAACGCACCCACACACGCGTGCATGAATACGCCCCGTAAATGCAGAAAGCATGTGCCAAATCGGCGCAGCAGAAACAGGGAGTCCATCCTTTGGATCCACCTGCGTCTCAGGGAAGCAAAGGTCGCTTTTGGTCCGCGATTAACCCCTTATCCGCCACCTGGAGACGCGCCACGTAACCTCGCGACTAACCGGCCCGAGATCCCTCATATGAGGGAGATCCGTGGTAATGATGGAAACGAAAAAAAAAGTGGATACCCTCAGTCACTTCAACACGCACAAACCACAATGCTGACTTTTTGCAGCTGGTTCAGCTGAACTGGGTTTCGTGGAGATTTCTGCTCCTCAGATCATCCCCGTTGATAAATGATTACTGACGGCGTCGGTGGAGTAAAAATTATGGCTGAGAGAAACGAAAAAGCAAGGGTGTCGGTTATTTTGTTGGATAATATGTGAGGATGATGTGGTGGATGGAAGTATGCAATAAAAAGAGTACATACGAATCGAAGGAAAATTGAATTATGAACACCACTAATCAACTAATGCAACGTCATAAGTTTTACGTAGGAAACCATATGAACTTTGGTTCTTTGCATGAAAAGAGTACCGGTGAGTGGGAATCAATTAGACCATGACGAAAGTTAGCAACAACCTCACAAAAAATGAAAGGAAATCTCGAAAAACATTGCGAATTGTACAATTACAATGATGCTGGGATAGTTGTAGAACTTGGATCCAGGCCAGATTCGATTCGATTGTGATTTCGACTACAAGCCTAGCTCAGCTGTGTTCAATGCCAATTTGTGCTCCTCAGATCGTTCCCGTTAATAGATAAACGATAATGGCACCATTAGAGTAAAAATTAGGCTGAGAGAAACGCAAAGGGAAGGCCTTAGTGAGGCAGTGGGGAACACGTGAGCGCCAGAAAGGGTAACCGCGTGTTCGTATCTGGACTGGGAGCTGAGTTCTGCAAATATCTCACCATTACTGTTGTTGTACTTCATATAATACCCTACCGTGAAAAAATGCTAGCCAGTAAAGAAAAAAGTCACACCTCGTAAATTGTGGGCGCGTGTGGTGCAGTGGTCGGAAGCGCCTTTCAACACACACGTGGAATCGATCTCCGCGTCCATGGCCCACCAAGCCTTCCATCTCTCCGGGGTCGACAAAGTGGTACCAGACTTGTCTGGGAGGATAACAGCAATGGCTCGATACATTGCTAGGCCACCGCAAGTCATTGTAAAGGCCAGAAATGCATTCAATCACCTCCAAACGTTGCTCAATGAAGTTGAATGCATAGCGCATCCGTCAGGGATTGAATAACACCGAGAGCTTTATCGTTTATCCTTCACCTCGTAAATTGTATTATTTATGCGATAAAGATTACGAATATTTGAAAAGCAAAAGAAATACATGCATAAGTAGACATAATTGCTGATTAAAATATTCCTGAACCATAGTTCAACACATCTACTTCTACCGAATTCATTCCAACGCAGTGTGTTCACCTCAGCGACGAGAAATTTGTTTCAAAAAACACCAGAACGGAAAAGACTTAAGGACATATGTGGTGGCTCTTTTTAGTGTTCTTTTGCTTTCGCATTGTTTTATATTCTATGATACTATAAGACATTGTAAATCCTCAAATTTTCTTAATAATAAGTCTTAAAGATGCCAACCGCCTAATCTCACTCGATTTAAGGAGTTGACGGGAAATCGTGACGGTGTTTAAGCCTTGTCGTTTGCCTAATCCTTCCCACTTCGCAGGGAAAGTATGACAAGCACCAGGCGTTTTCAAAACGTTTACGAAAATCCCAAATTTACGAGAGTAAAAAAAGGGCTTGAAAGCGAGTTTTTTTCTGAAGTTTGAACTATGAGAAACTTTATGAGTTTCTGTCTAAAAGAAGAATTCATCGATTAAAAAAGGAGCGCCTTTCCGTCACATTCATTTTCATCATGAAAGAAATTCTAAATATTTGATTGGGACATGAAATATGAAAAGGTGGAAAAGAAAAAAAATCGGCGAACAATGTCGGTACATCTCAACTCTCACCGTTAATCATGAGAATGACTTCAACGCACTTATTAGCACGACATCATTGAATTTCTAATTCCTAAGAACAAAGGCCAAATCGAGTTGATTTTTTCGTCTTCAGAATGCTTATTTTTTCCGGGAGGATAAATGTTGCGAGCTAAGAAAATTTCTGTGTCTCATACTTGGCAGTCATGTCGTCGAATTTTAGGTTGCAAAATTACACAGGTGCCGGCGATGCAGATGTCAGTGAAAACCAAATCATCGGAAGCACATCACGACGTCTTGTGGAAATTTGGTTAAAATATTTGGACTTTTTTTCCTTGGGTGGAATGTGCACTTTGATTTGAATAGAGTGATATTGCATATTATGGATAAACTGATGCTGTAGGTAGCCTCGGATGTTAAGAACGCAAAGTTGATGAAGGTTGTGCGTGCAGAACGAAGGAAGAAGAACGCGAAAACGATGGCAGAAATGAATGCGGAAACGAACAAGGAAAGCGATGCGGAAGTGGAAGCGGAGACTTTTCTGTCAACAACGAGGAACTCACAAGGTGTGAAGAAGGATTATTTCTGGCTATACTAAAAGAAACCGAAATCACAAGTCGGAGCTAAGACTATGAAAAGCATTTCACTCAAAACTCTTAATTAGCTGGTTTTCCGAATTTTTTTCGAAACCGAAGTTTGCCAATCCTTGTCTTATTTCCAACGTTGCCTCGTAGCAGAGCGCTCCTTCTATTTAATGAGCCAAAAAAACTAATGGAAAATTAAAGTAAGAAGTGCGCTCTGGTAAGTTAAGCCTTGATATGTGAAGCAGAAATTCCAGTAGAGGAAAAAAAGAACGCTAAGGTTTCGGAAATGTACGATCCCATAAGAGCCTAGCACATTTTCTCTTTGGCTTCCTTGGCATGTTATGTCCTACATTTTATGAATTTGGAGCAAATCCCTTAAATCAACTCATTTTTTTTGCTTAATCTAAAAAAATTCACGCAACTACGCACACCACACACACACACACACACACGCGCGCGCATGCACACACAAACGAACATACATATACATAAATATATATATATATATACATATATATACAGACGACAGCTTATCGTATTCCGAGCACTCGGGCTGGGAGATCTTTTTACTCCTCAGCGCTGAGCATTAGCTTCCAGAATTTCTCTTTAGAAAAAAAGAAATTTCTTTCTCTGTTTCTTTCTTGCTGGTTATTTGAAGCCCTTGAAGTTAGCGAATTAATAGGGTCGACTTCATTACATTCATTTATACGAAAGGCCTTTTGTTATGGATTACCTGGCTCATTGGACTCTATTTTCATTGACAAGCGCTTTGTAGTGAAGCTGAAACGTAGTAATCAGGTTTTCAGTTTCAGCTTCCCAAAAAGCAAACAAGGTGGAAATTACTAAAATGGAAATCTTGAAAAAAAAACAATTGCTTATTTTCACAACGATCCTTCTATTTGAAGAGCGTGTTCATATCCGTTTACCATGGGGATTCGTTTTTGATAATTTTCCATCACTGACGTGGACATAACCGAAGTGTACTGCTCCTTCGCCCAGGTTTTGTCGTTTTGTACTTATTACATAATATTTTTTTTACTTTTTCAGGTCCTCAGGTGTCTCTCAACAAGGCAAGACTTTCTTTAGAAATATCTCAGCATCACTGAAGTTATATTTCGAATATACCATGCTATTAAAAAAACTAGGCGTTAAATAAAAGGGTGAAGTTATGATTGTAACTACAGCCTCGGCTTAACTGGGTTCATTGCCGATTTGGGCACTCCAGATCAATCCCGCTGATGGGAGATTGCTGATGGCAGTGATCGATAGAACTACCTGGGAGACAAACGAAACGAAGGACCCGAATGGTGTCGTAGTGAACGCGTTAGCCCCCCGGAAGGGTGGTAGCTAGTGCGTTCATTCCCCCACCGCAGACAGATGCGGTCCGGAGTTTTGCAAATATCTCAGCATCATTGAATTTGTTAAACTATTTTCATCTGAAAGCGTATAAAAT
Source organism: Angiostrongylus vasorum (assembly GCA_018806985.1). Lineage (NCBI taxonomy): Eukaryota > Metazoa > Nematoda > Chromadorea > Rhabditida > Metastrongylidae > Angiostrongylus > Angiostrongylus vasorum. The sequence goes on along the minus strand of JADANN010000356.1, from coordinate 119,460 downwards.
AAAGTAGAGGCAGCGCTAATTGGCTACAATGACAGCAGTTGTTTTATGCTTTGAAAGAGATCGTGAACATTCTCATAGAAGTAAAATAAATCTTCACTGAAATGTTTACTTACGAAATCGTTAGCTGATGGAATCTAGCCGAACGCAAATATAGCGATGGGACTATTGTTAAACATATACGCAAACATGGTAGAGGGTGCAAATGAAATAAGTAGTAGGAAGAGAAAGATAAAGAAGAAGGAAGAGAAACACAACTGATTAAGTATCCATTTGAATGCTGGACGTGTCTGACCCAAGACATGCTGTGGTCACCGATTCTGTAGATAGATATATCAGGACCGTTATGAAGCTGAAGATTTGTTGAGTGAAGGTATTTCCATCTTAGTTTTTCAGCTATAACGACAAAGCAGAAATATTTCTCAAACCGATAGTCATTTAACGTTGGCATTAATAATCAAGGCCATAGCACGAGGTTGATAAGAAGTTAATTTGGCTAACGTTTCAACTGATTCTGAGGAAGATGAAGACGTCCAAACGTTGGTCGAATAGATAAGAAAGAGATTTCTGATGTGGGATGGTGCAGTCATCAACCTTATTCCACTATAATCAGCTGTTCTAATCTTCCTCATTGGAAGGCGCGTAAAAAAAGCGGTGAGTTTTTTCGAGAAGCTGTGGACCATGTCATTACCATAGAGTTTTTTCGACTTGTTGTAAGTGTCATTGAAGCGTTTGGCCTAGTAAATTGTATGTCAGTATACCCTTCCAGGCTCTGAAGAAGGCGATACTGCCGAAACGTCAGCTACTGTTGTATTGTATTGTGTTTTTCTATGGAAGTAAATGTATGCTGTTTAACAACCTCGCGATTGCTGAACAAGAAAACGACGCATAAGAAAGAAACTTCAACATCTTCATAAAGAACGGTTGAGAGGCAGTGGTGGTCATTGTATGCTTTACGTGCAGCAGGAGTTTCGTTGTTTTTCACGTGCAGTGGCGAGTAGCTGGTGATCGAACTAGCCATGCGCTGCAGTACTGCTGGGAAGACCAAACAGAAAGTAGTTCAACGGTTCGACAACGACAGTGTCAAACTCTAGAACTGGAGCAAGGAACAACGATGCCGTAGATTCCGTGAGGATTTCGGTACTATTCTCTTACGTGTTTAAGCGAGCAGGACTTTCTTGAGACGAAGTGAAATTCCAAACACGAAGGAAAAGTATCTCTGGTTCTAAAATATCCGAGCGCAAACCAGTTGCAGAAAGCTGTAAAACCATGCGCTGCGCTCAGTTTATAATCAATGCAATATAAGCGATTCCGTGTTGGCTACTCCAACAAAAGCAAACCTAAAATAACTGAGACGCTACTGAGAAGAGTAAGAAAAAAATACATGATATATGTAAAGCAGAACAAAGCGATTAGGTCATGGTCGACGAATTTCCCCCGCATTGTGCTGAAAAACCAAAGTGACTCATTTAGAATTCGCTTTGAAGTGTTGAGAAGACGATCCACTAGTAAGAACAGTACGAAAATTTTTAGCCGCGTCAGTTCTCAGCACATTTGAATTCTTCTAACTAAGCAGTTCTACATACAAAGTAAGACAAAAAAGGGAAAAAATTGTGATGGTTTACAGGAAATGCAGAAGGAAAACGAGATGCGATGAGAAAGTAAGGAGTGGAGAAAAATACTGGTATTAAAAGTTTGGAGAGCTGCTATCCTGGCTACCAGTTTTGCAGCTGCAAGTTCAACGGCTTGATATCCAATTCCAAACCTCCATAACCGATATCCAATTTCCGTACACAGTAACTTCTTACAGAGAAACTCAATGCAAAGTCGGCGATTTTGTTGCCGGAAAGAAGGATCTAGAGTTTTTTCTTTTTTAAGACCGAGGTGAACGCTGCAAGTTCCGTTGGCAGACAGCACTCGAGACGCGAAAATCCCTCTGGCAATGCTTACGATGAAAGGATTAACGGACGTGCCATGAGCTGTTTCACTGGCAGAGTGACCCTCTAATCGAGTCATGTGTCTCGATGGTGCCGCGATCCCAAAGTGAAAGTAAATATTCAGCAAAGACGAGCAAAAGGTTGTCGACGGCATGTGGGAAAGAACTGCTTGATGAAGTGCGCTAATGTGATTTAAATTTTAGAGAAAATGGTATCCACTCAAAATTATCTCCTAGGCGCCTTCCAAATTCTAGGTAAGTCTGAAAAACGTCGTAAATCTCATAGCATGTCGTAATAAAAATAACAAACTTATCTTACGTGTTCATGCCGCAATGGCCCTTGCTGACTCTGTGTGCATGCAGTTACTGGATAGTGATGTTTATGATTAACTTCCATTCTTATTTCCATGGTCTGTTCTACTTGCTACCCAATACATTCATTGGAAATTATAAAAAGAGTGATTTAACTTAATTACCATTAAAACGCCTATGACTAACCGAATTTTTTAGGTAGACCTGATGAACAAAGCGTGATAAGCATGGTTATTAAAGATACAGCGAAGCACACTGCTTCCTCCTGGTTCCATCTAGCCTCGGGTCAACCAAACCTCTGGGGGTTGGCAAATTGAGAACTGACCTGTCTGCCAGAAGCTTTCTCTGTTAAGCAATGGTCACCGACTGTCTGGTGAAAATGTGATGAAAACCATAAAGAACTTTCTAGTGGAGCTCTCCCAGGATTCCGGGAAGAATCCGTTACATCAGCACTCCACGACATTTAGGAAGATGACAATATAACTTCAACGAAGCTGAGATATTTGCAAAACTCTGGACCGCAGGTGCCTGTGGTGGGGAACGAACGCGCTATTGTCCTTTCCAGGGGACTAACGCGTTCACCACCACACCATGCCGGTCCTTCGTTTCGCCTGTCTCTCAGCTAGTTCTATCGATCTTTTTGCCATCAGCAATCACCCGTCAACAGGGGTTGATCTGGGGAGCTCAAATTGGCATTGAGCCCAGTTAAGCTGAGGCTATAGTTATAATCACAATTTTAACCTTTTTACTTACTGCCTACTCTTTTTGATGGCATTATATTATATTATAAGTTATATTTCGCAATATACCCTGCCATCAAAAAGTGTAGGCAGTAAGTAAAAAGATTAAAATTGTGATTATAACTATAGCCTCAGCTTAACTGGGTTCAATGCCGATTTGGGCTCCCCAGATCAATCCCGTTGACGAGTGATTGCTGATGGCAAAAAGATCGATAGAACTAGCTGAGAGACAGGCGAAACGAAGGACCCGCATCGTGTGGTGGTGAACGCGTTACTTCCCGGAAAGGACAATAGCGCATTCGTTCCCCACCATAGGCACCAGCAGTCCAGAGTTTTGCAAATATCTCAGCTTCGTTGAAGTTATATTTCGCAATATATCCTGCCATCAAAAGAGTAGGCAGTAAGTAAAAAGTTTAAAATGAATATGACAATGTTTTCCAGTGGCAACCGAATCCAAACGGAAATTCGAAGACCTATGTGGATAACGGATGCAAAACAAGAGACCAAATGAAGGAAGTGTTTGGAATATTGTGCTGGGTGAGTGACATGGTATGCGAAGCCGGTGAATATACGCAGAGAAAAAATATGAATCTCATCAATAAGAGCGTGGGTTGTGCTCCTCTAGTTGCTCTCCATCTACCGTACAACCAATTGCTTGAATGTGTTTGGCTGAATCATAATGTAGCACACAATGGAAATACACAATAGTTGTTTTGCTATTCGGTGTGTGCGAACTGACATAACACCGACTATTGCAGGGTGGATTATCCGTTGAAAAACAAATTATTATTAACGGATAGTCATATCAACAACAACCTCCCTGTATAAAACACCACTGCCGTATTCAATGAAGAAGATTTGTCTCGGCACGAGTATGACGATGCCACATCAAGACGGCGAACAACTGTGGACCTTCGACTCCGGCAATCTGCTCTGATGATGGCGAAAACGTCGGAACATTAGCCGAATAACTTTGTATATCAACATAGTGTAATCTTAACAATTTAAACACACACAACTGTCCTCACGTAGGTCTACGGCTAGATGTATACGGAAGAAATAAACCGATACAACGTATAAGGCACATAAATAGCCCATTTCCTGAACACCTCATATGCATTTCTGATCAAGCACACGGCCGCTACTGGTATAAGTTTAAACTCATATCCGGCTCCGCAGAACAATTCATGCCGGCTTGCGACTAACCATCCTCAGTGTCCTCTACATTGGAACCCCATGTGGAGCGCGAAATGTGGAAATGTGCATTTCTTTACCCATAAAAACTATAGTAGGAAAGAAGTAAATCTACAGAGAAGAATATAGGAGATTTTTTTCACACCATGTAGAAAGACGGAGTCTCGATGAATGGATAACAACTTTTTCATATTTCATTTAACGTAATAGTCATGAAAAATGACCAGGAATAAAATATTTAGAAACAAAGAAATGCGAAAATACAATTCAAAGAAAAGTTGAGATAAAATCGCATTAGCTGGACCTTTACTGATCTTCAAAGTTGATGTCGTCGTAAGGTGGTTTTGGAATAAAATTGTCACGTCAATTTGACCCTTCCAGGCTCTGAAGAAGGCGAAACAGCCGAAACGTCAGCTATTGTATCCTAATAAATCCTATGATACCAACCTCGTGTCTGCTTACTGAAGGAAAGCAGAAATTTGACGAAAGTTCAAAAAATTTTTGAAGAGCCAGAATTTTAGCAATTCACTACCACCTGTATCACCTGTAGTCCTGTTGATCGTCGAGCGACTGGAGCGGGCGCCAGTAAATCTTCCATTTTTCCCCTGTCGCGTGCAAGAGTAGCCCAATGAGTTCTGCTCGCTTTAGGGACTCGTCGAGCATCATATCTTCCTTCAAGGCTCTTTGTGAAGAACGCTGACCATCGGGTCGGTGGTCTTCCTGCAGTACGTTTGACATCCCGAGGAATCCAGTCACTAACGGCTCCTGTCCATCGGTTGTCATTCATACGCATTAGGTGTCCGGCCCACCTTATCTTCGATTGTTTGCCGCACAGAACGGCATCTCTGATTTTTGATCGTCGACGCAGATAGGAGCTTTGGATCCCTTCCCTTAAGTGTGTGGAACGGGATACTCCTAGCATCGTCCTTTCGACTGCGCGTTCGATAACGTTAAGTGATCTTTCATCCTGCTTACGCCGCGACCAAGTTTCTGACGCATACGTTAGGGCAGGAAGTACCGTTGAGTCGAAAAGGTGGGCACGGAGTCAGGTGTTCATTGTTCTCTTCACTACATCCTCGATGCTGTTGAAAAGCACCCCAAGCCGGTTGTTTCCTTGTGCTCAGTTCTGGGGCTAGGTCGTTCATCATTTTGATTTCCCGACCTAGATAGATATAACTGGAGCATTCGGAGATATTCATTCCGTTGAACATGAATGGAGCATACGAAACCAATCCGTTCCTCATGACATCGTTTTTGTGAGATTTAGTCGAAGACCAATCTTTAAACAGACCTTATCGAAGTCGGCAAGCATGCGTTCCGCTTGGCTAATGTTTGGTATTATAAGGACGATGTTATCAGTAAAGCGAAGATGATGTAACTGCCGAGCATCGACTTTCACTCCCATATTATCCCGATTCCAATGTTCGTATGACGTTCTGGAGGGTGGCGGTGAATAATTTTGGCGAGATGGTATCGCCTTGCCTAACTCCTCTTTTGACGTCAGTGATAATATCGTCGTAGAATGGTGGTACCTTGGTTGTGAAATTTTTGTACAGCTCACGAAGAATCTTAATGTACTGAGTAGGGACTCCTTGACTATCAAGGGCTTCCATGACTGCTTCTATCTCATTTGAGTCAAAGGCCTTTTGTAAATCGATGAAGGTGAGACAGAGCAATCTTTTGTACTCTCGCGATACTTCAGTGAGCCTTGTTACCGTGTGGATGTGGTCCATCGTACTAAATCCTTTTCGAAACCCTGCTTGCTCACATGGCTGTTCTTCTTAGACCATTACTTCGTCCAGTGTTCTGTCAATCCTGCTTAGGATGACTCGTGTGAAAAGTTTGTAGACGACAGACAGTAAGCAGATTGGACGATAGTTGCCGATATCCTGTAGGTCTCTCTTCTTGAACAATAACACGGTCTTGCTGGTCATCTAGTGGGTAGGGACCTTGCATTCGGACAGGTAACGTGTGAAGAGCCGAGCCTATGTGTTTACGAGGACTGGCGGAAGGTTCTTCAGGTGTTCTGGACTTATCCTATCCGGACCTGGTGTTGTTCGATTTTTTCATCGACAAAATGCCATGTCGGATTTCGGAAGCGAGTACCGGTGGTACAACACATTCCTCCTCCTTTACTTCATGTGACGGAAAGTGGACGCGGCCATCGTAGAGAGCCGAGTAATATTCGTGAATAATTTTCTCCATTGCCTTTCTAAACGCTCTAAGTGTTCCGTCTGGGCGCCGGATTGCAGTCATTTTGGTCTTGTAATTGGCGAAGCTTCGGTGGGCTTTGCGAATGCTTTTCCCAGCCTCTGCAGCTTCGACCATTACTGCTGCTCTTCTCTCTTTAAGATGTTCTTTTTATCGCCTGTCTGCACTGTTTTGCAAGTTCGGACGTTAGTTCGCGGTTGCCTGCAGCTCGTGCGATTCCACGCTGGCGTATTAGCTCGAGTGTTTCTAGAGACAAACGTCTCTTGGTAACTTTCGAACTCTCAGTTTTCATAGCGCTAACGTGAAGATGTTGAATGAGCCGATCATATTCTTCGTCGATGTTATCGACAGCGGCATCTTCCCAACAGCCGATTAATGAATTGAATAAGTCCCAGTTTACGGTGGTTCTGGGACCTCGGTTTTTTTAATTTAGCGACTTTTCCTCCTTTCGGCGAGAAATGGAATCTTGCACAAAGGAGACGGTGGTCTGACTCCCGTGTAGAATTTTGGGACAAAAGCGAAATCGGTTAGGGCAAAATCTTCTATTTACTATGATGTGGTCTATTTCGTTATGGTACTCTCCATTGGGAGACTCCCACGTCCAGCGCTGAGGGTGGGGCTTCTGGAATTGTGAGTTAACATGGATTGTCTTGGTCGCCATGATAAACTCAGACAGCCGCTCACCCTGTTCGTTCCATTCTAATCCGTGGGTCCCAATGTGACGTTCTTCAGACGTTCTTCTTGGTCCAATCTTGGCGTTGAAATCTCCAATGATGAACTTGAAGAGTGTGTGGTCTTCTCTGTAGAAGTTCTCCAAGTCCATATAGAATGCTTCGACTTCTTCTTCGTCATAGTTTGATGTCGGCGCGTAAACGACGAAGACTGTCAAAGTCGGAATTGATGCACATCTTTTTAATCGTAAACGTCCGATTCGGGTTGTAAGTTGTTCGAATGAATCGATGTTCATGGACAAACTCGTGTTGACCAGAACGCCGACGCCGCCAACTCCTCTCCTGTCGCATGTTCCGAGGAACAGTTCTTCTCCGGTGTCATAGACGGCGTTGAAAGGCTGGCGTCTTCTCGTCTCGGCCAGGCCGATGACGTCTTACTTTATCCTTCTTGCTTGCATGAGCAAGTCTTCTATCGAGGACTCGGATGCAAGTGTACGTGTATTGTAGGTACAGATCGTCACCATAGTTCTTTGAAATCCAGGCAGCTTCCATTGGCCCTGAGATTTTAGCAGCTTTTCCTTACTCGTCCTACCCAACGCTGTGAAATTGGGGGGCTCCTTCGGGGTCAGGGGAATGAGGCCCATTTTTTTTTAACTGTGTTTAGCATTTTTTGGTACCTACGTATAGTTTGCTGGGCTCTGAACGTGGGGGGCTGGGCACACTCACGGGTAGCTTACCAGGCTCTTCCAGAGTGGAGATGGAACTTATTTGTTGGAGGCGACTCCTAACCGTTTCCCATATACTTCCCTATCACTTGATTGCAGGCTTTTTGCCGAATTGACTCGTGGAATACAATCTGCATAAACTAGAACGCACCCACACACGCGTGCATGAATACGCCCTGTAAATGCAGAACGTATGTGCCGAATCGGCGCAGGAGAAACAGGGAGTCCATCCCCTGGATCCATCTGCGTCTCAGGAAAGCAAAGGTCCCCTTTGGTCTGCGATTAACCTCCTTATCCGCCACCTGGGGACGCACCACGTAGCCTCGCGACTAACCGGTGCGAGATCCCTCACGTGAGGGAGATCCGTGGAATAATTCACTATACATAGTAAAAAGTAGAGAAGCACTTCGGCCAAGGCGACGCACGGACACCGCATAGCCAACTGTGTGCTGATGGATAGGAGCTCGCGGTATAGTAGGCATGAAGACAGGGTATGAATAGACGTAGACTCTTGATGTAACAAGGGTAATGTTTTATCTAAATGATGCTTTAAGTCGATGACGAAGAAAAACATTTTCCAAGGTTTTGCGACACGCTAATTAAATTCATACACAAAGAATTCGGTGAGCAGTTGGATCCAGCATATAAGGACGCCCGTAGAGCTAATGAACGGAATTCACCACTAAGGCCTTCAATAACAAAGTTAATGCTCTCCGCATCCTTCTCACGAGCGACCCTACCGGAAAATTCTAACGTGGTAGTGAAATGCTTCTAGTCCCATCTACCCCAATGATTTTATGAATAGTAAGAAAGAAGGTGGAGGACAATAGTGCAAAAAAATACGTGGCGGCAAGGTTCTTTAACATGGAAGCTTTCAGTTCACAGTATCGTCACATAAATCGGCAAAAACGTCTTCAATCTCTTTGTGTCTTGGTGGCAAAAAAATAAACTTGAAGCACAACCGTAGGACAAGTATCGTCACTGTGTGTATAAGGAGGCATTCCACGCGGACGTGACTGTTTTGGAAGATGAAAAGAAAGGATTCACAACTCGGAAACTAATCATCGATATAGCATTTTTCATAAGCTATTCAGCCTTAAGGATACTACAGCCTTTCTTGTCTTGCAGTTGTCCTGCATCGAAGTGGCTAGGGGTATTGTGGCTGCGGCCTAAGGATATATAGAGTCCTCTGTCCTCACTAATCGGTAAAATCATGGGTCTTTCCATGAGTTTAGTTTAGTTTAGTTCAGTTTAAACAAAAAATTAGGGAGGAAACCAAGTAATAATTGTACTTGTGCTAAACCTGTGATAATACCCTAATCCGCCTTCTCTGAAAAGGAAGGCTTCATTGAATAAATGAAGGCGACATAGCTCCCACCTTACAGTAGAACAAAATTCTGCATGTTTTGAAATTTCGGATTCATAGGCAAAGATTTGTCACTATTATGGTATATTATTAGTTAAAACATAAAACTGAAAGATGGTTTATCGAAAACAGACGATGATTTCCTGATCCTTAGAGTATCAGGATAGTCCCTCCAAGTTGCATAATTGTATAGAAGATTTTGTCTTATCACTTTAGCTGTATGTATGGCTTTTCTAAGACGACTTTCCAACGTTGAATATGTTCGGAATTAAAATTAAAAAAAATGAAGACGTAATTTAAAATTCTACAATGTCTGACATAACAGCAGCAGCTACAAGGATAAATAATAGCTTCGAGACCATCTTCGAGTCCTGCTGTGCAGAAATGGCTTTTTGTTCAATTGATTTTATGCTCGAACTATGAGCTTCGAAGGAAAAATGTTGAACAAATGTGTTTTGTGGTTTCCAGAAAACCGCAGCAGGTGGACATGGGAACTTGTATCATATAAATAATAAAGGAATAAAGAATAAAGCTTTCAGCGCTGACCAATCCCCTGCTGGATGCGCCATGCATTGCACTTATTTAAGCATCGTTAGAGGTGGTTGAATTTACACGTGACCTGCGCAGTGACTCGTAGTGGTCTACCGATGCATGGAGTCAGTGCTGCTATCTTCCCAGACAACTCTGATAACAATTTGCCGACCACGGAAGAAAGAAAGGTTTGTTAAGCAAAGGCCCCACTTGCATAATATAGACAAATGTGTATATTTTAATGGGTTTGACCTTAATTAACTTGCTCTAGTGTGAACTAAGATATACTCGAAGTCGAATGTAGCCATTATTTTTATGCGAAATGCTTTGTACCCAATATATTTCAGACGTTATTTGTTCAAATCGAGAAGGGCAATTCGTTCTTGGAATGATTAAACAAAAGCAATAGAAAACTAATGCGAAATAATATTGAAGAAGGACGAGAGGTAGTAAAAGTATCAATATATCACATAATTGAAATACTTAAAAGCCGTCAAAGCAGGGATAAAAAATTACGAGCCAGTGGACGGAGTGCTCGATAGTGTTTCAATTAGTCCACGAATTTATGGTGAGTCTGCATTAGTCGACGAGATTCTGAGTGGCTGAGGCCGAATGTGTTTCATGGGAACGAGCAGCGAATCATCTGCTGCGCGATCCGGAAACCGCTACCTCCGCTCGGCCTCTCGGCCGGCAGAATAAATCACTTCCCATCGTAAAAACACGTCAGTTGCATAAAGCCATCGTAAAGAAACATATAGCAACTCTATGAAAAGCACAGTGGTATTGGGGTGGGTGTGTGTGTGTGTTTCGTTTGCTCAATAATTACTTAGTTAAATAAAGCAGTATTCGATTACTTTGCCTGTGTCACGTGTAAATCTGTAATGGTGCGCCCGATGGATCATTGTCCCAGACGTAACGGGGAAACGTTTCGTGGGTCTTCAGTGGTTGAATGAATCGGTTACAAGTACTGGATAGAGATTGACTGTGTCATTCGTCCATTTCGTCCATTCAACAACTGCCGTTTTAGTTTTTACAATAAGAATTCACCATATTATGGCTTACGATTGCGGTGGGCGAGTCATCATAAGTGGTGAACCGCTGTCGTTCTCTAGTACCAGCAGTAGGTACGACGAACAGTTAAGTTATTGCCGTCGATAATCTTCCGAATAGGGAAATTCTGAAAAAAGACATTCTTTGTAATCAAAAGTTAAAATTTTTGAGGTTTTATGAGAAAACAAGACACGACATCCAAGAGACCACACAAAGAATAGATGCTTGGCTAATCAAACATTTATCGTAACGTGAAAACTCTTGAAAAGTAAAACAAATGATAAACGACGAGCTACAGCGACATCGCACTTTCACGATGAAACCATTAAGAGTTAGGATTCAGGAGCCACAAGCTGCACCCTAGCAATAAACATTTTGAACAAAGTTCGTGATGAAGAACTCGTAATAGTTTCATTCCCTCCATAATGAAACGTGTTAGCTTTATTGAGTTGTGTTTGGTAAACGCCTCCAAACTACTAGTGTGATCAGTAGTTAGGCAATAGTTTTATTTTAATATACTTGTAGGACCTGAACGGGACACTTCAGACGCATCAATGGAAGTAAAGGAAACAACGAAAAGAACGTTGTTCGGTCAGAAAATCCCAAGACCGGTTTTCTTTTTAACTTCAGCACTGATGAAATAATTTCACTGGTCTCCTGACGAGCAAACACGAGCTGATTATTACAGCATTTATCCATTCACAATAGTCGACGTTTTGGCCCTAGCCTTTTTCGGAGCCTTTGGAGCCACTCAGTCAAGCAGCAGCAGATAAAACTTAATGCATAAATTTCCATTCCCGTAGTAAACGACTTTTTTAAACACTCACCGTTTTCGCTCTTCGTAAGTCTTCCAGCTATTTGGTGAAAACAAGCGTCACAGAGCATTCATTACATGGATGAGAAGTGTACCTAGACTAGGTCAAAAAATCGGCCTGAGTTTGTTGTCCTGATTGTTTTTTAATGCTCTCGAATTTGGCCCTCGCTTTTGTCTGTGATTTTGCGCCATGAATAATCGAATGCACATGAGCATGAGTAGCCTGTAAGTGATCGGTAAGTATTTCTGTTTCTCTAGTAAGAATTTGGGATATGTTATAAAGGTGGCAATTTCAATGACTCGGTTTTCCCCCTATGCCTCAACCATTACAGAGTTTAAATGAGATAATTCATGTAAAAAAAGAATCGAAGAGAATAGAAGCTGCGTTGCGGATATGAACTGTTTATAAGGAATGCGTGGCCAAGCTAATGGTTGAGAAGAAAAAATGATGGGAACTGAAGCAGTGGCGACGCGATATGTTATAATTTAAGCATATTTCAGCACTGGCGACAACGCATGTGATTCGACGAGTTGGGTTCAGACGACGGAAGGAAATTGTGATTGGCGTGATAAGCATGATTGTGCACTGTCGTCTCATTTCGTCACTTTAGTGATTAATTCCAGATTGTTCCTATCAAAAGAACTTATCCAAAACTTTACAAAATAGGAGAAAATCCTTGTTGGAATACAACTAATTATTAGTTTTATCGTTACTTTACTAATTTCATATGTTAATATTATTAATTTCAATTAAAATCCTATATTTTCACCCTATTATCTGTTTGATGCAAGATAAAATCAAAGACATTCACTTCGATGCAGAGATATGAGCATAACTCGGAACCTCAAATGGACTGCGAGCCAGCGATTACCCTAAACAGAGGAGCAGGTTACTTGCTGACTGAGTTCAATGCAGGTTCGTGCTCCTCAGATCACTTTGATGGGTGACAGCAGATATTACCGATAGAGTGAAAAAAAACTGGCTGGAGGAAAGGCACATTTTCTCTGTTGACTATTCACGCTCACAAGCTAGAACAATTAAATATTTTATTTCTGCCCAAATAATTGTGATTTTTCGTCAGAATAGTCGTCGTTTTCCTCATCTTATTATCGCCGTCACGCGGATCTTAAATGTTATTTTGACACGACGGTGAGTGAGCAAGTAGATTACGAAACCTTTTAATAGTGCATACTTCCCAGTTTTCATATATTTTCTGTGCTTTTGAGTCAGGTGGAATCCCTTGGGCTCTCATTATAGTCATGTTACAAAGAGAGTGAAAGAAAATGAAAAGGAAAACTTTTGAAACTATTCTAAAACGTTGACAACGATGGGATGACGAACCAGGAAACGAATTAGTGCACGAATCTTATAGGAGTAAGAGCACTGACGAAAATGACAGTGTTCCCGAGTAGAGCACGATTTGCATTCAACGATTTGAATCGAGCGAGTCTGGGCGTAATACAAACAAGATGTGACTTATAAATGCAAATTCTCTTGTCAAACAGAATTTTATCGAACACAATGGATATTCAGTTCAGAGCACCTTAGCCATCCCTGTACCTTTTATGACAACACTGATTTTTTTCGCTGAGCAAGGAAGCTGCATCTAGCCTACCATCGTTTGAGCGTCCGAAAAGTCGAAGTGAACTCTCACCGCGTAATATTATAAGCAAATAAACATTATAGAATAAAGAACGAACTGTCCTGCATTGATCGATATCCGAGTGATGCACTATGCATTCGACTTCATTCCAGCCATTGCAGAAGTAAATGAATGCATATCTGACTTATGCAATAAGTTTCGGTGGCCTACGCATTTACCAAGTCCATGTTTTTTCATTCTTGCAAAAAAATGTTCTGGCACCAATGTTCTCAGGTCGGAGGGGTGGAGGGCTAGGTTTGTCCTGGGTTTATGATCAAACTGCCGACCGCGTGTGTATTGCGCGGCACCATGCCATCCTTGTGGAAAGAATGATTTGTACCTCATTATACTTTCGATTTAACGTCATCTGCGAACTAGTAATAATAGGCATCGAAATTGGAGAACTTGAAAATAGTGTCACAATTCCTATAAAAGAAAAGATATAAAAGACAGTCCTATCGTTGGAATCCAAAGCTTTGTTCCATTCATCAAGATCTCATTTAAAAATTCCAATATCTTTTTCCAGTTTATAAGGTCGCGTTGACACTGTTGTCGACACACTAAAAGCGACTAGCATTGAGTGCAAACACACACGCACACAAAAAAACTCATTATGCCAGTTGGTCTTCTAACAAGCAGATGTGACCATGAGGATATTGAGATCTACACGAGATAGCTTCATTGCTTTTCGAAAACTGCAATGTGAGCCGCACACCAAGGGACGGACCTGTGAAGGATAATTAAAAAGCCACGAAAAATCGGGCTGTCATATATATGTATATGGATGTATGTATATATATATATATATATATATATATTTATCGGAATGTTTACGAAGCATAGTATAATTGCATATGCGCACATCTGGTCTATTATGGTCTCTTATCGCCAGCCAATTCAGACCTAGTGAGATGAGGATGGATGTTCTTGGAGGAGCGAATCCAAATCCAGCATTCTATGGATGAGCGTGAAATGATGGATGCAGTTGGAGAATTACCTTGTTTGTGATATGACCACGATAGTGTTAAACCGTTTCCAGTGGACACGGCGACGACGATGAGAGCCAGAACTATCGCGACATCGTTGTCGCTAGTTCATTCTGTGGCCATGTCACCGCTAAGGTTGAGGCTCTTTTTCTCTTCCATTTGTGAGAGATGAATTCGTATCAATTGGTTCTTGGGTAATTCATGAGCAAAAAGCACCAACAACAACCAGAACAGCGAGCGAGCAAGCCAGGGAAATGTCGGACTCACGACATATTTCGTGCTCAAATCGGATAAATTTAAACTACGCATCGTCGATACCAGTTACAGTTACTTGACTCCTCGCAGCTTATCCTTTCTGGTACAGTTCGCAAGAGCAATTTTGTACAGTTACGGACAGCTGTTTCCTTTCAATTTCAAGAATTTATCCTCCTATGACAATTTGACAGTCGAGAGTTCTCTGAAATCGGATGGAGAGTAAAGGTTACTGTTTTCTTTATAAGGACATTGAAAAGCAGAAAATATGGCCGAAAAAGCAAAATGAGATGCAATTTTGAACGTTAAAAGTCCATTAACCCTAAAGCGCAATAAAATTCACAAGGCATTTTCGCAATATGTATCACCAAATGAGAATGGCTTTTCAAACAGATTTCATTTAACCGCTCTATGAATAGTCAGTAGCTTGGTTGGTTCACTAGTATCAACATAGTTGGTACCAAATCCTGTTCCTGGTTTCAATATGGTTTCCTTCTTCAGAATTGAAATGACTCCCGCACTTATTCATTTCGAGGTATTTTTGCTTTTTCTCAGTGGTGCCATTTTTAAAACGAAAATCCAGGTGGGATTCAGAAGGAGTGAGGCAAAATGTCACTCACAATAACGACTTCGTACCAACCTCCTGTTATTTGATCCATTAGAAATAAGGAAGATGAAAAGAAGGGAAGTGATTAACGAGGAAATAAGAAAGAGATAAAATGACTCATGCTGATTTCAATCGAGACGTCTTTGGAAAAAGTAGTGTCTGGTGGCAAATAGCAAATGGTTTATGGAATTTGTTCCTTTGTAGCAGTAAAAAGAATACTTTCTAAATGTTAACCTTTTTATTTACTGCCCATTCTTTTTTTAATGGTAGGGCATGCTTCGAAATATAACTTCTATAATGCTGAGATACCTGCAAAACTCCGGACCACAGGTGTCTGCGGTGGGGAACGAACGCGCTATTATCCTCTCGGGGGAGTAACGCGTTCACCACCACTCCATGCGGGTCCTTCGTTTCGCCTGTCTCTCGGCTAGTTTTATCGTTTTCTCTGTTCTATCTATACTCTCTGTATGTTTCCAGCAACACCGAACATCTGTGCTTGTATCAAACGTTACTCAACAGATAATAGCATTAGAAGAAAAGAAATAAAAAAATGAAGGAAAGAAAATGAAATGGTGCCCTATTTGAACAGGATGCGTTTATCACAGCAACCTCTTTGATACTTCTTTTTGATCCAA
The DNA here is from genome assembly GCA_018806985.1 of Angiostrongylus vasorum. Lineage (NCBI taxonomy): Eukaryota > Metazoa > Nematoda > Chromadorea > Rhabditida > Metastrongylidae > Angiostrongylus > Angiostrongylus vasorum. Next base: position 103,790 of record JADANN010000356.1, on the reverse strand, counting down.
ATGATATTTTATTATTAACATTATTATTTTAATAGTTTTTTTTACATGTATGGTATAAAAAAAATGCGCAGGGGTTCCGCACAAGTTGTGAAGATGGACCGTCCAAGTATCGAATTAAGTAAAATTTTTTTTTATTACAATGACAATATTATTATTATTTTTTTTGTAAATATCTCAGCGTTATAGAAGTTATATTTCGCAACATACCCCGCCTTTGAAAAAAAGAATAGGCAGTAAATAAAAAGGTTAAGGCAATATTGTTATTTTAAATATTTTAATTAATTTTTTTTAATATTTTATACCCTCCCAACGGTTTACCGCCTCATCGTGGCTGGGAGGTGTTCTTGGGTGTCGGACTGCGATGTACAGCGGGGGCGATTCGTCCTCCCGGCAGGGTTTCCCAAGCTGAGAAGGAGGTCCGGCGTCTCTATCAGGAAGCCTAGCTAAGAGTGAAGCAATGCCAGGATCCACCACCGTCTTGGGACTAAAGTCGCATGGTGGCAAACCCCCCTCTGATCCACAAGGGCTGTGACTGCCTGTTGTGGTGACGAACTGGGGCAGACTTTGGCCAGGCTGTCCTCGGGATTCCAGGGAACCACAATGGCTTAACCAGCAAATCTCTGAAAAATGGTGATTATGCTGGTGCCCGCACAACTAGTGAGGACGGGCCGTTCAAGTATCAAGTATATTTTATACCGATAATATTTTACAATAATAATATTTTATTAAAAATTTCAACAATATAAAAAATATTGAACTAATTTCCATGATAATAATCCTAATAATCAACACTTGTCAAGACTAACTTCAACAATAATAATGTCTTCAGTGTATAATATTTTATTAGGCACTATTCGCTTCTATTATGGAACAAAACATTGGAATTAAAAAACATCAAAAAAATCGTCGAAAGCCTGTTGGGATGGAAAATGAACGATAATGGAGACCAGATTGGGTCCAGAAACATTACTGCGAAGAAATTTCAATGGGATTCTTCATCAAATTTCCAGTTTTATTTGAGAAAACACTTAGATGGCGCCCTGTGGGAATTCGGCGTCGTGAGCTTCTTTCTAACACAAAAGAAAAAGCGAACACTTACTCATCGATTAAGAAGGCGTTAATTCATAGCGGCATTAGGCCTATTGGCTAAATTTACATCGGCCATGAAATTTGTTTGAGGTATTCTTATCAATATGTCGTCAATGTTTACATGACTGCCCTCTTTATTACCACATATATAATCAATTTTTTCAAAGTATTTGAGTTCGCAGAAGACCGGGACAATAGGTAGGTATGATGAGGTCCCAGAGATGATGTGAATGCGCTTATTTGCAGACGGATCCATCATGTCAACTGATAAACTTGTATCTCTCAGATCTATAGCGTAGTTCCATTAGTTGAGGAGCCCTCGGGAATAGAACTAGCTCACCTCATCAAGCGATATCTTGTCTCATCTTGGCAAACAACAACACATTTTCGCTTGCGCTCGAAAATGAAAACAACTCTAGTGGCGCTTTGAAATTGCACTACAACTAAGGTGATTCTTGTTGGGCATGAGAGTTTTTTTTTAAACACAATCTTAATAAACATTTAAATGAGTTAGACGTGACTATGGAATCCCAACCTAACAATCTTAATGTTTCAGCTGAAATTGGGTCCTCATCTTGGGCGTAGGTGATGCGAATGTACAATAGACGATCTGCACCATATAAGCACGATTGTGTTCCCCCTTCCTGCCAGCCGTGATTTCTTGCTTAATATGGAGTTAAAGAACAATTGTTTCCATGACTTTTAGAACGGATAATTGGACGAAATTATCAACAACTATTGGTGCTTAGATATGAGCAGAATGAGGAACATCAGGTTTCCAACCCGTGATCATCCTTACAGGGGACTCACGTATTCCTCGAACCATACCAACGGATACCCTACCCCCTGTCTTTCTCTCAGCATGTTTGGTGTGTTAGGTGCCACGTGGGGCCCTGGTAAGGGTAATTGTGGGTTCGAAGCGCAGCTGAGGTTCCGAGTTTTGCTCATATCTCAGCATCGACGCAGTTCTATTTTGCATCATGCGCTGACAAGAAAAAAGAATGGGCAGTAAATAAACACCTTTTTATTGAATAACCACAGAGGAAGGAGAAGAAAAAATTATGGCGAAATAGAGTGACAAAACTGAGAATTTCCAACGCATTCAGTAACGAATAAAAATGTACTGGTGGACTTGAATTTATTATTTAACCAGAATTAACTACAATGTCTGCATGAAAAGTGGAGGTCGTGATTTCTTTACCGACTTCAGTCTATCTTTGGTCCATTAAATAACATTGTTTTGGTCTTTGCAAAGCTAACATCGGGTTAAATATTTGTACTGTGGCGACTTCTCGATGATATCGTCAGCTTCAGATTAATCCGTCGACTGCACGCCCGAGATTTTTGCCAATGTCATCACCCCCCAGGATCGCTTCAATTAGATAGAGCACAACACGAACGAACGGGGCCATTAGCCAGTGTTCCTTGGTTGCTTGTCGATTGTCAATGAAAAGAATAAAATGAAAGATAAAGCTCTCTGTGTTGATCAACTCCTAAGGAATACGAGATGGATCCGACCTCATTAAGCATTGTTAGAGGCGACCTAAGGCATATTCGCTGAAAACGTCCGTTGTCAATTTCAAGAAAAAAGTAACTTAGCTCCATAGGAAGTCTCTTATTGCAGAAAGAGTGCCGATAGACTTATTAAACCAAATGAACAATTTCGAGAATCTAATGAACACTAATGAACACTTACCGCAAAGGGGGTCAGTCTCTGTGAGGTGTGCCATGCACTCGATTTCATGGAATTTCAAAGAAGTGGTTGATTGTACATATCTGGCTGTAGAAGTATATCTGGCTTGCACATCGAATTGAAGCGGCCTACCAATGCGAAAGAGTCCTGTTATCATCCCAGATAAGTTTAGTACTAATTTTCCGACCTTGGAAGAATGGAATGCTTGGTTAGGCCTTATCGCGGGTCCAACCAACGAACACGCATGCATTGCTGCGCAGCTTTTAACCAACACGCTGTACGCGTGCTCAGTGCCATGTGTTAACGAAGCAATAAAATTGTGTGGCAACCTGCTACTGTTCTATCAAAAATTGTTTTGTCGAAGCGGACTATCGCAAAGATGATGAAAAGAATCGAATCCACGTCTCAACAACAGAAGCACTGAGGTGCTGTCTGAGCAGAATGACGACGGAAATACACCTAATTGTAAAAGTACACTGAGTTTCACACAGAGCGAGATATTGGAAAGCCGATGTGAGAGTTTATTGGACAACATCTTGAAGAATAATCACCGAAAACAGACAAAAGGATCGCCTGTGTCGACAGTACTCGGTTTCGGAGAACATCAAAGCTGCAGCAAAATTTCGCGAAGTACATTTGCACCAACTGTAAGGTGTAGGTAAACGCTATCCAAAAAGCCGTACTGTACCTGTTGAAGTCAGTTTTATTTAACATTTTAGGTGACCTGCCATCACATCTACTATGCAGATCCTAGCACTTCTCGCATTCTATTCGCTTTCCTAGCATTCATCCTCTGTAGTGCTTCTCGAACATTTAGCGTGTTCTTTCGGGTGCTAGCTGAAGAGTTCATCTTCTTTATTTTCTTTATGAGTACCCTAGAATGCTAGTCGAGCGATTCTCCTTACAATCTTGGAGATAATCGGACTAAGGCGTTCCCAAATAAACTGCAGGAAGGAGTCGAATTGGGGCCTTTGTTTCTTAATCGACGGCATCATTAACTACTGCGTTACCCCACTCCCCCCTTACTGCGAGCGAGATTCCCCACCAGTTGAAGAGACTACGGTGGTAACTAATTGAGAGCAAAAGTTATGACTTTGAGCAACGAGAAAGATTACTGAATTCTTCGCACAAAAATTCTCAAAATGATTGAAAAAAAGCGATTGTCTAGAAGTTCTTCGCATTAAATTGGCAGTTTGGTAGACGTTGACGCTAATTTGACACTTTACTAAGAGAACTTACCAGTTTCCAGATGGGCCGCGACTACCCCAGCCATTTCAAAAGTACCATATTTTCAATGAAGGGTTATTGTGAAGAAGTTCAGAAGCGTGCCAGATTTCCGATCCTCGACATTTGTTTCTGCCCCAGATTCATATTTTTTACTTACTTGCAAAGTGTCGTAGAAACATTCTCTAACAAGCGTGTTCGAGGAAGCAGGTGCCTGTTTTATATTTTCAAGGTAAGGTGTACGTCCCTAAGGCGTATGTTAATAATATAGAAAACTACAGGAAAATTTATATCCAAAAAAGAATAGAAATCTGAATCTATTCGGTATCATGTGTTGTTTTTTCTTTCCACCCCTTTCTCAGTTCTCCCTTCCAAAATTACGCGTTTCGTCCTGGTTAGCTTTGGTACTAAGTTATTCATCAAGTGGAATAACCGAACCCGTTATAGACAGCCGAAGCGCTTAGAGGTATACCTGTTTTTGAGCGTAAATGAAGCACTTGAAACAAATTTCTCCTCATTAACTACGCTTTCTCGAGATTCGGCTTTAATACAACCTTTTCATAAGCGGCGAGCAGCGGTTCTGCTTGGCTAATGCCTGATTCCTCCAGAAAATTGTAAGGGGCTAAGCCAAGATGGGTAAGGTGGAGCCAATCGACCCTTCTTCAAATGCTGTGTCTTTCCAATCTTCGCATGGCATCCACGGAAGGGATAAAAGAACAAGGATAAAGGATAAAGCTCTAGGTGTTTATCAGTCCTTGAGGGATGCGCCATGCATTCGACTTCATTAAGCATCGTTTGGAAGTGACTGAATGCATATCTGGCCTTAACAGTGACTCGCAGTGGCCTACCAATCTATCGAGCCAGTGCTGCTGTCCTCCCAGACAAGTCTGGTACCAATTTGCCGACCCCGGAGTGATGGAAGAATCGGTGGGCCATGGGCGCGGCCGACCACTGCGCCACACGCGCGCTTTTCTCGGAACGGACGACGAATAATTTTGACTTAACAGTACTTTCTGAACGCATATCTTTACCGTTTCAATGGAGTTTGGTGGAAGTTTGGTTTTAGTTATGATAAAGCTGCTGGACAGTTTCGTAAAGAGTTTTCATTCACTGAGCAGAAACACCAACTTCCTATAGACGATTCTCTCTGGATTAAGTGGATGAACTTCTTCAAACCGATGGAATCAGAATATAACACAACTGTTCATGAGAGTTTATTTGTACGCGTCACGGACAATATGATCTGTCGTAGTAAGTCGTTTTAGAAACAATTCTTCACTGCCACACTGTTTTCGTCTAGTGCTCAATCAGTCTTCCAGATTATGCGTTAGCCAAGGATGTCATAATGGTCTCATTTCTAGACTATTCTGAGTTCGTTTTTCTTAAACATAATGGAATGGTTCCTTTTTTTCTCGGGAAAATTCTCGCGCTTAGGCAATAATATGATGTTATACTAAGATCGTTTTGTCAAAACATTTCGTTGAGAAAGGCGTGGTCAGTCTCATCATGACACCCCCAACTGATTCTGATGTCCAATGTCGACAGGAGACCTTCGGAAATTGTGAGAGGCCATGTTCATAGTCATGATGATAATTTCATACAGTCTCTCAGTTTTTTTCGGTTTATTCTTCTCTTGGATTCCGAACAACATTTCTTCAGGTGTTGCCATTCGGTCAATTCTGGTGTTGAACGCGCTAATGATGACCACGTAGGAGCTACGATCTTCTCTTCAGAACTTCTCCGTGTCCGTATAGAATACCTCGATGACGCCGTAGTTCGCGCTTGAGCGACAAAGAATGCCACATCTGCGTTGTTCCACATCTTTTTAGTAGCTAGATATCTTATTCGGGTTTCAAGTGGCTTAAATGATTTGGTTCACGGCCACAAACTTCGCCGGCTCTTGTAATACCACATCTTTCAAGTAATTGACCCCTTCCGTATAAACAATGTTTAATGGCCAGTGTGCCTTTGTTCTATTCGGTCCGAAGATCTCGTACAGACATTTTTTGGTTTGTATAGACAGCTGCTCAATTTAAGAAGGGCTTCGTTTGTAACAGAGCCTATACGAGAAAAAATATTGTTAAAGTTTTTTGGTTTAAAGTTGAAAATACGAATTTTCAGGTAAGTTGAGATAATTCACCGACTCGTATTGACAACATTCGAGTAATAAGCAAGAGACTACTGAATGATGTTGCAACGTCACCAGTGAGAGCGAACGTACTTCCACTGTGGGTGAAAGAGGGAACACAAAAAGTAGGGAACAGTGAAGAGAAAAGCTGAACAACAAGCTGCTGTTTGGCATCATTTAAGAGCGATTGCAGTGAGTATACCGCAAAAGGAGGAGTACGGCAGGATATACGAAGTAAAAAAATCTGAAATAACATAATCGTACCGATCGGGAAGTCTTTAAAAGTTTTTTCGGCTTAGTTCTCCAACAGATTTCAGAGGAATGTTAGCAGGAATGTAACCGTGGTGAACTTGATGAGCTGCGCACTTGCGAATGTCGATAAAACATCTAGTTTTCTATGATACTCCGTGGATAATCGAGTCACTATGAGTGACGGAGAAAAAGAGGTTATGACAAGCTCACAAAGGACACTCTAAACCGATGATGGATGATCTGTCACTCAACAACACCTAATAGGGAAATTACAATAGGTGAAGAAAAAAATCACTAGCGAACAGTTTCTCTGGCACATTGAGTAAAACCACTTATTAACCAAGGAAAAAAATGAACATGAGTTTCATTTTGCAACTTGGAGGTAGTGTCTCCGTAAAGATTACTACTCATCTTGAGTTATATTAGCCCATTAGACGTGAAGCTGCCTTGTTTGTCAAGGCCACAAGGTGGTCAATGCTACACGAAAGAAAGAGAGACGAGTGTTACTAGGTATTATTTGATTATTAAATGTAGCGTTATTAGACCAACTTCTACTCTGCAGGACCCAGAACAAACTTTCGGCAATTGTTTTGAAGACAGGCCAAATGTAAATGATAATTAGAAACACTAATAATTGTGCCTTATTTCAGTGCTTATTGTTTTTAAAAAAGTCTTTAATATGGCTAAGCACTTACGATGGGGCGCGTGTGGCGCAGTGGTCGGAGGCGCCCTGCAATACACGCATGGAATCGATCCCCCACGCCTCTGGCCCACCAAGTCTTCCATCCCTCTGGGGTCGGAAAATTGGTACCAGACTTGTCTGGGAGGATAGCATCACTGGCTCTATACATTGCTAGGCCACCGCGAGTAATGGTGAAGGCCAGATATGCATTCAATCACCTCCAAACGATGCTTAATGAAGTCGGATACATGGTGCATCCCTCAGAAATTGATCAACGCCGAGAGCTTTGTCGTTTATCCTTTAACCACTTACAATCGACCTTGACACTAAACGAAAAGCTGTTATTCTTTTACGCATTGTTTTCACTACATATCCTAACGGCCTGTTAAGAACAATTAGTGAACAAAGTATTAGGACCTCTGAATTCGCTCTGAAGATCTGCAGTATTACAAAACAAAAGCAGCTGGTATTTTTTTTCTTGTTCTCCCTTCCTTTTTATACAGCGAAGTTTGGTGGAAGGAAAGAGAACATTCGTGCCCACTTGACATGTGAAGTTCTCGGTGCTGATGAAACTATGCTCAACTGTGCTCTATTCATTGTCTATCCATTTTTTCATGAACGAAACCATGTGAAATACAATCACAAGGATGCTGAGATTTGAGGAAAAACTCGGAACCACAGTTGGGAGCCTAACTTTGCGATTAGGCTTTCTGTAGGCTCAAGTGCTCTCTCTCCCAACGGTTTACCGCCTCATTGTGGCTGGGAGGTGTTCTGGGTGTCGGACTGCGACGTGCAGCAGAGGGATTCGTCCCACCGGCAGGGTCTCCAACGCTGAGAAGGAGTCCAGCGTTTCCATCAGGAAGCTTAGCTAAGAGTAAACCAATACCAGGATCCACCACCGTCCTGGTATCAAAGTCGCATGGTGGCAAATCCCCCCTCTGATCCACAAGGGCTACGACTGCCTGTTGTGGTGACGGGATTCCAGGGAACCACAATGGCCTAACCAGCAAATCTCCGAAAAACGTTCATTATTCCGGGGCACGCACAACTTATTAGGGACGGGCAGTTCAAGGACCAAGTTCAAGTTCAAGTGCTATCCACTGCATCACTCGAGGCGCTTAATGTTCCTTTTTTCAGCCAGTAGTCAGTGAGGAGTAAGTATTAAATGAAAATTAAACATTGCGGTTTCGAGCGTTGACGGGTAATTGTTGACTGCACCGTTAGAGTGGAAAATTGGTTGAGAAAAAAGTAAGCAAAGGAGTTGGCAGATAAAACTGTTCGAAAATGGCGCAACCGCTTTCACTCGTTTCATTCTGAAATTGGCTCGATGGCGGAAATGAATTTCGACTGTGGAATGACAATCTAGGAGTGGAAACCGGATAGAAAATTGGGAAAAGTGGTAAAGCAAATAGCTTGATTCATTTTTTCGCCGACTAGTACGTTCCACAGAATAACGGGGTCTACGTTTTTTTTCTGAGGTCTTATTCATAACCTACTTACGTCAAGTTGGAAATTCAAATTGAAGCAGTTGCTCTTTGATTAGATAAAAACGATAAAGTTCTAGGCGTTGATTAATCCCTCGAGTGAGGCACCATGAATTCAGCTTCATCAAGCATCACTAGAGGTGATTGATTGCATATTAAGCTTATACAGTGACTCTTGATGGCCTGCCGATGATTCAAGTGACTGATGCCTCTTAGATAAGTCTAGTAAAAAATTTTCAACTCTGGAGGGGATGGAAAACTCGGTGAGTTTCTGGTGTGAGATCGACCACGGACTCACCCATTGTGTATTACAGGGCAGCATTAATCACTACGCTAAAAGCGCACATTCTTAAGGCATTAAATATAAATCAGCGGATTGAACAAGCATAATTCTAAGTAGTTAGTAAATATATCAACATGCTAGCAAGTTAGCAAGTGTAGTTAGTTTGTGTATTAGTTACTGTTAGTTAGTTAGTTAGTTAGTTAGTAACCCGTTAGCAAGTTTTACTAGTACCATCTACAACCGCTTTTTATAATTATCCAGGAAATTGAGCGACCATACTCAACGTATTCTTTCCTTGATGAGATTACTCAGCTTACTGAGCTAGAGACATACTCAACGTCTCTTTTTTCATCGTCGTCTTGCTTGCACTGGATAGGGTCGCTCGCTCGAAGCATTACAGAGGCATCACTTCTTCATACGAGGTCTTATATGTTTATTCTTATAGCATCATGGTACAAATAGGTGGCAGCTCACTATACCGTGGTTTGGAATCAGAATATAACCACGGTTATCACGGCATACTACCAAAAGATGTCAGGCTTAACAGACAGCGGACGCGTGGTGTTCAGCGGCCCTGTTTCTTAGAACCACACCTTTTCACCCTCTACTGACTAGCTAATTTTTTTTGACAGCAAGCGGTGTTTTTTCGTTCTTAGAAAAAAAGTTTGTTCCATCGTTTTATGGGTATTAGTGGTATGCATGCCATATGTATGTTACCTACCATATGTTATTTTGGTCTATCATCCCCGTCAATATTTGGAAGTGTTTTGCGATTTGTACTATTTCTATTTCCGCACTATTTTGTAACCTCACATTACATCCGATAACTGTGATTCATTACAATAATTACGATTGAATAATAAATTGCTAATCAAATTACCAGTCAATAAACTCTTCCAAAAAGTTTTCCGCATTTGAAAGTGCAGAAAAGAGTTTAGCCTTACAGACGCCTGTTACAACGTCTGTGTGGATAAGATGTTGTATGACCAGAAAAAACTGTTGTAGAACCTTTTTATTGTCATATACTATTACTGGATACCTTCATTGCTTTATTTTTTTTATTCTTTATTCTATTACTATTTAGTCTATTTATCCTACTTACTTGGATACTTGGACGGCCCGTCCTCACTGGTTGTGCGGGCCTCAGCACAATCTCCATTTTTCGACGTTTTGCTGGTTTAGCCATTGTGGTTCCATGGAGTCCAGAGTTTAGCCTGGGCAAAGTCTGTCCCAGGTCGTCACCACCACGGGTAGCCGCCGCACTTGTGGGTCAGAGGGAGATTTGCCACTATGCGGCTAGCTTCATACCAAGACGGTGGTGGATCCTGGTAATGGTTTACTGTTAGCTTGGCTTCTGATAGAAACGCAGAACTCCTCAGCTTGGGAGACCCAGCCGGAGCGACGAATGCCCCTGTTGTACATCGCAGCCCTACACTCCACGGCCCACCAAGCCTTCAATTACTCCGGGGTCGGCAAATTGGTACCAGGCTTGTCTGGGAGGATAGCCGCACTGGCTCGATACATCGGTAGGCCACCGAGAGTCATTGTTGAGGGCAGATATGCATTCGATCACATCCAACGATACTTAATGAAGTCGAATGCATGGCGCTTCCCTCACGGATTGATCAATGCCGAGAGCTTTATCCTTTTTTATTCTATTCCTCATATACTTGATTATAAACCTCGAGTAAGCTGAAAAAATTTAAACACATATAATGAAACCGTTCTTTACGCCAAGATAAACACAAGAAAGAGGGTTACCTTTACAGAGCTCATGTAGGCCATTCAGGAGCAAATTATGGACGTATAGGTCCATAAAAAAGGATAAAGCTCCCATCGTTGATCAATCCCCGAGGGATGCGCCATGCATTCGACTTCATTAAGCATCGTTTGGAAGTGATTAAATGCATATCTGGCCTTTACGATTGCTCACGGTGGCCTACCGATCTGTGAGCCAGTGCTGTTCTCCTCCCAAACAAGTCGTACCAGTTTGCCGACCCCGGAGGGATGAAAGGCTTGGTGGGCCATGTGCGCGAGGATCGATTCTACGTGGGTGTTGCAGGGCACCTCCAACGACTGCTCCACAAAAAGCCCTTAGTCTATACAGATCTAAATCATTGTTATGCATCAACTGTTGTTGTATGAAATTCCCTAACAGCCCCCAAATGTGTTTCTCATTAATACAATTTCAGGTTTTTGGTGCTAACGAAGCAAGGCGTAATATACAGTCTGCATCACATTCTTTAGTCATCCTATTCCAGTAAGCAATGACAAGCTATATGGTACCAGAAGACGATACATCGAAATGATTGGAAACGGTATGCGAGATGTTCTTTCGAAAAATTGAGTGTGGAACCTCTAACTGTTAACGAGCTCACTTAAATCCCTTAACCAGACTCTTAGGCATCAAGTGAAAAAGAAGAAGGGTAATGCTCTCGGCGTTGATCAGCCCATGAGCGACGCGGCATGCGCTCTTACTACATTAAACATCGTTAGAGATCATTGAATGCATATCTAGCCTATATAATGAATTGCGGTGGCCTGCTGATGTTTAGAGTCAGTGCTACTATCCTCGCAGACAAGTCTGGAAACAATTATCGACCCCGAGAGGATGGCACGCCAGGTGAGCTCCAGGCGTCCGATCGAACAAAGGACCACTTGTGTATTGTAGGGCACCCCTACCCGACGTGCTACACGTACCGCAGATGCGATCTATGAAAAGCACTAGAGTTGGAGAAAACACTGAGCGCTGATTGCTGTGAACTGCTATAACAAGTGGAACGTTTTTGAGCAAAAATGAAAATCGCTGGAGTAAATTTGGGTCTAGAACCCGAAAGTCACAGTCAAGAGTTTTTTGCTAAAAAGGGTGCAAGTTTATGCATTTCGGCAACACAAAATTCAGAAGTGCAGACTATTAAAAATGATCTTAGATTTTGCAAATTCTTTCAAAAAGCGACTCTTTATTTTCTTCCTAAATCTACAGTGAATAGCAACCCCTAATCTGCTCACCCACTCTCAGCTTCTTCAATAAATATGCAGACAACTGAGAAATACTGTAGAGTCCCAAAACTCAGCGACTCTTCCATGCTTTATGGAATCACTGCCTTTTATCCTTTCATTTTTTCGCGATGTTGTTGGGGGCTTCACAATCAGAAACTGTTGATAGAATAATCTGGGCATATAGAATAGAAGAAGGTAATCGAAATTCGTCTTCACATAAACTGTCCTTTGCTGTAAGTTCTTGTCTTTCTAACCTCTCTTACTTGCAGTGACTTCTTGAACACATTTCATTTTCGTTGCTTCTTTTTAATCGCACAAGCCAAATTCTGCGCGTCAACGCAGATAAGATTTGCCTCACTTTGCAATCAAGAAAGCTTTAAAGAAACTGGTTACTTGTTGGAATCTGCCTCTATCTGCGAAAATCCGTACTTTTCTTGTAAATAATATTGTACTCTGAACATTGTCGAAATTTGTTGAAAGTTCATTTTTATCCCTTTCACATCTGGTACATGTAGATGTGAGAGAAAAAAATAGTATTGAAGAAGATTATTTAGATTAAGAAATGGCGGTGACAAAAGTGGTAAACGAAGGGTGGTGAAGATTTCAGAATCTCTTATCTAGAGCGTTATCACATAAACATGTTATTTCCAAGAAGTTTGTTGATGTTGTAAATATAAGATTAGAATGAAAACGTAGAAATCCTTTAAGGGAAAAAGATTTAGTTCGGTGTCGCTGTTAACATTTTTGCTGCGAAAACTCAGAATTGGTATACGTATCTACGAGGAAGAAAGAAGATAGCGGCGCGAAACCATTGAGCAGAAGGTGATCGCGCTAAGTATTCATTGAAGCTTCTCCTCATGAAAAAGAATAGATGTGCATCGGTTCACAGTGGATATGCAAGCGTGGCAATAGCCACGGATCCGTGACGAGCACGAAGAATGATTGCATGGATGAAAGTAATTCGAGCGTGAGCAGTGCACAGCTCGACGATGAGCACTGCAAAACATTGACTTCACGAAGAAACGAAGCAGTAGGCGAATAGCATCTTACGAATAGAATGTACTCGAATCGCTGTAGGAGACTAGAATTCCAAGTAATTTTCGTAAGATATGATGAGAAAGGAGAACAGTCGATCAGCCAACTCAAAAAACATAACACGACGACACTCTACTTCTTCATTTTTCGGAAACTATTGCCACTTTTCTAACGTAAATGCGAGCGTTGCACTGATGAGACGTTGGAAATTCCGTAGGTGAAAAAAATCATGAAATGGTGGAAACTCCAGTTAAGCGGAAAAGTCACATTAATACAACAAACAAAAATACCTCTTGCGATCATGTATCATCCGCAATTCCACTAATTATTAAACACTTCGACAGGCAAGCGTTGAAGCTTTCGCTTGTCCTTTTCTGGGTTCGGAGATGCCCAGTGCTTGTCACACGCACGGGGGTACTGGAATGTATCACTATTCTGGTTTTTTTGAGCTCTTTAGTTTTAATGTTCTCAGATGGCGAATTTCAGTGATTTTTCGGCCTCTGAAAAAGATCCCTGGCTTCAAGACCCCTTGATTTACTACGCGGCTCATACCGTCACAGCTCCATAGTTATAAGAGAAACCGATACCATGCTTGTACTACACACAAAAATCGACTATCTGCGAGGTGTCCTCGTATTTCGTCGGCATCTGCAGATCGTTTGTGAAATAAATAAGGAACTGCCACTGCACTCTAAAAAAGATGAAAACAATTTGCGTAGAACTATTACTTAACGGAGCTTAAATACAAGGATATTGAGGTTCTCCCACCATTTGCCTAATATTACCACATTTATCTCATGTGGAAGGAAGAACACTTCCCATCACTTCCCTGATAATAACTATATATCCTACCGATACCTTGTGAACATATTGCTATCCACTATTTGCTGAATTCGGATTGGAGAGAATTTCACAAAAGGTTTCGTTCTCGACAAAAAATCACGATCGGAGCAGTTGTTTGAATTACTATAATACAAAGCAAGGGAATGTAGCAAAACAACATGTATATCCTTGTAGAGGAAAGATAAAACTTAAACAGAAGTAGGTGGTGGTTGCCATTACAGAATGGTGATACTTTGTCAGTGAATCCTTAACACTGGTAACGAAGAGCCCCTGTATAATAATTAGAAAGACCGTTGATCCCCAAGCATCCAGGACTGCTTCTGCCTCAACTTACCCAAAATTTGTCTTTCTTTGGATCGACGAAACTGAGGCAGGACGGTCCGTTGTACTTTAGCCATGCTTCAGTGAGTCTTGGTTGTCGTGTGGGTGCGGTCCAAATGAATTCTTTTCGAAACATGGTTGCTCAAGGGCTGTCTTTCATCTATTTGTGTTTCTGTTTAAGACGACTCGAGTGAAGAGCTTGTAGACGACAGACAGCAAGTAGATTGGACGATAATTACCGATGCCTTAGAGTTCATCTTTCATGACAAAAACACCATCATTCTGTTTTTCATTTAATAAGAAATTTACATTTTTACAGGTATGATATCAATAGCTAAGCCACTGTGTTGATGAGAACTGGCGGAATGATCTTCAGGTCTTCAGAATCCTTGTTGCCCGGACCACGTTTCGTGTTCGATACTTCACCGATGAAACAGCTTGCCGGATTTCGGAGAAGAGAACCTGTAGGACGATATATCTACTCACATTTAGACAGGAAGATTGAGTTTTGACAGAATCGGTTGGGCTGCGAGTAACTTCTTCCGATTTTTTTCACATACGCTCAATAAACACTTTTAGTATACTGTAAACTCAACTCGACACAACTAACACCCTCGTCATGAAGAGAAAGAAATCAAAAATGTTGGGAGGTTCGATATATGCGGAAGCCAGATTTTTTTCAAACCGTTTTCCCACTTCTTTGCGTTTTCAAGAAATCATTTCGTCGTGGGATTCGTCGCCGAAAACACACCTCCCTCAGATCCACGTCGTGGTGAAGACCTGGATACGCCCTTGCAAGGTTAAGTCAAGACTTTCAGGGACGACCAAGGTGCACAACCAGCAATAGGCCAGCCTCAGTACAATGCACACTTGTTGCTCTCGTCTGCGACGTCAGACGGTGAGACGACCGGTGAGAGGCCAGAAAATCTCGGGTTACGAAGGACGTCATTAGAACCGGATCTGACGAACACAGGCACAAAAACGCCATTGAGATTGTTTCTTACTATGCGCGTATAATGCCAGAACACTCTCCACAGACGCCGATCTTGTAGCCGCAGATCGCATTAAATTTCATGTCATCGAACTACAAGAAACAAGAATCAAGAAGACTGACACACGCGAACTAAACAACGGGACCCTTTTTGATTCGCGGAGATAAGATCTCGTCACGAAATATCGGCGGCGTTGGCTTTGTCGTCCACCCGTCCATTGTCCATGTCGGCGACTCATACGAGATCCTTTTCCCTCGCACAGCCGTCCTCCGTCTTCAGTTGTCGTATCATAAGAAGATCACTATCACCAACTGCTACTCACCGACCGACGCAGCTGATGAGTACGAATTAAATGCGTTCTACTATCAGTTGGAGGAAGTCATCGGCAATGATAAAGCATATCATAAATTTGTTGTCGGAGACTTCAACGCTAGAATAGGGAAGGCCGACGAGAGCGAATACAGGATCGGAAATTTTGGATTAGGAGAAAAGAAATGAGAATGGAAACCGTCTCGCAGGACACCTGTCAGCAGCACGTCTCTTCCATGGAAACTCGTTTTTCCAGAAGAAAGAAAGCCGCCGCTGGACATGGGAGTCTCCCAACGGCATGACTCATGCGAAGATCGACCATATTCTGACAAACAGAAGATGGTGCCTACTTGACTTATCGGTAGTCCCGTCATTCTGTACTGGTTCCGATCACCGCCTTCTTCGCGTGAAGATTCGATTCAGCCGCAAGCTGGAAAAGAAATCTCTTCATCAATCACGAGGAAAGAGTCTAGCTGTATACGACGAGAGCATTCTGAACGAAGTCCTATCCAAACCTGACTGGCAGATTAAAGAAGACCTGACCGAAGACCACGAGCTGTTTGTCGAAAGACTGAAAAGCTGTGCCGAATTCGCCACACTTCCTCAAGCAAGAAGATCGGATTGCATCTCCGTCACTACTAAGGAGTTGCTCGAAAAGAGAAGAAAACTGAAGCTTGATCCCACTACAACACGTTTGACATGGCTATTAATAAAGCCAGCTGCAGAATAGCTTTGCAGGAAGATCTACATCGGTACAAGCAGAAGAAACTACTCGAAGCAGCAGAGAAAAGAAGCCGTCTGAAAAAATGCAGTCGGGACTTCTATGATTATAAGGTTTCGCTGTCAGTCCTGATGAGCGAAGATGGGATCGTCGAAACTTCCTGCCATGATATGGAATTAGTAGTGGAAACGTTCTACACCAACATTTCCGTTGCAGAATCCCCGTCCCGGACCCTAATATCCCCGCTGGAGAAAAACCACCTGGAATTCTTCCGGCGGAGGTTCGAGTTGCGATAGAAAGCATAAAAAGAGGCACAGCTCCAGGACCAGACAATGTCACCGCCGATTTCCTTAGAGCTGGAGGCCACATTTACATGTACTTCTCGCAAATCATATGACAGCCCTACCTTCAAAAGGAAAAAAATCCCAGACTAGTGGAGGACGTCGCGTACGGTCATTCTGCCCAAGAAAGGAGACCGAAGGGATCTTCGTAACTATCGTCCCATATGCATGTTGGGTGTTCTCTATAAGCTCTTCACGAAGATTATCCTCTTGCGCATATCAAGAACATTGGATGAGGCGCAACCAGTCGAACAAGCAGGATTTCGGAAAGGATTTTGCTGTATAGATCACATCCAAACCGTGTCCAGGTTCATCGAAGTTTGTCGGGAATACCACTTGCCTCTCGTCCTAGCCTTTGTCGACTATGAAAAAGCGTTTGACCGTGTCGGAACGAATGCAATCCTACCACCGCTCGTGGACGACGGAGTGGACCCGTCCTCCATAAGAACTCTGTGCGACTGTTATCGGAACTGCACTACGAAAGTACAGCTTTTCCATCGACCTCTTACCATATCCATAGGAAAAGGGGGTTCGACAGGGCGGCACAATATCGCCAAAGCTGTTCAGTGCCGCACTGCAATGGATAATGAAGTCACTCGATTGGGATGAGAAAAGCACACGTATTGATGGGAAATTCCTATCAAACCTTCGTTTTGCCGACGACATTGTCATCTTCTCAAGAAGTACTAGCGAAGCATAGATGATGATCAACGAGCTCAACGAAGCCGGAAAAAGATCGGGCTTCGCGCAAATCGAAAGAAAACGCAGTTCATGAAAAACCCATGGTGCGAAGGCGAAAAAAATTGAATTGGACGGCTCTCTCATTGCAGAGACCACCTCGTACGCATACCTTGGGCGATCAATGAACATGGAAAACAACATGAAGGAGGAAATAGATAGAAGAAGGAGAGCAGCTTGGTCCGCATTCGTGCCTCTCCAAGAAGCCACCGACCAACTGAAGGACCCGGAAATCGCGCGCTCATCTCTTAGATTCTATCGTCCTCCGAGCGCTCTGTTATGCTGCGACGACATGGGTTGATACTTTAACTACATCAAGAATGCTTCGCACTACTCACAGAGCGCTTGAGCGATGTCTTCTGAGAAATATAAGAGGAGCTCTCAATGTCTAGCCGAAATGCGAAGCTCTGAAATTCGAAATCTGTCACATCTTCGAGATCCAGGAGAATATACATCGATAGCGAAACATAAATGGGCCGCTTACATAATGAGAAGAACAGACGACAGATGGACGAAAAAGAACAGTGGAATGGACTTCAAGAGAATGCAAACTTCCCCTAGGAGGACCTCTTACAAGTTGGGAGGACGTGTTCGTAAACAAAGTTAATCAGCTGTACCAGCAGCTGCAATTGTTTTACAGATCAAGGTACGAGACTCGCAAGCGCTACCATACTAGAACAAGGCCACCACCATGGACTACGATTGCGAGAGAAAGGAACGAATGGCATATGTGCAGGGGGTCCGCACAGCTCGTGAAGACGGACCGTTCTAGCAAGTAAGTATCCGAGAGTTGATACATCGGAAGGCTACTAGAAGTCATTCGTTGGATTAGATATGCATTCAATATGATCTCGACAATGTATGTAATCGAATACAGTTCTGTTCAAATGTCCAAAATGCCCAAATGCTTCGTTCCGTTAAAATTTTTTATTGTGTCTATTAATTTTTAAAGTGCTTTTTAAATGACTGCATACGTTGCCGTGTCTGAGGATAGCTGTTAGAGAAGTTGATTGAGAGCCATTAGTTTAACCCAATTCGCCCCGTGCGGACAGTACAGTGTCAATATTGAATTCAGCTGGTTTCAAATTATTTTACCGCATTGTACACTTTCATTCAATGCCTAATCAAAAGGAGATCGAAATGAAAGGAGTGAGACTCGAGGAGCCATTCTTTACACTTAACGACTGACAAAAACGTATTTTCGAGAACGTAAAATAGGAATTTAACTAAAAGAACAAAATTGTAAAAAACTTCAAAAAGCCGACAGCAATGCATTTACAACACGGACCATAACAACACATAGTAAATCGATTTTTTGTTGTCTAAAATCAAAAAGCTTGCAGTCGACGAAAAAATGCGCGTAGTCCGTCAAGCCAGCCCACGCATTACGGTAGCCAAGTAGGAATGGTTTAAGAAGAATAAGCTACAAGTATTGTACCATTATTGTAAAATATAAATCATGTTATTGAAAGTGTAGTACACAAACGTCATAGGTATAGAAGTTGTTATTACATGTTTTTATAAAATATCATAATGTACAGCATATGTAGAATATTACAATGTTTTTATTGGAAATATTTTCAAAGTGTGCGTTCTGAAATAAAGCTGTGGCAAATAGCTCAGTTTTACTCTGTTAGGTCTTTCCTGCGCTTGCCTTTTAAAACCGTGGACAAAAATTCCACAAAAAGGTTAAAAAAAAAGGCAAAGCTCTCGGCGTTGATCAATCTCTGAAGGATGCGCCATGCATTCGACTTCATTAAGTATCGCTGGAGGTGACTGAAAGCATATCTGGCCTTTACAATGACTCGCGGTGGCGTTCCGATGTATCGAGTCAGTGCCGCCTTCCTCCCAAGCAAGTCTGGTACCAATTTGCTGAATTCGGAGGGATGGAAGGCTTGGTAGGCCGGGCCATGTGGGGGGTGTCGAGTCTACGTGTGTGTTGCGGGGCGCCTCCGACCACTGCTCTACACGCCACAAAAAAGGTTACTTTAGAAAATGTGATGTGGGAAACCCCTTCATTATAGTGCTTTTTGCATTTGAATAATTTTTCAGTTTATTTCTCATGTTTTATCATCAGGTCATGTAGAAGCGCTTGTAGCGCAGTAGTTAGCCGTGCCCAGCAATTCATATGAGATCGATCCGTTTCCCAGGCTCAGTAAGTCTTCCGTCTCTCCAGAGTCGGCAATTTGGTGCCAAAGCTGTCTGGGAGGACAGCAGCACTGATTCGATACATCGGTAGGCCACCAAGAGTAAATGTATAGGCCAGATATGCATTCAATCACCCTTAACGATCCTTAATGAAGTCGAATGCATGGCTCATCCCTCAGGGATTGATCAACGCCAAGAGCTTTATTTTTTTTAGCCTTTACCATGTTATTTAAGAAATTAGAAAGAAATACTCTGAAATCGAAAGCGAGTTATTATCTTGCTGTTGATAACATAGCATAGGGACAATTTATCGAATTTAACGAAAAGAAAAGGAAATTACTTCCATGTCTTTATCGATTGCTCACTTTAGGTAGATTTGACACCCATAATACGTCTGGTAGCTGCACTCATCACCTAGTTTTGCGACAATTCGAGATATTGGTCTTCCTAAATCTGGCGAGAAAACCAGTTGACGAGGTAATTTGCCATTTAAATTCTCAATGCTTTAATATTCCATAAATCTTATACTGTTAACATATATGCTGTTAAAACTTATATTGAAGGCGTGAAAGAATAGAAGGTTATCGGGATTCTCTGGAAGCGACTGTTGCCAGCATGTCCAGCAGTACTAAAACAGGAGATAGTAGTAGTCGGATTAGAGGGGTTTCGTCGTCGATATGGTTTTCTTGTGAAGAGGAAACAGTTGTGTAAATTATATGGGGTTGCATTGCAGCTGTGTGTTTTGGCCAGGTCAGATTTCGCCAGCGAAATGCGAGATGATCGCCGATTGACTCCGTCAACACGACCAAGTCAGTGGACAGAAGGAATAACGTAGTAAAGTTCCATAAGAAACGGAGCAAACGGAATGAACTCTCTCCAAGTTGCTCTAGTAATTGGATGTTTCCAATAACTTTCTGGTAGTTAAGAAGTGTTTTGTTTCAGATCACTAGTACATTCGATACAGTGGAGAATATTAGAACG
This sequence comes from Angiostrongylus vasorum, assembly GCA_018806985.1. Lineage (NCBI taxonomy): Eukaryota > Metazoa > Nematoda > Chromadorea > Rhabditida > Metastrongylidae > Angiostrongylus > Angiostrongylus vasorum. The sequence goes on along the minus strand of JADANN010000356.1, from coordinate 83,526 downwards.
ACATCTAGTGGTGCTATCCATTTTTCAGCTGTGAACCTTTCAAAGTCTTCTATTGCTTGGAAATCAAGGACGTGTACGCAGTAAAGGAAACGGATGTAGAAAATTTGATTCCGTCACGATTCACTCGTTGATAAGTCGTTCCAAAGAAAAGCAATATCGACCCTTCACCATATGAATAAGTGTGATTTATTCGATTTTTGAATATTTCCATTTTTGCCGCTTCTTTTTTGATGATTGACTCGACTTGTTTTCTGGAATTCAAGTCGGTGATGAAAAAGCGTGTGTTGAGCTTGAGATGAAGGCATGGAAAAACTCGAAGATGCGACGACGCTCATTGAGTTAGCCTCAAGTGTGATTTACGCGCAGATACGAGCAGAATCTTTGTCATCCGGGTGCACGGAATGAACCGCAGATTTGGATCAGAGTTGCGCAACATTTTAAAAAAATGATATAATTACCCGGTCTCGCGTCAAGGCGAAGAACATATCCAGGGTTGAAACTTTGAGGATAATGGCGAAGAGTTCATAACGAGTAGCAACAACTCACAAAACGCAAGGACAAAGAGTTGATAAATGACAGTAGTGTCAACGCAATATAAAAAGAATAGCAGACATCAAAATTTTTTTGGACGAGTCGACATCCTTGCTCAAAGAATTTATTGTATTCTTTGTTGATCAAACGAGGTGTTACTTTGATCTTTAATAACGGTAAAGCTGATGTTTCAGCGGATATCTCTTTCTGAGGAACTGGGAAAGGTGAGGTTCACTGTAGTCTACTCGGCCAAACCCATCCATAACCAAACAGAGAAAACGCTATACCAACGTTCAAATCGCGTTGAAAACAAAATAGCCACACTTACCGCTTTCTATAGTCATCCATTTTTCCTTGTCACGTGCAAGAGTAGCATAGTGGGTTCTGCTTTCTCTAGGAACTTTTTGAGCACCATACCTTACTTCTAGGGTTTTCGTGAAGAACTCTGACCATCGAGTCGGTGGTCTTCCGGCAATAGGTTTGACATCTCAACGACTCCAGTCACTAACGGCTCTTGTCTATCGGTTGTCGTTTATACGCATTAGGTGACCGTCCCACGTTAGCTTCGACTATTTGGCGTACAGAGCGACATCTTTGCCTCTTGAACGTTGACGTAGGTCGCAGCTTCGGATTCCTTTCCTCACTCGTGTGATACGAAAAACTCCTAGCATTATCCTTTCAACGGCGCTCATTCAAAGACACTGAGTGATCTTTCATCCTGCTGACCCAGCGACCAGGTTTCTGATGCATAAGTTAGGGGCAGCAAGTACCGTTGAGTCGAAAAGGTGGGCACGGAGTCGGGTGTTCTTTCTTTTCTTCTCTTCATCCTCGATGCTCTTGAAAGCACCCCAAGTCGCTCGTTTCCTTCTGATGAGCTCTGGAGCTAGGTCGTTCGTTCATCATATTGATTTCCCGACCTAGATAGATATAACTGGAGCATTCGGAGATATTCGTTCCGTTGAGAATGAATGGAGCATAGGTAACCAATCTGCTCCTTATGAGCATCGTTTTTGTGAGATTTGGTCATCATCAGGCATCCGTTCTGCTTGAGTAATGTTTTGTGTTACAAGAACAATTTCATCTACAAAGCGAAGATGGGGTAATTTTCGACCGTCGATTTTCACTCCCATATTGTCCCATTCCAATACTCGCATGACGTTCTGGAGAGGGGCATTAAATGATTCTGTCGAGATACTATCGCCTTGCGTAATCCTTCCTTTGAAGTCCATGTTAATATCGTCCTAGAATGGTGCTATCTTTGTTGTGAAATTTTTATACAGCATAAGAAGAATCTCTATGTACTTAGTAATAAGGACGCCTTGGCTGTCCATAGCTTCTGTGACAGCTTCTATATTAACCGAGTCAAAAGCTTTGCTTAAATGGATGAAAGGTGAGACAGAGCGGTCTCTTGTACTCTGGCAATACTTCAGCGAGTCTTGTTATCGCGTGGATGTGATCCTCCTAAATCGCAAAGAACTAAGGTTACGATGAGCACTTACAATGCATGCGCCCTTGCACACAAGTGCTTGGGAGACTACTTGATAATGCAGCAATGAAGGATAAGGCATGAAGTCATCGGACTGGCCGAGACGAGAATACGAAACCCATACAACGACGTCTATGACACCATAGAAAAAAATGTTCCGCGGAACATGCGACAATAGAGGAGTCGGCGGCGTCGGCGTTCCCGTCAACACGGATCTGAACATCGATTCATTCGAACAACTAATAACCCGAATCAGACTATTACGATTGAGGAGATCTGGATCAATGCCTGTCTTGACAATCTTCATCGTTTGCGCTTCGACATTAAGCTATGACTAAAAAGAAGTCAGAAGCGTTCTATATGGGCATGGGGGAAATTCCACAGAGAAAACCATACATTCTTTAAGGTCATCATTGGAGATTTTAGCAAAACTAGACTTAGAAGAACTCTAAAGAACGTCACATAGAAACCTACGGATTAGAATAGAACGAACAGTTTGAGCGGCTGTCTGAATTTATCACGGCGACGAAGACCGTCCATGGTAACTCACAATTTCAGACGCCCCACCTGGATATGGGAGTCTCCCAATGGAGAGTACCATAACGAAATAGACCACATCATAGTAAATAGAAGGACTTGCCTAACCGATGTCGCTGTTTTCCCAAAATTCTACATTGGATTAGACCATCACCTCATTTGTGCAAGAATCTGTTTCTCGCGGAAAGGAGGAAAAAGCCGCTAAATTCAAAGCCGAAGTCCCAGAACCACCATAAACTGGGACTTATTCAATTCATCAGTCGGCTGTTGGGAAGATGCCGTTGTCAATAACATCGACGAAGAGTATGATCGGCTCATTCAACATCTTCACGTTAGCGCTATGAAAGCTGAGAGTTCGAAAGTCACGAAGATATATCTGTCTCCAGAAGTATTCAAGATGACACGCCAACGTGGAATCGCACGAGCTACAAGAAACGGCGTCGCTTCCGAACTTGCAATACAATGTAGACGGGAGTTAAGAGAAGGTCTTAAAAAAGCGAAGAACAGCAGTTATTGTCGAAGCTGCAGAAGACGGAAAGAGCATTCGCAATACCCACCGAAGCCTCGCCAATGGCAAAACCAAGATGGTTGGACTGCAACACTCAAACGAACAGTTACAGCTTTCAGAAAGGCAATGGGAAAATCATTCACGACTACTACTCGGATCATTTAAATAGCCACATCCTACTACACTCATATGAAATGAGGACGGATTTGTCGGTTTTCCCTTCCGATATTTGACATGCTATTTCTTCGATGAAAAAATCGAAAAAGACCAGGTGCGGACGGGATGAGAAGAAGAAAAAAAGAGTTTATATAGATAGGTAATGTGCCTATCTCACCTTAGAACATCAGTCTTAAATATTGTCCGAGATCACGTGTGATAACGAAGCATTCCTTCCTATGGTTCAATTCTGGATTCTTGGAATTAGCCCAGAATACTAAGAACTAGGTCATAACTAAAACTTAGAATTCTCATGTTTGCTAGTCTGGAATACAGTGAATTACTTAATCAAATCCGAGATTAATAGAAAGCCGGTCCTGTGAATTATGCATCGCAATCCCAAATAATTTACATGTTACACTAGAAAGTGAACGAGCACTATGACAAAAAATGATTATTTTTTAAACAAATTTCGGAAGAAAAAAACTTGAGGTAGTACAATTTTAAAACTAGAAATCAAGCAAACTTTAGATCGTAGGGTGTCAGAGTTATGCACCTTATACCCGGCACTCCTCACAGCTTTTTTTTCCACAGCTGGTTGGGTTGCTGATCGATGATGACAAAAGGGATACCTGGCGTCTTCCCCCAAGTTGTCTGTGCTTGGTTTCATGAGGACCTTGCGGTTTGCACGCACTAGACTTCATGTGTTGTTGAAATCATTCAATCAGAACCAAATCGCCGACTCGCCAGTGGAACCCAGGGGGCGAACTTGGCGCTCATCGTGCATGTTGTAGTAAGATTACCACAGAAAAAAAGAAAATGCTTTTTTGGAATCTATCGATGATTGCGATTTCGATCTCTCCAGTACATAATTGATAATTATGCAAGGGTTTCGATCTCATTCTGAGATAAAAAATGATGTGGACAAGCGAACTAAAAAAAGAACTTCAATATAAATGCATCAATATGGGCCATTTTTGTCTCTCCATCGTCTTTTAAAAGCTATCAAGTAGGCAAAAATACCTACGATTTCTTGAACTAGCAAGACGCTCCCTTTCGAGATGGGAGCAGCAAAACTTTCTCGTTGATTTCAATATGTCAACATCCAATGCTTTTCGAAGAGTCGCTGTCGAAATTTGATAGTAGTTCGAGAAAATTAGCTAAAGGTTGACAAACCGTGTGAAAAAGATTCCAGATGACGTCAAAGACAGATTACACCGAGCCGAGCAAATAAGTGTTCTGACTTTTTTTTCTGTCACGCACTTCGTTTTTTCTGCAATGACAAGGAAAGATGTAAAATATAAGCAGCAAAAGATAAGTGGAAAAGGATGTCAATATAAATCCGAAGATCCCATCGTAAACGTGTTACGGACAATAAACTATAAGCTACAAAAAGGTGAAAGCGGAAAAGGATGTCAATATAAACCCGAACATCCCGTCGTAAACACGTTACGAACACTTTTATCTGAGAAATATTATAACTTTCCTTTTTAGCGTCTTTGGCAGATAAGCATTTTAGAATTGCAGTAGGTGGATTCTTTTGGAAACAATGAAGACTAATATGAAAAGGGCTAAACGAGTACAAAATGAGAAAGCAGCGAAAACAAAACTCACAGTGTAATAAAGAAAGCTACATTAGCAGAATGTGAAGTGGGAAGAAATCTGGCTCCAGAGCATTTGCCGCTTTTAGTTGTGGCGTCCGGGATCGACCGCTGGTTATCTCGGATTCATCAAGAGCACTTGATGGCGATCTAGTACCATCTTCTACCTTGCGTTACTCAACTGTTCAAGTCTTATTGTGTCGAAACTCAAACGTTATTCAACAACGAAAGCCTCATTTACCAGAACCCTTCAAACGGGCACTATTTACCCTTCGTCGAAGAAGGTACAATTCAAGGAAACGGATGAACAAAAAAAGACAGTAATTACTGGGAGAGGAAGAGTTGCGTGATATTAAACAGCGTGGCAGACAAACAAAAGGCGGACAAGTAGGCATTAAACTTGGCGAAGAGCTTTGGGTTATATGGAACGGCGACAAACCTAAAAACGAAGCGCACAAATGTCAGGAAAAAGAAGAGCATGCAAGATGTTCTGACCACAATTACACACCTCAGTCCGTCTTGAATCGTCATTCTATTCCATTCTAAGAGTGCGAAAGATCGCTGTTGTTTCACACGAGTTCACTAAGCTCTCATCAAGGCTAGGCAAATTGTTGGCAAACTCGGTTTCCCTGATTCGAAGGCCTCAATTCGCCTGCAGACGGCCTTAACGTGCCCTGCCCGTATTCATCCACGACCGCCACTTTACAACTAGGCACACTACTGAGGAATGTTGGTCGATGAAATGCGATTGGTAGGAAAACGATCACTTTTCGAAACAAACAGCCCAGTTCCTGTTCGAACATTCGATAATATTAAGCCGTTCGTCAATTAAAGGATAAAGGATAAACCCCTCAGCGTTGACCAATCATTGAGGGATACGCCATACATTCGACTTCATCAAGCAGCATTTGGAAGTGATTGAATGCATATCCGGCCATTACAACGAATCGCGGTGACCTACCGATGTATCGAACCAGTGCTGCTGTCCTCCCAGACAAGTCTGGTACCAATTTGCCGACTCCGGAGATGGAAGGCTTGGTGGGCCATGGGCGCGGGTATCGATTCCACGTGTGTGGCAGTGGCGCCTCCAACCAATGCGCCACACGTGCCCTTTTATTCGTCAGTTATAGTCTGTAAAATGTCTCTAAATATACTAGGCGTCGATAACTTTACACAAAACCCTCACTGTCTAGTATGTAACTGTTTGAAGTGCACGAAATTCGAAGTTCGACGCTTAAATCCGCCTCGCTTACGCAACTATTCGGCGGCTAAATTTCAAGCGCACTCTTAATGAATTAATATGAACTAATGCCATCGTTATTGCCCTCTAGAAAATGGCTTCACTTCTTTTTACCTTGTTTTACCCTCTGTGATTTGATTAATTTTGCTTTCAAAAACATCCTTTAGGTTCTTCTATGGATTCTGCCATGCTTTTGAAATATTTGGAACTCATGTCTCTAGCAAAATAAAAGAAAAAACATCGTATGCCAAAAAAACCACTTTGTTTTCAGCACTCGGTGCCCCGCTTGACAAAATATTAGGTTGTTCAGAAACAAATGCGCTTCTTTAACTGTATTATTTAGAAGTATTATTATTCAAAAGTTTATTATTTGAAACCATTTTAACTACATTGTTTACATTATTTATCTATATTCTGTCATAATCTGCTTCAAACAAAGCTTCATTAACAAAATTAAAAAGCATTTGAATCTGCACATTTTTTTCCAACGAGAAACAAGTTTACGTAATTCAGTCCAATAAAGTTCTGGAGTTCTGGAAGCGATGAATTCGTTGAAGGCAATTTTGCGTCATTTGTGATTAGTGAAGTACGCAGGAAGTTGTCAAGATGCTTGAAGAAGTAACAGTCGGTAGGCGAGATGTCTGATGAATATGGGGATGAGGCAGAGTTTCGTAGCCCAACTTGTTCATTTTCTGCAACGCTAGTTCCGCAACCTGAGGCCGGGCGTTGTTGTGGAGAAGGATTGGTCCTTTTTTGTTGATTAATAGCAGTCGTTGTTGTTGGAGTTCATCGTGCATTTCGGCGATTTGTTGGTACTACTTCTCCGCCGTAATCGTTTCGCTCGGATTCAAAAATCTGTGATGAATCAGCCCGTCTGCAGACCACCAAACAGTCACCATAACCTCAATCTCGGCTTCAGGAAGTGCTGTGGAGTCTGACCGCAATCCAGCTGTCTCAGGTTGTCTTACAGAATCCATTTCTCGTCGCATGTCAAAATTCGATCACGAAAAGGGTCGTTTTTGTTGCGCAGAATAAGAGCAGACGACAATTGAAAACGGCGATCTTTTTTCTTATCGTTTGCTTCGTGCGACACCCACTTGTCGAATTTTTTTTGTCTTTCCCATGCGATTCGAGTGAATATTGTTCCTGTGCTTGCGCAAAGCTGTTCTGCAAGCTCTCTAACAGTTGTTCGCGTATTTGCTTCCACCACTGACTTCAATTCGTCATCGTCAACTTTACTGGGACATTCGCACCCTTTCTTATCTTCGAGGTCGAAATCACCTGATCGGAATTTCCGGAAATATGCTCGCAGTGTTCGCTCGCCAACGCTATCTTCGCCCCTAACATTAATGTTCCGAGCCCATCTCTGCTGCACTACGACCGAGTTTGAACTCATAAAAGGAAAATTTAACGAAAATTCGTTTTTGACATCTGAAATTGCAAAGCTCAAAGTTGGCAAAAGAATTTAACTTTTTACAAAATATTAAAGAATTGAGCATAAAATCAGCTTTCTATTGGTAGACAATTTTGCAATGTGCAAAGATTATTTTACCGATAAAAAATATATTAAAACAATAGAAATTCTAAAAAGCTCATTTGTTTCTGAACAAACTAATGTATCCATTAAATGCCAGTATTTTTTGTACACACCCATTCTATAACATAAACATGGTCTTTCATAGCGACGAGAATGAAATAACAACGAAATGCGGGTCGATAACTAATGATGATAATAATGATAACGATACGATAATGATAACTCATTTTTGCAAATTAGGCACATAGTAGAACTAACTGGTTTATCAACAATTTCAGAAAATTTTCAGATAACTAAAGAACTTGAGAAATTTCGGACATGGAAGGCATATAGAACGCTGTTGGTCTATCGCTCTAAAGGCGTCCTTAAAGCTCTATAGTGTTATTTTTTATCTCAGGTTTCCATTTTATCTTCGAGCCATAAAAAATTGGAAAACGACCGAAAAAATCATAAAGGGTTAGAAGCGAGCGTGGCCGCAGCAAGCATTAACAATCGTTAATATTATAAACTATACTGGTTTTATTAATGAAAATGACTCGACTAGTCACTCCGATGTCTGATGAAGTATGAGCGTCGAAGGCAAAAGAATTTTTTTGTTGGTTCCAAAATTCTGAAATCGATCTTGTAAGAATAAGAGAGCCTGCCTTCTTTGCAAAGATCTGTAGAATTTTCTGATTGTTTTTCAATAAATACCATTTAGCTGGAGCAGGTATACGCATGTTCAAAGTTAGAAGGATAGGTTATTTGCGGACAATTAGGGAATCACTCAAGGCACGAAGAATCGACAATTCATTGAGATAATCGTCGTAGCGACTGCAGAAGAAATAAGCAATAATGATTTAAAAAATTCGCATCTGGATAAATAATGAAGCTCATGGATCAATAGACTCATCTTCCAAAAAGCTACAGAAATCAAGAAGTGAACTGCAAGGAGATGTTTTGATCGAGCGTGCGCTCGCGCCACACACGAAAGAAAGGGATAAAGCTCTCGGCGTTGATCTACCGCTGAGGGATACGCCATGTATTGGACTATTCAGCATCGTTGGAAGTCACTGAATGCATATCTAGCCATTACAATGACTCGCGGTGGCCTACCGATGTATCGAGCCAATGCTGCTATCCTCCCAGATAAGTCTGGTACCAATTTGCCGACCCCGGAGGGATGGAAGGCTTGGCGGGCCATGGCCGCGGGGATCGATTCCACGTGTGTGTTGCAGGGCGCCTCCGACCACAGCGCAACAGGCGCTCTACGTTAGGCTAATTTTTTTGACCTGAGTCAATCACATTCCTCATCCATGTACGGCGCTGTATGGTTGATCTGCTAAAGTAACTGGAAGGCTTATAAAGAGCAAAACGCTAAGTACCCACAAGATGCTGCTTCCAGTGCAAGCGGAATTTATTTACTGGGTGTTTTTCTGCACGGGTTGTGAAAGTGGTGGATCGAGTGGATTGCGTGTCAATTTGACCTTTTCGTACTCTGAATGGGAAACCTCCGTTATGTCGGCCAGTATTGGATAAATTTTTGTTATTAACAATCTCGAGAAGAAAAATCTGCTCAAGAAAAAAATCTCGCTTGTTGAACAATGTCGAAGTAAACAAAAAAAAAGGACCTGGGAACAAATTCGTGTCCTTGTACACAGAGACTGTATTCCTTTCTAACATGCCCGTATAAGGTGAAAATTCTAAAGAAACATAGTGTTGAATACGAATAATTCCAACATGAGTATCTGCTTGGTTGAGAGGCTGTTTAAAAGGGAAATCAGTTTGGTAGACACAAGAAGAACAGGGAAGGATTCAAAAAGATAATTCACCAAAGCCGAGAACAAGGGAATCGAAGGCCAAACCCAACCAACGGAACGAGTTATTAATCATGTCTTGTACCTTTTTTTTGTCTTGAAAAAGGTTCAAAAAAAGAAATGGAGACATTGTGTTTGCTGTTATATGGCTTTAATAAAAATCCTGGTCTTGCAATCGGCGTTCCAAAGGGAGTCAACAAATGGAAGACTTCATTCAACGAATATTACTGCCCCCCACCTTTTCAATAATACGAAAAAAATGCCACGAAAATGTGTAAACCGTAGGTTGCTAATCATGATGGATATGATCCATATGTAAAAAGCGCTATTTATACAATTTTTGGACTGCAGAAGGATTTTTCATTTTTCGGATCTTTGAAGGAGTGGGCGCGGCGGGTTCGAAACCATCCGCTATTTCGCAACTTAAATTTGAACTACCAACACGTCCCTACTTATAAAACGCATAAATTAATATCATCTGATGTTCTTGCGTCTACTTATCCTTCATTATTTAAGGTTAGACCCATCATTAGCCGTTTAGACGGACCAACAGATAAAACAACGTGGTTTTTAACAGGAATGCTTACGTGGTTGTTAAAACACATTCCAATCTATCCTACGACCACTCAGATGTTCCTGAATCGTCTACGTGACCTGCGCCCACATACAAACGTGTTAAATGATTCTGCTTTGCAGCCCGTCATCAAACTCCATGTACAACACGAAGGAGTAATAGACGTGTAGGGTTTCACGGCACAGCAGTTGATGACATTCTTAGAGAAGTGCCTGAACTGCTCAGTCTTCAGATGACCTGTAAAATATTACGGACAAACGAGATAGTGGAAAATGGGGGCAACAATGGAACCAAGCCTTGCTTTGGTCTAAGTTGGATGCACCAGTAATCGATCTTCGGTAATTATTCACTCTACTACAGATATATTCTTCATGGGCTATATAAAAAAACCAAAGCCAAGGCATCACCATTCTATATTAACATCGACGACAAAAGAGGAGTTACACGTGACGTTACCATTTCGCCAAAACGTTTTACTGCCTCCTTTGAGAACGTTATGCGAACACTGGAACAGGAGAACATGGAAGTGAAAATGGATGGTAGGAAATCACACCATATTCGCTTTGTTGATGAGATCGTTCTTATAACACCAAACATTAGCCAAGCGGAACGAATGCTTGCCGATTTTGATAAAACCAGTGGAAAAAATTGGTGTTCAACTAAATTTCATAAAAACGATGTTATGTTCATGAGGAACGGATTGGCTTCCTACGTCCCATTCATCCCATTCATGCTCAATGGAGTGTCTAGGTCGAGAAATCAGCATGATGAACGGCTTAGCTAAAGAGTTGAACAGAAGGAAATGAGTGGCTTTTGGGGCATTGAAGAGCTTCGAGGATATAGTGAAGAGAACAAAGAACACCCGACTCTGTGCCCATCTTTTCGACTTGACGATACTTTCTGTCTTAACGTATGCGTCAGAAACCTGGTCGTTGCGTAAGCAGGATGGAAGGTCACTCAGCGTTATTGAACGCGCAGTCGAAAGGGACGATGCTAGGAGTAGTAGCCTTTGTCACAGAACTGAGGAAAAGGATCCGAAGCTCCGATCTGCATCCACGGTCAAAATTGAAGACGCCGTTCTATGTGCCAAACTGTTGGATATGAATTGGGCTAGACATGTAATGCTGAACGACAACCGATGGGCAGGAGCCGCTAGTGATCAATTCCTCTGGAGGTCAAATGTGCTGTAGGAAGGCCACCGATCCGATGGTCAGAGTTCTTTACGGAAAACCCTGGAAGAAAAGTGTGGTGCTCGGCTAGTCCTTGGAGCGAGCATAACCCAGTGGGCTACTCTTGCACTCGACAGGGAAAAGTGGATGGTTTACTGATGCCAGCTCGAGATACTCGACGATCAACGAGATGACAGGTGATACAGATGATGCTACATAGATGACTGATTGGATGTTTTTCCGACCTGAATCACATAACTAGGCTCATTCGTAACAGCAGGTTTAGTTTCTAAACACAGTGGCCTTAATTTTAACTTATTTTTTACTGCCTACTCTTTTTTAGCGGCAGGTTATGCGTTGCGAAATATAACTTTAATGATGCTGAGATATTTGCAAAACTCTGGACCGCAGGTGCCTATGGTGGGGAACGAACGCGCTATTGTCCTTTCCGGGGAGTAGCGCGCTCACCACCACACCATGCGGGTCCTTCGTTTCGCCTGTCTCTCAGCTAGTTCTATTGATCTTTTGCCATCAGCACAGTGGCCTTAATTTATATGTTAGATCTTTATTGATACTATGGAAATTTAGAAGGAAAAGAGAGGCGCGTGTGGCGTAGTGGTCGGAGCTGCCCTGCGACACAAATATGGGATCGATGCTCGTGTCCCGTGGTTCACCAAGCCCTCTATCCCTCAGGGGATTGGCTAATTGGAACCAAACTTGTCCGGGAGGATAGCACCACTCGTTCGATACATCGGTAGGCCACCGCGGGTCACTGCGAATGCCAGATATGCATTCAATCACCTTCAACAGTGCTTAATGAAGTCGAATGCATGGCGATTTCTTAAGTGATTGGTCGGCACCGAGAGCTTCATCCTTTATTCTTTACAGAAATTTCACCGAATTGTAAGGCTATTGCTACATAAAATAAGTCCAGACTCTAAGAAAGGCGAAATCGCTCAAACGTCAGCCATCGAGCACCAATAACAACAACAACTACAACAACAACTGCAACTACAACGACGACGACGACGACAACAACAACAACAACAATAACAACGACAACTTATGCCAACCTCGTATCAGCTCAACAAGGACAGTTCATGAGAACATACATGAGGATTTAGACGACTATTTGTTATTTTCTGCACACAAGAGGAGATGGAAAACTGTTTTTCAATGATTGGATGAACAGTTTAGCGGAGATAAACGGGAGGACAACTGGCTTCCATTTTTGAACGCTCAAATTAAGCTATCTGAAGAAGACTGACTATGACGAACTGGTACCGAAAGCCAAGTTAGAATCATGTTGGTTCATTAACTCTCTTCTCAACTCCCACGCTCAAAAAAGGCACTCGTGGAAAACATATTTTGAAAGGCCACCAGTATGTGCAGAGTAGAAGGAAGAATCCTTGAAGCTGGCGCGGCATATACCCGTTCTCAATGACTACAAAACTGTGCCTCTTCGGGATAGGTGTGGAGGGGAAACCACTCTCCCCAAACGATAATTCCAACGATAATAAGGTCCCGTTTATCTCGCCCTTCCTTTCAAATGAAATAAATACAGCTATGAAACGTTGCTTAGGAAGGGCCGGCCTTGAGAGTTCGGCAACAGTGATTAAAACAGCACCGAGCACTCTAGAACGTTAGCTTGTTTGCAACCGCCTGTATGACCGTCTATGCACAACGCAGAATTGCACTACGTACCCATACGGTAGAGAGGGTGATTGCATAAGTTCAGGTAAGGCTTATTTGTTCAGCTGTAAAGCGTGTGGGGACGATTACATTGGCTAAACGGGTAGACCACTGTGCATCCGTATAAAAGTACATCCAGTCACTAAATTTAAATTTGAACCAAATGCTCCACTTGGAGCGCATACGACACAGACATAACGCAGAAGACTGAAACCATAAAACTCTTGAAGCGCTTTAGATAGATTCCAAAAGTCTAGAAATGAACCACAAGGAGGAGCGCCTTCTGATTACGTCTGATATCGCGCCGTGCCCTAGGCCAATTTTTTTCATCTGAGCCAGACACATTTCTCGCCTATGTAAGACAGTATTTGGTTGGTTTCCAATAAAAAACGGGAAAACACGTGAACAAATGGTGTGTTCAAAAAAGCTGTTTATTTTCCGAATGAAAATTTACGCATTGAGTTTTATCTACTGAGGTTACGGAAGTGTTTGATTGAGTAGATTGCGTGTCAGGCTCTGAAGGCTCTGAAGAAAGGTTTCCAAGCTTTGAAGAAGGCGAAACCGCCGAAACGTCAGTTATTGTGTACTAATAAAAGTAGTAATAGCAAATTCGTGTTTGTTCATGAAGAAAACAGTAAGAAAAAAAACAGTGTGTTTCTTCCAAAGCAACAGCAGTTTCTCTTGAAGTTGTTTTCTTCAATATTAACAGTAACAAAGTTACTAAGTTGGCAAAACGGTTTTTCAGGCCCAACCCCCACCAAAGCAGTTTGGGTTGCAAAGCCACCGATTGAATACAAATGTATCAAAAGACAATTTTTCTGCAACAAAATAAGAAGTAATAACCAAAATAACTTTATATCAATTCTCGCCGATCTAAATGCGCACTAACTTACTGGTGGCAAGCCCATCAGACTGGGCTTCAACTTTTGGTATAAGATTGAGCTGAATTGTGATTAGAATACAACCACAATGGTGCTGAGATATTTACAAAGCTCCGTACGGTAGGTGTCTGTGGTGGGGAACGAACGTGCTATTACCATTTCCGGGGGCTAACGCGTTCACCACCACGCCATGCGCGTTCTTCGTTTCGCTTGTCTCTCAGCTAGTTTGGGCTGCCCAGGTCAATCCCGTTGACGGGTGATAGCTGATGGCACTAATCGATAGAACTAGCTGAGAAACAGGCGGAACGAAGGACCCACACGGTGAGGTGGTGAACGCGTTGGCCACCGGAAAGGGTGATAACGCATTCGTTTCCCACCGCGGACAACTGCGGTTCGAAGTTTTGTAAATATCTTAGCACCACTGTGGTTGTATTTTGCGTAATATCCTGCCATAAAAAAATCGTAGTAGGCAGCACATAAAAAGTTAGTATTGTCATTAGAATGTTCACAGTTTATCGAATGAATATCCTTTGCTCTTACAGCAATTCGTTCCGCTAAAATTCCATAAAAACTGTAAGGAAATCTATATTTTTCAAAAACTACCCAATTTTAACCTCGATCATAACAATGAGCACCTCGGAATGTTAAGCTAATACGAGGCTAATAAAGATTTCGACGACCGACTTTCTGTTAACCTTTAACTTGGTTTACCACTTTCTCTGTTTAGTTATGGAGGTGTTTGGCTGAACATATTGCAGGCAATTTGACCTTCCCAAGGCTCTAAAGAAGGCGAAATCTGCTGGAACGTCAGCTGGTGAAGATGTTTATTCAACTCACGTTTCGACGTCCTCGACTTCCTCAGAGTCGATGAATCCAGTCGATCTGCACAGTCACTCTTCTTCTCGATGTGGTGCCTTCGTAGTGGAATCTTCTCCAGTGGAGCACAGCTCCAATGAGGCAGGTTCACCCGGCAGCGCTCTTTTATACACGGTAGTTGTTGTTGATAATTATTATCTCTGTAACAGTTTGTTTTTCAACTGGTAATCCATCCTGCAGCAGTCATCATTATGTAGTTAGCACATGGCGAATAGTGAGCCAATGTTTCTCTAAACGAGCGTCATTTAACCTCGATAGTAATAATCAATACCTTCAATAAGCAGTGGGCAATTATTATCAACAATTAGGGATCCTGAAAAAAGGGAGCGCTGCCGGGTGAGGTTGCCTCATCCTGTCGGTGCTCCAATGAAGAAGATTCGTCTCGATACGAAGCCGACGACGCCACATCGAAAAGACGAACGCCTGTGGACCATCGGGAATTTAGTGTATTCCTTCATCAAATAATGAGAAACTAGCTTATTAATGAGATTGTGTAGAAAAGGCAATTTTAGCTTTGTTTCTTTATATTTGTCAAGAATGACATCGTTACTTCTCTGGAGAAACCGGAAAGATCAGGAAAAACCTCGAAAAATCTCTCCAGCACCGTCAATTCTTCTTGCAAGAAATGCTACACTTATTTACTTCTGAAAAATCTTTAGACATATAAATTTTGAAAACAATAACGACCAATGATCCTAATGATTACATTATTTTAATTCTAATGGCATATCTTACACGAATAAGGACAGATCGACCAACCATATGAATGACTTTCGGTGGAACTTCACAATACCGTGTCACACACGGTGTAGATGCCAGAATATTATGCTACCTTTTGTGGCAGGTAGCGTAAATTGCCCTCACCTTTATGTCATATGGGTCGATTTCCGCTTTGAATGGTTACCCCTTTTGCTATAGGGTCAAAAGGCCAACTGTGAGTTGTTATTAAAGTTCTACCACCTCACCCTTAGTCGCTTTTTTTCCTTGGCAAGATCCATTGGTGCAAGTGAAACTTGACTCAAAGATATTAATAAGTATTGTTTTTTTTGATGAGCTTACACGAATTTGATAAATATATTTATTTCGGTTAACTTTTTGACGTCTTCGTCTTCATTAGAGTCGATGACCCGAGTCGATGGTCCACAGTTGTTCAGGGTCCTCGATGTGGCGGCTTCGCCTTCGTGTAGAGTTAGGTCTTCCTCAATGGGCCATCTCTTCGAATGAGGCATACTCACTCGGTGATGCCCTTTTATGCAGGTTGCAAAGACGTTAAATCTCCCAGACATCGTTGGTCGGGGTGCGGAACGTCGGTAACGGCCTATCTGATTGAAATAACTTCCCGTAGTGATAAATGAAAACCTTGGATCACCATCGGCACTAAGTAATAGAGTGTAAGCGTATCTTGTCTTATTGTGCTGTCTTCGTCAAACCTGATAGACCATTAGGGTCCAAACATAAGTCAGTATAGCTATCCTCAACGCCCTTGTACCAGCACCTCATCGTGCGCTTGCTTGCACAAACTTTTTGGTTGTCCTTTAACGCTGGATTGTGGGTTTCCATGCGGGTCTTAACACTTCTGTGACACAACATCTCGAATCTGATAATCATCTATTTCCCTATTGCGCCCATGTCCTTTCACACCTTTGCTTTAGAAGGTTCTACTACACGTTCGGAAAGAGCACGCTGAAATGGTGTAGAGAGGGGCTTGAGTCTAATAAAAAAAACTGAGAGAAATATTCAAGAGATTATGTTCCGACTAAATAATTTACTTCACGGTTACACCACTACCTGTATTCATTTACATCTCTAGAAAACGTTATATGTTGAATTGTAACGAATTGTTCCCAACCTTTTCAGCAATCTCTTCCACTGAACTGAGATAGGATCTGGGTGACTGAGTGAAAAAAATGGATGAAAGAAAGTAGTTTTTAATCAAAGTAGGCGTGTTAGAGCAAGGACAAGGAGGACAGGAATGACGGAGGCCTACCAACACATAGAAATAAATAAAAGCTAATCTACATCCACTATTTATAAGGTCATATCTCATTTTCATTGCCTATAGGAAATAAATCAACCGTTTCATGGGACAGCTGGGAAACCTGAAAATAAACCTCGCCGACCCATGAAAAACCGTGGGTATAAAAAAAAGATATTAAGCCTGCAAAAAAAAGACCTATTGCGTCCTAAATATATCCGCTTCGGCTAAAGTACGATATGAAATAAAATGTCTCTGAAAGGAAACCACCCGGTAATTCGAACATGTTGAAAGACCGTAGCACAACGCACTAATCTTAGCGTATCATTTGGAGTAAAAGCATTAGGTGTCAAATGGCTCTGGCGAGAAATTTTTTTGGCATCATGAACAAATGCTTCAGAATCTAACCCGTTTAGTAAGAAGTTGGGCAAAAGGCAGAACTTTCTGGCAAACTAATTGGTTTGGTCAGAACATTTTTTTTGCCTTTCTGGAGTTTGCTGATTATCGTCAATTATTTCACTACAAGGATATTTTTTTTATTATTTATTACAGGACATTAGGGTAGTTACGGTGTGGTTTTAGCCCAAGAGAGGGCCTGACGAAACCGAAGTTCACCTTTCTTTCAACTTTACATTCAAATTAATTCAATTCAAAGCAACTTTCCTTTCTTAGTACTTCTCTAGGTGTGATGTATTCTAATAAAAATCATAAAGCAGGTCAAATTTTTGATTAATAATATAGTGGAGTTTTATATTCAGCAAATCGTTAGGATTACAGAGAGGCAAATGAGAAACGATCGGTTGGCTCCATTTCGGTTTCTTCGCATTTTAGATGGAAGTAAGTACAAGCAGAAGCTCAGCAGATATTAATGAAGAAGATTTAAATATGACTCGATCTTTTAGTTCTTCTGAAGTTGAAAAAATCGAGTATGGAGAGAAATTGAGATAGAAAAAAAGAGCGAATTTCGACGATTTATGCTTAGTAAGGTAGTTATTAAATGAATGATCGAGGTGAAACTACGAGAAAAGACACTTATTTCTCCAGCGCGAAATTAATGGTATTCATGGCAAGCCTTGCTGACCGTATTTTGATGGTTTTAGATATAGTTGCTTCAAGCAGTGAAAAAAAAACCTGCTCTAGAGTTATCTCTCCGTTTTGGGTGAGGGCATCACTGGCTATCAAAGTACGATGTGCAGTAAAGCGTTATCACTACAACTGGCTCATAAGCTCAGAAGTGCAGCCTTCACATCCAGCTGTAGAGCTAGAGGAAAAACGATTGCCAAAATTCACTGTAATTCTGGTCTTCGGTTTTGCGTGTTTGTTCTACAACTCCTTCAGCGTCTATGGCCTTTCTTATGAGTGTGGTTGAGTGATAGTTAAGTAGATTCTCCGTAAAATCTTGGGAGAGCCGTGGCAAAGCGTTTTAAAGTCTTGGTCACAAACAGTCCTCAACCTCTTGTGAGTCGGATATGTAGAACAGGTGCCTTGATATTGACACGCATGATATTACTTAATGTCTTCTGTATCACCGCACCTTCCCCCTGCCATGAAAGTTCATGGAAATGAGTAATCACCCAATAAGAACAGAAAGTCAGCAACGTTTCTTGCTCGGGATTCATCTCTGCTCTCTCGTCAATACTGGCATAAGAAGAGAACAAAAAAAGCAACGAGAGATGTGAACACATTCGCGATAATGAATGTAATCGAAAACTGAGAAACTCCGAAGTTGATAAACTTCGTCTATGATTCAAAGCAACCATATTTTTTCAAAGACGTCACCTTTTTAAGAATCGCTCAATCTTTAAATGATCGAAAACTCAAAATTTTAAGGCTCTTAACACATAGGTGACGTGAATTGTTGGTTAAACGATTTTCACCTAACACCTATCGTTATGAAATTTTCAAGACTTTTCTACTCCTGAGTAACTTCTTGGGATTTTTTGTCTACAACTGTCTGCAAAATAAATCGAGTGTTGATTTTTTTTAGATTCTTTAGAAATTTTTTAGATTAGTTTTTGCACTTGTGATGTTTTGTTGCACTCAAAGGGGAACATGTCGACTAATTCGGTCGTCGTTTTCCATCCAGTCGACAACGAACTTGTTCGAAGTGCCTATGAATGGCGTGTGACTGCTTGCTCATCATCACCCCTTCATATACAAAAGGTGAACCGGGCAGGGAAGGACTGGCAGCTTCAAGTCTTAACAGTCAAACAGACACAGACACAAACAGACAGTCACAGTCATTTAAGGCGATGAAACATTTCAATACATTTCTCCACTCTCAAAGGAAGAATCTACTAAGCGGTTATACCTTGTCCTCTTATTCGCTGAGCGACAAAAAATTTCGTCTTTGAATTACTTTCGAAGGGGGAAGGCCTCGCAGAATGTGAAGCTATTTCGAGTTTTCCGATTGCTATCTATTGGAAAACCAATGAACGCTTCCGAATTGCATGACGTTATATAATAGGAGAGCGACAACTACATTTCATGTTTCCCATCCACTTCGAAATCAATTACTACATTTTGTTCGTTGCCATCGGATACGCTACAAATACAATCCCAGCACTGTTATCTTTCGATGAACGGGTCACACACTTGCCTTGTCAGTGCACAATACACACTAACACTTGCTTGTTCGTTTTCGAGCTAAAATTCCTCCCCTATCGCGCGGGAAAACCATTGCGAGGGCCGTAGAGTATTCTTCGCTAAACTATTACGTTGTTGGATTGGCGAAGATTTGTCACGCTCAGCTCGGAGTATCAGTCTTAGCGTGTTCTTTACCGTAATCACAAGAAGTGCAAAGCCCCTTAGAGGTTTGCAATCTTCAGATTGCGTTTCTTCAAAGATAGAAGAATTTCTCAAAGTTGAGTAACTTGTAGATGCTTCGGCAGATGGAGCTGAGGGACCACGTTCTAGTTTTGGTGACACTGTTGGCAACAAGAACCACCTCCGCTGCATTGCAGTTATTCAACCAGAAACATGTTCACTTGCCAGTGATGCTATAAACCTTTATGAAAATCACGATGTGGTGGTCAGCAAAATCTGGCGATTCAGGTGAACAGTGCTATTCTTGTTCGATTCATCCTTTATGATTACGTGGCTTACATTTTCACGAAAAGAACGCCTCCAAATAACACTTCCGAATAACACAGTTATAATTTCTGGTCGGATCAGTGCATTAGTAAGATCGCATCCTCAGTAATGCCAAATACGAAGTGGACGATTTGAAAGTGTGGCACTGGCAAGCAGTACTCGGAAATAACTACGATGAGAGACCAAAGTGGATTATTTCCATTTTCTCTCCATTTCGAAATGCTGGAGACCACCCAAATGTATTGCCAGCTGGTACATCTATAAGCTACCGAGAACCAGATTTATATTTTGTTTTGACTGCTGCTGCTGCATTTGCTCAATTCGGAATTAAGCAATCAAATACCAATTTCCTCTCTGTAGTGGTTTCTTAACGACTGATTATTTCTCAGAACAATTCCAGATTTATAATCTTAAGATTGACGTTCTAAAAGAAATTTCTGAACTTCGAGCGATTCAGCGTCCTTTGAAACATCGTCACTGGTGAAAGGGAAAATTTAAACAGTGAGTTAATTCTTTTCAGCAGTACTAAAATCGTTTTTCACTTTTTTCTTAAGCAGCTTGATGTCACAAGTTTCACACCGTGAAGACCCTAACACTTTTTGAATCCTATTCCTTTCCTCACATCCACCATTCGCGAAAGCTCTCCGACTTTCTTTGCGGGTGGGTTCGGTTTTTACTCGAAAAGTTTTTTCAACTTAGTCTCGAATGCTGCTGAATGCTGGTCGAGTCTATTTGAGATAACTGTGCTAAGACATTCCTATGAGGCATAGCAGAATTCATGTTGTCGGAGACAAGCCTGGTCCGACTTCCCAACCTCGAAGGGATGGAGGGCACGGTGAACCCGAAGTGGCGTTCACCGACACCTACGTACGTTGGATCGCCCGGGCAATGAACAATGAACCACTATACTGCGTTACCCGTCCTTTAGTGCAACTGATAAAAGGATAAATAAAGCTCAAGGCTTTGATCAATCCCTGTGGGATGCGCCGTGCATTCGACTTCATTAAGTATCCTTGAAGGTGATTGGATGCATATCTGGCCTTTACAATGACTCGCGGTGGCCTACCGGTCTATCGAACCACTGCTGCTATCCTCCCAGACAAGTCTGGTGCTAATTTGCCGACCTCGGTGGGATGGAAGGCTTGGTGGGCCATGGGGCGGGGATCGATTTCATGTGTGTTGCAGTGGCGCCTCCAGCCACTGCGCCACTCGCGCCACATGCAACTCTTAGTTAATTCAATAATGTGGTTACTTCAAAAAAATTCTTCATGGGCCGCATAAACGACAATTGAGTGATGAAAAGAACACGGATAAAATCATGAAGGTATGAAGTATGATAGGAAGCAATTCGCAGTCACGCATGACCACAAGTTGTCTTCCTTCGCTGAATCGTACCAATGTGCACAAAATGCAAAATATTCCGAAGAATACTAAAATGTTTTCGAAAGGGTTAAGCATATTTTGAGCAGTTAGCGATCACCTCAGAAAGCTTGTTGCAGGCTTTCTGTGTTCAACATTTTTGTTAAAAGGCTAGCAACTCGTGGTCGCATCCATAAGTTTCAACCGAAAATAATCGAAAATGTTACAAGAAGAAATGAAGCACAAAAAACTTCAGCGATGCAAACTACACAAACAATACAAGGTGAAAGAAGGGAGATAGAAGGAAAGACGAAATAGTGAGGATTAAGGCTTGACAAGGTTGACGAACAATAACACGTCCGGCCTCACGGCGAAAGCGTTGGACCTCCTTTAGTTCGCAGCCGGATAACGCCAGATGAGCCCAGCGTGTGGAAAAACTCCCAGCACACTCACTTCGAACACAAAAATCCATGTGGAACTACTTAGCATTAAACTCAGCGTTAATCAGCTGCTGGTTTTAATTAGCAATCAACACAGTCAGGAAGGAATGACAAGCTTTTCGATCGATTTTGGGAGCACACAGAGTTTGCGACAATCTTGTGCGCCCATGAAAATATATGTGCTAAAGAATGAAAGCACTAGAAATGCAAAATTTTGAGGCTTTCTTCTTCTCTTTTTGTCCCCCTTCTTTTGTTTTACTCCCTTGCTATGTATTTAATCCCAGTTTTCAGGAAATTGCTTAGTCATTCAGCAGCATTTGTAGCTACAAGGATTTACAGATTACGGTATGATTCTCGTGACGGCAACTATCATCACAATTGGAGATTTAGAGAAACGAAAGAAATAAAAAAAATGCTGCTTTGAAATAACGGCTGGAGAATGGCTCACCTAAATACCAAAGTATTTTCTCACATACTAGTACCGACTGATTAGTTTCATTACGACACGAAGTCTACGACTTAGCTTACTGATTGACCCTCTAGGTTTTTTGTTGATGGTGGCTTCCAATGTGTTCATGGCTGTTTAAGCGCCCACGTTGTTGATGGGACATCTTAGAAAATTTCCCATCGTGATGGAGCCTTATGTAGTTCTGCCAAAATCAATGGAACAAGCTCAACCTTATGCAGCATTCAAGTTCCGCATTTGATTAAAAAAAGGAAACTTTCTAATCCTTGCTGAACAGCCTCATTTTTATTCAGTGAAGTTTTTCTAGAACGGCCGAACAATATTTCTAATGCAATGCCACATCTGTTGATGCTTTCAGCTTTGGTTTCAACAAGAAATTTGGTGCACGCGGGGTCTGTGCTTCTAGAGCTTCACTATTCTATTTAACAAATCCTCGACTTTCGTCAGAATTTTTTCTGAAATACAGCAACTTAAGCGTGTTAATAGGAAAGCCTTTTAAGGCTTCTTTATGTTTTGCAAGCTGTGTTTGGCGCTGTCCTTCTAACTGAATGATCACCATATCGTTGATGTAAAATCAAAAGCCCCTTCGACCATAACGCAATAATTTTCAGTTATTATAGCAACAATTACATCTGCCATAAAGTGATCAATTAGTTTATAAAAGCAGTAATAATCGCATCAAATAAAGGATAAAAATGGATAAAGTTCTAGGCGTTGATCAATCTTTGAGAAGAGCGCTGTGCATTCGAATTCAGTGAGACGGAATGCATTTCTTGCCTACAAAATTACTTGCGGAGGCCTACCGATAGAGTCTTTTTATCCTCCCAGACAAGCCTGGTAGCAATTTATGGACCCGGGAGAGATAGAAGACTTGGTGAGCCCGGGACAGAGGGTCAAACCAAAGACCACGTACGTGTAAAAAATTAAATTACTTCATTACACGGTCACCTGTAACCAGTGAGCTAGGGACACCTATATTTAGTTGCCTATCGACCTACTGAATGGTGATCGTCCAAATTGTGTTCAAAAAAAAGAAGAAAAGGAAGATAGAATAACGAGAAGTGTGGTCCTTTGGATGACGATTGGTAGCCCAAGTAGCGCACATTTGCATTGACAAATGGCTAACGCCTCATGTTGTAGGGAAAAACTGAGTCAATTTCTCTTTCCTTTTCGAAAAACTTCTGTGCCTTCGTGACGACAGTGACAGACCAGATCACAAGGACACTCAATGGAAGGACGTCAATAGTTGGATGAGCTAAGAACTCCAGGCGCTATCGTGCTAAGGTGCTCATCAAATATTAAGCGCAGGTGCCTATCATATATATGGATATGACTCTATTATTTTTTATGACCCTCAAAATTTTTGTTAGAAAGTTACCTGCGAAAATTTCGTTTTTTTTATGACTTATTTACTGAAAAGATTCATAAACGATTGTAATCCGTTATAATCACAGTTTTCCAGCTTGTAATCTATTCAAATCGAAGGAACTTATTTTATTTCTCTCACAACTGTTATCTTCGCACATGACTGAGAAAAAGACAAATCAAAGGCCTCGGCTGGTGTTCTGGATAAAACGTGAGCCCCGGGTAAAAGCAAATCAGGGTTCAAAATCCACCTAATGTTCCGAACTTTGCTCACGTTCAGCAACATCGTGGTTGTACTCCTCATTGTATGCCGTGAAAAAAAATAAGCAGGAAATTATGTTATGATATTGTTATGTTTTCGCAGAAATCTCTTCTATATAAGTCAGTGTTTCCTTCTCAAGCAGGAACGAGTTTGTTAATAAGAAGATAAAAAGGATAAAACTCTCAGCGTTGATCAATCCCTAAGGGATGCGCCATGCGTTCGACTTCATTAACCATCGTATAAAGGTGATTGAATGCACACCTAGACTTTACAATGATTCGCGGTGGCCTACCGATGCATAGAGCCAGTGCTCCTCTTCTCCCAGACAAGTCCGGTACCAATTTGCACATCCCGATGGGATGGAAGACTTGGTAGGTCGTGGGCGCGAGGATCGATTGCACGTGTGTGTGTTGCAGGGCGCCTCCGACTGCTGCGCCATACGCTCTCGTAAAAATAGAAATTGTTAATAAGAAGATTTTTTCCACAAAAAATCCATGCATGGACAGCATGGAGTAGTTCCTCGTGATCATGCATCACATCGCTCCATACCCTAGGCCTATTTTTTGGCCTGACTAGGACACATTTATTCACTCTTGTTTGACTCTGTGCAATTGTCTCCACGTCGATGGCTCAGTGGAAAGAGTGAATCTGTTAAAACGGTGTTTTCTTGGCAATTTTATTGAAATTTGGGCTTTTTTTACTTTTCTGTTGAGGCACAAGATGTATTTGGCTAACTAGCTATCAGTCAAGTTGACTTTTTCAAGCTCTGTAGAGGGAGAAATCCGCCGAAACATCAGCTACAAAATAGAATAAATAATAATCACAATGATGCTAGAATATTTTATATCACGCAATGTCATGAAAGAAGATTAAGCAGTAGGTAAAAAGTGATTACATTGTAAAATAAATGATGTTTCTCACATTTCCCAACGTCTGAAGTTGGTTACACCTCAGTCGCAAATACTTTGCGACAAAAGATATTTCTACTTTAGTAATACTTAAGGAGTTGATCTCAAATGTGTTTCCTCAAGTCTTTCTATGATTAATGGGAGTGCATGTGATGCCGGTGAAGAAAGCGAACATTCACTAACGATTGTTCCGGCGTGTTTGAACCATTCCGACTTTTTGATATATGCCTTTGCTGTGTAATTCACGATGTCGTACATCTTCAGGATAACCACGTTTTTCAGTTTTATGAGGAGTGTTGTCGCAATTGGTAGCGAGTCGTATGTTTACGCTAAAACATTATTCAGCCTTATTATTTGATCCTTTCAATTCTCTACAGCCTCTTTCGAGCTGATACTGTCCCTGAGTGTCAAACGGCAACGTAAATTAGGGTCTCGACTCCAACCAGGGACACGTAAGCTGAGAAGGATTTTGATATTCACATTCGAAAACACAGCCAAGGGTAAAACTATGCCACGGCGATGCCCGTTAGATAGCTGAGACTAGTTTTTCTCAAAATGTAGTAGTTAAGACAAGAATGTAAAGCTTTTTGTTTGTCGGTTGGTCCAGCGAAGCATACACTGAGTGGTTCTGGTTAGTGACGAGAAGGAATTGAATTTATTGCTATGCGCAAGAGTTACTCGATTACAAGCGGTGACACATTATATTTCTTGACTATATTTAAGCGAATTTGGAATATGCACTTAACGCAGAAGTTCGCATTCAGAGTCGAAACGAAGGCCTGTTTTTGGTCCCGTTGATGGGTGGTTGCTGGTAACACCTATAAAACATGGCTGAAAAAAAGGGGAAACGAAGCATACGCATGGTGGTGAACGCGTCAGGTCCCGGAAAGGATAACAGCGTGTTCGATCTCGACCGCGGACACCTGTGGCCCCCAAGTTTTGCCAATATCTCAGCATTATTATTATTACTATTATTCTTTGAAAATGAATGAAACAAGTATAAAACTTGTTAGCAAAAGAGAAATTGTGTTGATTTCGGCTTAGAGTAACCTACTATTTCCTCGATAAGCATAGACGGGATTGTTACTATAGAGTATTTATTCACAACAGTTTATGTTTCGACGGATTTCGCCTTCTTCAGGGCCTGGAAACGGCAAGTTAATTGTAACTTCGCAGCCAAACTAACCTCAACAGAAAATCAGGGATAATTTATCTTCAACTGGATTTAATATAAAGGTGCTTCTTCACACACTTAAGGCTCTCTATGAGCCTTCCACTGAATAGTCTGTGTCCGCTGAAGTTGGCCTTGACCAACTGTGTTAGGGAGATGGTAAGATTAAGGGGTTGAAACATTAAATAAGAATAAACGACGAAAACTAGAAGCTTTGTTACTATCGCCGTTTCTTCAGGCGTTATTTAGACAACAATACCACAACAACGAAATTGATAGGAAATTTGTGATAATTCCAGAAGGAGTTTCCAAAACCCTTGATCAATGGTGTGCAAAAAAGTTTCGCTCCAATCTCACAGAAATGCGAAAGTGTGTAGCTGATGAAATAACTCGAGATTGTGATCAAGTATTCACTCGGCTAGCGTTTCGACGTCTTCTTCTTCCTCGGAGTCGATGATCGGAATCAAATGTCCACAGTCTTTTGTTCTATATGTGATGTCTTTCTATTGTCTTCTCTATATGTGATGTCTTTTCGTCACATTGATTCGTGTCTTCGTTAGTGGAGCACCGCTCGAATGAGGCTACCTCACCCGACAGCGCTCCTATACAACACAAGAAAAATGTACCTTGAGACAGGTACGAGAACTGATAAGGTTAGAATACATTAGCTTTTTCCGTTATTGAGACGAGTGGAAAGTTTATATTAACCCTTCGACAGTTTGATGTTGTGATAACGAAAAAAGCATCTTGAAGAAAGGAATTCAAAATCGATGTCGAGAATTGGAAAACGAGTGGCTCAAAGTGGTAAAACGGCAGTTTTAAAATCATCAGCTATCTCTTAACACAAAGTTGAATTACCAACATGTTTCGTCTTATATTTATTTATCAAAACACATAACTTAGCATCCACTGATGACCTCGTAGCTTCTAATCCTTCGTTATCGAAGGCTGGACCCATCATTAGGTGTCTAGACAGCCCAACAGTTAGAATAATACCGTTTTTAATCCTAATGCTCATCCCCTTGTTGAAACACATTCCAACCCATCTTACGAACACCCATATTACTCCTCGATTGCTTATGTAAAGCGTGTCCTAAGATTGCTGAACGTGAAGGTGTTCTTCGACCTTACCGCCCTTTGTTATAAAGTGTCGATGACTCCCAAATGTGAGCCATCCTCTAACTTCTGACGCAACACGAAAGGGAAGCAAACATGTATAACTCCTCGAATCAGTAAGCTGATTTGCTCTCTTATTCTGACTTTGTAAACCATGTCTCTTCACATTGCTCAAATTTTACTCACTGCCTTTCATTTCTTTTTTTTCACAGGACGGTATTATGTGAAATACTACCCTAATGATGATGAGATGTGAGCAAAATTAGGAAAACTGACGAGTTCCGAACCTGCGATTACCCTTTTCGAAGGCCCAAGTGTTATCCACTGCACCACCAAGAGCTTTTCTCTACTTCTCTCCTAGCGTTTTTTTGTATAATACAGATACGATACTTCACTACCACGGGTGTTTTACTATTTGTCGTCAGAAAAAAACATGCTCTACGCATCGCAATTTACATAAAAAATACTAGCAAGTTCGTTCGGCTATGTGAGTTTTGGCCGTAGTCATTGCTCATTGTAGGTAGAGAGTGTTGTTGTTCCTGGCCACTGCTGACATGGTGGTCATTATGCTCTCAACCCAATGTAGATTACACGTAGAGGTAGCGAAAAAATTAGTTTTTTCTGTCACTGCGGCTTAGGTATCGTCTTCATGTGATTTTATACAGTTGCATGATATGGTCCATATTTCGCCACATTTCCCAA
Source organism: Angiostrongylus vasorum (assembly GCA_018806985.1). NCBI lineage: Eukaryota > Metazoa > Nematoda > Chromadorea > Rhabditida > Metastrongylidae > Angiostrongylus > Angiostrongylus vasorum. The sequence continues at coordinate 56,085 of JADANN010000356.1, read as the reverse complement.
GTTCCATATCCAGTAGAAATGGCAACAAATTCTTAAACACATCTAAAATATGTTGCTGTAAGGTTGAAATAGAAATAATTTCTCGCCACATACGAATTACATAGAGGCGCATTTGGCGCAGTGGTTGGAGTGCCAGACGTGTCTGGGAGGATAGCAGCACTAGCTTGATACATCGGTAGGTCACCGCGAGTAAAGGCCAGAAATGCATTCAGTCACCTCCAGCGATACTTAATGAAGTTGAATGCATGGCGCATAGTTCAAGGATTTATCAACGGCAAGAGCTTTTTATCCTTTATACGAATTGTGTTAGATTCATATTTACTTAGATACTTGGATAGCCCGTCTTCATGGTTGTGCTAGTCCCTAGCATAATTTCTGTTGTTTCGGAGTCTAGCTGGTTCAGCTATGGTGGTTCCCTGAAGTGCCGATGTCAGCCTAGCCAGAGTCCTCCCAAGGGCGTCACCACCACAGGCAGTCGCCGACCTTGTGGATCAGAGCGAAATTTGCCATAATGCTACTACTTTGATACCAGGACAGTGATGGTTCCTGGTATTGGTTTGACTCTTAGCTGGGCTTCCTTGTGCCAACGCTGGACTCATGCTCAGCCTGGGGAAACCTTGCAGGCAGAATGAATCCCCCCGCTGTAGATCGCAGCCCGGCTCCCAGGCACACCTCCCAGCGACGGTGAGGCCGTAAACCGTTGGAAGCTAGATTTATATCTGAGGATATAATTTGGTAATAAACCATGCAAATATATCCATAATGAACACGCAGATGGCAAACGAAAAGCAGGATAAACCACCTCACTAAGGTGCATAGGATACAAAAACCTAGTGGAAACGATTTTGAAACTATCCTCTCACAAGTTGCCCGAGCACCAACGCGCAAACTTCTTGATCCTTTTTGGATAATTGTAAAGAATCTAAGAATGAATATCAGGGAAGAATGCCCAGAGATCGCACGTGTTCTAGCCCCGTATCCTCGAATCGCGTTTTGATGTAGGTGATGCGTCATCAGCCAGATGCGACTATAATCTGCTGTTCTTCCTCTGTGAGATGCACGTAAAAAAGCGGTGGATTTTTTTACAAGTTGTTGGTCATATGATTAGTATTTAAACTCTTATCTTGTAATGTTGAAGCTTTTATCCTTGTAAATTAGTTATCGGTATTCCCTCCCAAGCTATAAAGAAGCCGATACTGCCAAAACGTCAGCTTTACTTTGAAAAAGAATATAGTAACATCTCGTGTCCGCTCAATAAGAATATATAGAATAGGTGTTTCGTTGACAAATCTATTTTTTCCAAACACAAATATTTGTTATTGTAAGCAAGTCTTAGCAACTTTTCTCCAAGGAACTTTGGAGTTAATATTGCAAGGTTATACCCATAACAAGAAGTAAATTTCGCTGAAGGAGAATGAGGGCTGAAAAACTGCGACGCTGTTACTCTTCCTTCAGTCTTTTATATTTGCAAATATATATATATGTATTTAGATGCCGGTTAGTTCTTGTGGTAGTTGTTTCTGTTCTCTTAGTTCTCGATGCATGACTTTTTGTATGGTGCCGCTGCCTGTAGTATCAAGTTTGGGTAATTAAAGTCTTCTGTTCATGATTCTTTGTTAGCTGAGTTGCTTGCCATATCGTTGTTGGCTCGTAATGGTATAAGAAGAATGATAAAGGGAAAAGGAAGTAGATTAGAAAAATTAGAAGGTCTTCTAATTATTCGTTCGTTTGCTAAAGTGAGATGTGGCTTCTCGATCACTCCATTTGTCATGACGTTCACTTTGGTTAGGCGTGTTATTTTCTATGCATTTTGTGGTTAATGTTTCTGCGATTAACATATTGATCCTTCTGTGGGAATTAACGAAAACCCTCTTTTTTGCCTATGTAAATTTTATGTGTCAAAGGGTACACGGCAGTAGGATGAGTTTAACCTACAACATTTCGTTTCCAGTGTTTTTAAAGTCTTAATTCTAGGCAAATTTAAAAATCGCTCATTGACTTATTTATTTATTCATTGGTTTATTTACTTATTTGTTGGTTTTTTTATCTGCTCATTTGTTTGTTTATTTACTGATTTACTGATTTATTTATTAATTTATTTATTGAATCGTTTGTTGATTTAGTGATGGATTTATTAAATTGTTGATTTATTTGTTGATTTGCTTGTTTATTTATTTGTTTGTTTATTTGAATTAAGTTACTACTTTAAATTTATTAAACAAATTGATAATATTAACCAATAATTAATTTTTTAATAATTATTAATTATTTATTAACATTATTAATATTATCAATAATATTAATATTATTATTAAATATTAATACTATCACCTATTATTAATAATTAATTAAAAAATTAATTATTATTAATTACTAGTTTAAATTTGTCTCTTTAAATTATAACCATAATTATTTGTGTTATTCACAACACATAAGTTAGTGTCAGCCGATGATCGCGCGTCTACCATCCGCTATCCTACAAGGTTAGACCCATTATCAGCTATGTAGACGGGCCAACGGATAGGATAACATGGTTTCTAGATCGAATACTTACCCAGCTGTTTAACCATGTTCCAGCTCACCTCACGAAAACCCAAATGCTGCTAGAACGTCTACATAACGCGTCTCCTTAGAATGCGTACGTGATGGAGTCCTTCGACGTTTCCGTGGTTTACACCAACGTATCGAATGACACTACAATGCGAGCCATCCACGAACTTTTTGTCGAACATAAAAGAGGAACACATATGCATGGCTTGTCCATCCAACAGCTAATGGCTCTCTTAAAGGGGTACCTAAACTGCGCGATTTTCAGATGGTCTGGAAATTATTACGCGCAAATTAGAGGGCTGGTAATGGGACAGCGGTAAGCACCTACTGTTGCCGTTGCATTCATGTCTAAAACAGAAGCTCCAGTTATCGATCTCCGGCCGGTACTCTATTGTGGGTGTATAAATGACTGTTCCGTTTTCTTCTTTATGCAGGAGCTAGGAGATGACAAATGCTTTGAATTTTTGAATCAGCAGTCTGAGGACATCAAATTCACCTGGGAGAAACCAAAAGAAAATCGGCTTCCATTTCTTAAAGTTCAAATCAACTTATCGGGTAATGGCTACATAACAAAATGGTATAGAAAAACTAAGTAACAAGAACATCCTCATTCATTTTTTTTCTTTCCATCCTTCACACACAAAGTGGGCTCTTGTAAGAAACATGTTTCGAACAGCCACCTCTGTGTGCACGAAGAGGGAACTAGGAGAGGAATCGCGCAACTTGGCTCAGCAAATAGCTAATGGCCACGAAATAGTAACCCCACGAGATAAGTGTAGCTATAAAACGATGCTTAAGAAGGGTAGGTCTAGAAGAATCGGCAACAGTAGTTGAAATACCACCCGATACTCTTCGTCGTCAGTTAGTTCGTAACCGCCTATATGACCATCTATGGAGAACACAAAGTTGCGTAATTTGCCCTTTGTGGCAGGGATAATGATTGCATGAGTTTAAGTGCGATATACCTGATCTCTTGTAATAGTTGCAGAAATAAATATATTGGTGGGACAGGCAGACCTTTGTGTATTCGCATAAAAGAACCCCTATATGGCAAACGAAGAGCAAGACTAAGCACCCTACTCGGCACGCATAGGATACAAAAGCAAAGCGGAGACGATTTTGACATAAAAAGTCGCTATCTTCGCAGAGGATTCCAAAACACCAATGCGCAAACTTCTCGAGGCTTTTTGGATAAGTGCAAAGAATCCGATAATGAATAAGAGGGAAGAATGGCCAGAGATAACACGTGATCTAGCCCCGTTTCTCAGAATTGATTGTTGATGTGGGATAGTGCAGTCATCAACCAAATGCGACTCTAAGTGGCTGTTCTTCCTGGGTGGAAGGCAGGTGAAAAAAACGGTGGGTTTTCGAGAAGCTGCTAATCGAGTAATTGTCGTTCAGATTTTCATCTTTCTATTTGTACTGTTGAAGGGTTTGACCTGGTAAATTACTATCAGTGTTCCTTTCCAGGCTGCGAAGAAGGCGATTCTAGCGAAACGTCAGCTACTGTTGTGTTATATGTGTTCTTTGCATAAAAGTAGGCGTATAGTGTTTAACAACCACGTGATTGCTGATAAAGAAAACGACGCAATTGTTGAATTTGTTAAACGCATGCTCCTATGTGTTTCTGAATATTGATTGCTCTTCCCTACGGAAATGCATTAGTGGAGTACGTATTGTTTTCGTTGTTTGTGTTGTTTACAAATATTCTTTTAGAATTATCGAAATAGGTGTCATTTGTTCTGGCCGAATTTTTGAAAATTTTCAAGTGTTCTCTGCAACATTTGGGCCTTCGTTTAGCCTACGCTTATTTTTTCCTTTTAACTTCACACCGACACATCGCTCTAAACCTGAATTTTTGGGAAGCGGTTAGCGCATTGACAGTGAACCCGTTCATTACGCTGACGGATCACGAACAAAACGCTGGTTCGACTGAGCACATGCTCCACCAAGGCATTCGTTTTTCCGTAGTCACGAAACTGACACCAGACGTCAGTGGGAAATGCGCAATCTCTTCAATCCACATAGGAACGCTTTAACACTTTTACTGTGAAGCATCAAGCACCTGTCACAAATCGGGCCGGATTTTTGCCTTCGTACTTTCAAACATAGTATGAATACTGGATTTATTTATAGTGGTGTAAGTAAGCATAAGTACTTAATACTGCGCGAATAAAAAACACAATCACTTTGTTGTCGCACCACCACAAAGCCTCACTTTGGGACTGCCTGCAACAATAGCTGGTTGTTCATCTGTTTCTGAAGGCTTTATTTTCAGTTGTTTGCACGAGCTATCCAGTGAGCTCCTTGTAGCAGAAACATTATTAATTTATCGAAAAGCAGTTGTAACTAAGGGTTGAAAAAACACTTCGTATTTTTGGGACGAAAATTCTTTCTTTTTTTTACGAATCACTAGTCTCCTCCTGTTGCTGCAATGGTTTTCAAGTGAATGAATAAATCCATTAATATGTATCCTCTTAGAGGATATGATAGGGTTGGTCGGTAGGGCACGTGTAACATTTCCAATGATGGAATACACTTTTGGGTTGTGACTACAGTTTTTGGGCCCTTTCCAATCTCATTGGATTGGTGGTTGCGAAGAAACACGAAGAAAAAAAGAACTCTTCCCATCCACAGTCTTGTTGAGGAGATTCGACCACTCAAATGACAAGGCTCTGATATCAGAGATTACGGTTCCAGTGGAAACTAACGACAGCACCAGCATCGTACAACAGAGTGTTCAGATCCATTCTAAATGTGCAGAAAGCGCCTAAAGAATTTGAGTTTGAACCGATGTCTGCATAATAGAAGTTTCATACGTCAACGCTTTGAGGCTAGTTCTAGTGGCATGTTCTAGAACATCGTTGCTTCTTTATTCTCCATTATCATTGGTTTTTTTTGTGTTTTATGGTTATTTGCATTTGTTTTGACGTTTTCTAACACTATTTAACATGCATGCAATAACACTTAGCTTTGGGTGCGCTCGTGTTAGACTGCGCAAAATTTCCCACCGTCCCGCCTCCGTGAATCATGTAGAACTGGTGTCGCACAAAGTGCTGAGATACCCATTAGTCATATGTGACTTACACAACCTATTGTTTGTTAAAATAATCCAATCACCATTTATTTCTTATTCTTGTAGGAGCTATAACTTTATACTTGAAGCTGCTATGCTATGGTGAACTTTCATCGATAGAGAGACGCTTACGCAGTCCAAGAGAAGCTTAGTTGTAAAGCACTAATAGTCCTATTCTTTTTTTGAGCTCTTGCAATGACACCACCTACTTTTATCTGCTTAAGTTTTATGATCATCATTCTTCTACAAGGATATTCATGTTGTTTTGCTACATTCTCTTGCTTTGTATTATATAATTCTAACAACTGCTCAGATCGTGATTTTTGTAGAGAGCGAAGCCTTCTGTGGAATTTATTCCAATCCGTGTTCAGAAAATGGTGAATTGCAGCATGTTCACAGGTACAGGTAGGACATGTGGTTACTATGATGAAAGTGGTGAGAAGTGTTCTTCTTGCCACATGAGATAATTGTGATTATATTAGGCGAGTGATGGAAGAAGCTCGATGTCCTTGTATTTAAGGACTGTTAAGTAATAGTTCTAAGCATATTGTTCTTATCACCTTCAGAGTGCAGTTGCAGTTCTCCCTTATTTCACAAACAATCTGCAAATGTCGAGGACATAATAATATAAGGATGCGTCGTAAATGGGCGATTTTTGTGTGCGGTGCAAGCAGGGTATCAGTTTCTCTTATAACTGTGGAGCTAGGGCGGTATGAGCCGCGTTGTAAATAAGGGGGTCTTGAAGTATATAACTTTTACCTACTACCCATTGCTTTTCATGGCAGAGTATTATGTGAGATGCAACCAGAATGCTGTTGAGATATTTGCAAAATCTGGACTCCAGGCCATATCGGAGTCCGATTACCCTTTCTAGGGGGCCTACGTGTTGCGCACGGCACCACTGACGCCCTCGCTTTGCGTTTCTTCTGACCAATTTTCTACGTAACGGTGCCAACGGCAATCATTCGTCAACAGGAATGACTGGTATAAGTTTCTTGTATAACTATGGAGCTATAGGGATATGAGTCGTGCAGTAAATAGAAGGGTCTTACAATACATACGAGACAATTTTGATTCGATCGCACTCCCTGGAAAATCAAACGTTCCATCTAATTTTATACCAGACCTCTTTGGGAGAAAAGCAACACTCACTTGATACATTGGATTGGTAAGTCAAAGCCACTTTATACGCCAAATATGCATTCAGTAACCCATGCGCTGCTTAGAGAAGTCAAACACATGGTGCAGGTTTAGGTGACCAACGTAATGATCAACGTCAAACGTTTTCTCCTCAAAGCAGTTTGTGCACTATGTGACCAACGTCGGAAAGGTCATTCTTCAAAGAACTAGCTGCTGATAGAGCAGATTAATTTGACGGGAAAAAAAATTTTTCAACTTCATGGGAACTGGGTTTTAACTAATTAGTATTGGAAAAGAGCAAAAATACAATTAAGATGATACTGAGATATCTGCAAAATTCCGCATCGCAGATGTCTGCGGTGGGAATTGAACGGGCTATTACCCTTTCCGTGCGCTAACGCATTCACCACCACGCCATTCAGGTCCTTCGTTTCGCCTGTCTCTCAGCTAGTTTTATCGATCAGCGCCATTAGCAATCACCCGTCAACGGGATTGATCTAAGGAGCCCAAATCGACAACGAACCCAGTTGTATTTGACATGGTACTCTGCCGTGAAAAAATTATGCTAGGCAGTAAATAAAAAAAGGTTAAGATTGTGACTTCAACTTTAGCCTCAGCCTAACTGGGTTCATTGCCGATTTGGACTCCCTAGATCAATTCCGTTGACGGGTGATTACTAATGGCGCTGATCGATAGAACTAGCTGAAAGACAGGCGAAACGAAGGACCTTCATGATGTGATGGTGAACGCGTCAGCCCCCGGAAAGGGTAATAGCGCGTTCGTTCCCTACCGCAGACACCTGTGATCCGGAGTTTTGCAAATATCTCAGCACCATCTTGCATTTCACATGATACCCTGCCGTGAAAAATTGTAGTAGGGCAGTAAATAAAAAAAGGTTAACGAGCAAAATGTTTCAATCATTCTGTGTCTGTGATGTGTACATGAGTACAGGCAATTGACAAACTTATTTTGCCGAGTTTAGCTGGTCCCAACCTTACATCGTAGAGTGGCTTTCTGAAAGACATCGTTGCTACAGTGATGTGGTAAATGCTCCAGACAATCATGTTCTTTCCTTAGATACGAGCCAGTATTTTTGGTTTGTGAAAATTCTTTATCACTGTTATTTCATGTGTCCTGCCTCTGTATGGTTGGAGCACACGAGTTGTGTCGAGCGATGGTTCTTGGTGCACTACTGCCATCAACAACGACAAATTACTGAACTAATTGGCGAGGCCAATAAGAAAAGTTTGCTCATTTAAATTTTTTCATGCCTTCTCTTTTTGAAATCCTACTTCGTAGTTTCGTTATGGATTTTCGTCGTGATGTTGGCTGGTCTGGTTTCTCTTTTAACGGTGCGTCTACCACTAGCATTCAGTCGTTTCAGCAAAGCTATTAGGAAAACAGTGTTATGCTCAAACCTTTTTTATCGCTTACAGTTACGGGATTTCTTTCACCAACTCAATTTTTCCTTCTTTTACTGTTCAGGGCTGTGTCAAAGAATGTTTCACTGACATTCCTGGTGCTGATCAATCATCACTTCTTACAAGAATTCATCTTCCTGCCGATGGTTTGCGTCAAACAGAAAACCGTTTTGGTTAAATGACACGCCCATGAATTCCATCGCCATTCAGGAATTCCCGTAGAACGACGACTAACGATGGTAAGCTCTTCACTTTAATTGAGCTGTGAAAGTACGCATAAACGTGTTTTCCCTATATAAGTTGTAGTTAATGGATAATCTGCAACAACCATCCTATGTGAATGGGCACTGCCGAGAGAGGTTCTCATTCTGTCGGTGCTCCACTCCAGAAGACTGGACTCAAAAATACTAGGAAAGCCAACATTGCGAAGATGAGCGGCTGCGGACAATCGACTAGAATCAATCCGGCTCTGAAGAAGACAAAGACGACGAAACATTAATGGAATAAAAGTTTCAGAACAACTTTCTGTAAGCTGAACAATCGAAAAAAGACAGAACTTTTAGTTATCCTTAAAATTGTCTTGCCAGAAAATTTATTTTTACAAAAGCTTAAAATTACAAACACCATGCCAGCTTTGTTACTCTTAGCTACAGATCTATTTCGGGACATGTTTTACGAAAAAAAAGGTCAGCTGGGCCATTAGAAACCTAAACGTTAAAGCTCGAAAGATCTCTGCACTAGTCATCCCTTGATAGATGCGCCGTGCGTTCGATTTCGTCAAACATCGTCAGAGGTTAGTGGAAGCATATCTGGCTTCTGCAACAACTGGGGTGGCTTATAGACCTACCGCGTCAGTGCTGCTACTTTCGCAGACAATACTTGGACCAATTTAACGACCCTGGAGTGATGGAAGTCTTGGTGAGCTTGGGGCTTGGGGTTGAATCCCTTGCGTATTGCAAGTCCTAAGGTCCACGCAACGATCCCTCTTATCACTGTGCTACGAGGTTTCTATCCAAAACTTTACTCGAAACAGTTAGAACTACTTTGCTAATAGTCCTTACGTTCACAAGTGATCCTTGAGTTTGTAGTCTCCACAGTGGTATGCCTGGAAGGGTGATTGGCTTTGAAACAATCATCTTCTTCATCCCAAATCTTGTATCCCTACTAACCCCTTTCGCGCACTACTAGTATGGTGGTATCATCACAAAAATAAGTTCTTGCTTGTAAGACAAAAGCTTGAATAGTCAGTTTAAATCAAGAGATCAACATTCATTTGTTCATATTAGAGAGTTATTGTTGCATAATCGTTTGCCATTCTGAACAGGAAGATAACAGGAATTTACATTCACCGGATGTAAACAAAGATGGGATTCTTATCCTGTCCGGACCTAGTGTTGGATGGATAATTCACTGTTGTTCATCTGTGACGAAGACGAGATTGTTATTATAGAATTTATTAGGATACAATCGTTGACGTTTCGGTGGTTTCGCCTTCTTCAGAGCCTGGAAAGGTCAAATTGACTCGCAATCTACTCAACTAAACACTTTCATAGCACTAGCAAATAACACTTAGCGCATAAATTTGCATTCGCCTAATAAACAGCTTCTTTGAATATTCACTTTCTTATTCTTTGTAAGTATTCCAACTAATTGGTGGAGAGCAACTGCACAGAGTAATACACGGGCGAGGAAATGTGTCTGGGTCAAGTCATGGAATCACCCTGGTGTACTGCGCGGGGTCACGGGTGATAACAAGGCACTCCTCGCTGCAATTCATTTTTGGATTTTTGGGATTATTATAAAACGCTTCAAGAGTTTTACGCGTTGTTGTCTTGGATACTTCTGTAAGGGTAATGACTTCTACCTCTAAAATCTTCTCTTTCATACTTCTGTGCCGTATGCGCTCCTAGCGGAGTGTTTGGTTTTAATTTAGATTCACGGATTAGGTGTTCCCTTAAGCGGGAACAGAGCGGTCTACCCGTTTCGCCAATGTAATCGTCTCCACATGCTTTAAAAGAGATTAGGTACAGCGTAGCACCCGAACTCATGCAATCACCATCTGTACCATTAAGGGAAATTATGCAATTTTGCGTTGTACACAGAGTCATACAGGAGGTTACAAACTAGCTGGCGTCTTAAAATGTCCGGTGGTACTTCATCTACTGTTATAGAACACTAACCTTTACACTAACGTGTGCAATGACTCAACAATGCAAGCCATCCGTGAGCTTCTTGACCAACATGAAGGAGTAGTAAAATTGTACGACTTCTCGATTCAGCAGCTCATAATCATCCTAAAGGTGCACTTAAACTGCTCGATCTTCAGATGAACCGAGAAATATTACGCACGAATTGGAGGGTTGGCAATGGGACGCCGATTGGCACCAACCTTTGCCATTACCATTATGTCTAGGATGGAATCACCAGTAATCGATCTCCGGCCATTACTCTTATGTATGTATATAGATGATTATTTTGTCATCTATTTCACACAAGAGGAGATGGACAAATGCTCTGAGTTGTTGAACGAACAGTCAGAGTACATAACCTTCGCCCAAGAGAAACCAAAAGAAAGCCGGCTTCCGTTTTTTAGTCTTCAAACTAACCTATCCAAAAATTATTACAATGCTAAATGTTGCCGAAAGCCAAGTGGTAAAAAAAAATAGTGGTTCGCTACCTCACCTCTCACCCCTCACACACTAAAAAGTGGCTTATAAGAAATATGTTTCGAACCGCCACCAGCGTGTGGACAAGAAGAGAACAGAAGAAAGAATCCTTGAAAATACCGCGGCTCTTAGGGGATTTCGAATGGCTACGAAACTGTAGCACCTTGGGACAGGCATAGAACGAAAGCCACGCCCCTAAACGATAATTTTTGGGAGAATAAGGCCACATTCATCTTGCGCTTTATTTTGGACGAAATAAGTGCAACAATAAAACGTTTGCTTAAGAAGGGCTCGTCTAGAGAATTCGGTAAAAGTGATAGAAATACCACTGGACGCTCTACAACCCCAGCTAGTTCGTAACCGCCTTTATGGTCGTCTGTGCACAATGAAATATTGCATAGTATGCTCTAACGACAGAGACGATGATTGCATGAGTTCGGGTACGGTCGAATACATTAGCGAAACAGTTAGACCTTTTTTGCATCCTTGTAAAATAACAATTAGTTGGTAAACTTAAAACTGAACCAAATGCTTCACTAAGGTTGCATAGGACACATAGGCATAACGGAGAAGGTTTCGAAGTAGAAGTTAACATCCTCGCACGGGTATCCAAGCCATCAACGCGTAAAACTCTTGAAGCGTTTTATAATAACTCCAAAAATTCAAAAATGAACCGCAAGGAGGAGTGCCTTGTCACCACGCGCGACCTCGCGCCATACCCCAGGCTGATCCTATGATCGAACTCAGGCACATTTCTCGCCCATGTATTACTCTGTATAAGTCTTATCTGTTAGTGCTATGAAAGTATTTGGTTGAGTAGATTGGGTTCCAATTTCACCTCCATGCTCTGCAAAAGGCGAAACCTCCGAACTGCCAGCTATTGTGTGCTAATAATTTCCTTGAATTACTGCCACAACGATGCTAAGATATCGGCAAAACTTGGAGGCCAGGCCATATCGAACCACGATTTTTCATTTCGGGGGCTCACGCATTACACACTGCATCACCAGGACCCTTGCTCTATGTTCCTCTCAGCTAGTTTTCTACCTAACGCTGCCATCAGCATTCTGTGATACCAATCTCGTGTTTGCTCATTGGAGAGGATTATCAGTCAATGCCGACGTTAACAGAAAGTTGGTCTTGGGACTTAACCTTTCATTAGCATTGATCTCACGATGCATCACTACTTCTGAATCCGGTAAATACGTGCGTGTGATGGCCATAATATGATGCAAGGTAGAGCAGTGTTCTTGTCCTGAGGACTGACGAGAATGTCTTTTGTAGTGTCATCGCTGTGAAAATCTGAAAGATTTCTGCAGAGTGAGTGGAAGGTTTTTTCTCTTCTGTTTAGCACCGAAGGATGCAGAAGAAAGCGAGATTTTCAAATAAGCATAAAAGTTACTTTCACCGCCGCTTTGAGAGTAAAAAGATAATTCGGCTCCTATGAGGTAGCGAGAAAAAACTACCAGTGTGAACAATTTCTTCAACCTCTGTTCCGTCATTTTTTTCTGAGCACAACTCAAGTCAATAACATGATTGCCTTTGTAACAGTGGTGGTTTATAATCTTTTAGGTAGGTCCTGGTTCGCCTAACTCCAGAATCCAACGGAGAACACATGCGGAAGTGCCTTGCATGGCAGATGGTGCTCAACGCGCGATTCGATTTATGTCGTGTGACCACCAGAATACATGCAACATCAGCTTGCGACAGTGTGGACTCGTTTTCAACTGCGCTAACGCAAATCGGCTACTCGGGGCCGTACATCCATTTGCTATCGTAAACGTGGTAGTTTCTGAGCATACTCCCCGTATAACTAGAGGATAAAATCGTTTAAAAGCTGTTGGATCACTCGGCTAATGGTCTGACAGTGGCCCGATTCGGTGCATGAATAGCGCAAATGTGAAAAAAGCTGAAGACCCTTTGAAAACAATACAGTGAACCTAAGTGTACCAATTTCTCTTCGATGTGCGGCGTTGAAAATCTGGGGGAATTCGAGATATTTTTCTCTTTTCAACTGTCCCATATTTGGTAAGAAATATTTCAGAAATATTTTGGAGAAGTCGAACCATCGCGTCATGAGTGCCTTCGATTGAGACATCAACAAGGAGAAATTCCGTTTCCACTGCCTACACGTTGGTAATAAAACGATTCGTCAGCGTTTCATAACGTCTGTTTTTACACAAGTGAGAGAGCGATGAAATGTGACTAAGAGTACCGTAGTACGACGACACACTTTTCTCTATGCTTCACACATTTCGCAGTAAGAATAACTCCCCAGTGACTAAACGTATAAAAACAAAAAAAAAGAAAACAGAGCAGAATAGCGACTTTGTTTTCAAGAAAAGGATAAAGCTCTCGACGTTGATCAAATCCTGATGGATCCATCATAAATTTGACTTCAATAGCATCGTTAGATGTGATTGAATGCATATCTGGTTAAAGCAATGATTCGCGGACGCCTACCCATCTATCTAGTGAGTTATGCTGTCTTCCCAGACCAGTCTCGTACCAATTTGTCCATTCTGGAGGTGTGGAAGGCTGGATAAATACCGTGAATGGTAAAGGAAGAAAGAAACGTTTATTTTAGCCGTCAATTTGAATTTCTTCCCTTCTGATCAGCTTTTTTAAAAATTTTTTTTGAAAGTATATGTGGTGTCCAAGCATGCAGAGCATTTCCATCACTCCGTTAATCGTTACCTATTGGAAACAGCCGACGGAACTCGTATAGATTAGTCAAAAAAGAACTGCATATTTGTAGCAAATCGTATAATTCTTCATATGTTTAACCAACTTATTGTTTTCGAACATAACTATTAGGCAATTTTAAATACAACTCAGGTATAAATTACTAATCCGCCTACGGCGATTTGCTTCAGTCTAATCACCCATATTTCGCTCACGTCAGTGAAACTAACCGTATTAGAGCCTGCTGAAATCAACCGAGTAGAACGTGGGGTTATTTTTACTTCACTGTATTAACTATTTTAATCTACCCCGCTTTCAAAGGTTTACCGCCTCATTGCAGAGGTACACCATGGTGTTGGACTGGGATGCACAGCGGGCACTTTATCTCCCAGCAAGGGCTCCCAAGCTTAAAAAGAAGTCCTAAGCTTCCATTCGAGAGCCGATGAAACCCAGAGTAAACCAATGCGAGGATCCACTACCTCTGGCGAACTGAGTGAGGTATCGGCCAGAGCGACACTCTAGGAAACCAAATTGGCTAAGTCAGCAAACCTCCGGCCACAGCACCAGCACACTGGATCCCCACTTATCGACGTCGGGCGATGAGAAAACCGGAAAGATCTAATCTAAAATCTCACGCCGCACAGGACGCCATTGGAAATGCGCAAAACGGGCATGTCCACCACGCGCCATACAGACTGCTTCTTGCTCTGCACCTGTAATAACATAACAGTCCCTTCAGATGCAGATCCGTACGCTCTTCTTGAGGCTGCTATTCGCATCGAATTCTATATGATCGCCCTACTACTGCTGAGAAGAAGGAAGACCGAAATATGCCAACTAGGTGAAGGGATCCTTAGTACCCTTGGAGAAAAATTTTTTAGGAAGTATCGAAGAAGTTAGTTTTGGCATGCTAATCCTTTCACCGCACTTGACCATTTTCCGTCGTCAACTTCCGCGCTGAGTGAAAATTGGTATCACCAACTGTTTGTTACTCGCCAACTTGCACAGCTGATGAGAAGAAATTGGACGCGTTTTATTGGAGGAAGTAATCAACAGCGAAAAGCTTTTCTTTAAATTCCTTTTTATGAACTTCAATCATAAATTAGGAGCGGCAAACGACTCGATAGAAAAATTCGTAACTGGACATTGAAACCGGAAAGGAAACCGACTTCTTACACTCCTACCAGCAACTCAGAAAAGAAGAAATCACTCATGAACATGGGAATCTCCTAAGGACACGACTCATGCGGAGATCTATCATATTGACACGAACGGAAGATGTTTTCGCTCCAGCACCTTATTGGTATCTGGGCACTGTACTTTATTTTATCACCACCATCCCCGTACAAGGATACCAATTAGACAAAAGTTCGAGAAGAATTTCTGCCTCGTCAAAGGAAAACCAGATCAACTGTGCATTACGACCACATTCTTAATTGTCCTGTTCTCGTATGACTGCTAGATAAAGTAAGGCAGAGGAGAGAGTAAAAAGCTGCTGCAAAAGGTCCCAAAAATTGTGCCGAGCTGGCCTCAGTTTACTAAACAAAAAGTTAAGGCCGTATCTCCACTACCATGCTTTTGAAAAAATTCTACATACCTAAAAATAGCTGGGATTAAATGCAGGATTTGGAAGATTTTTGCACACCAACTTAAAACCGTATGGCGAGAAAAGAAGATTGGAAGCAGCTCAAAAAACGACCTAGTTTGAGGAATCGCTGTCAGGATCTTTTGTGATTATAATGCTCTGCTATCCCTCTTGATGAAAGAAAATGGGAATTCTTGGATTATTAAGCTAACACGAGTTCATGAAAGATTTACGGTCAGGAATTCAGCACCTTCACCATATTCAGAGCCATGTTGATACGAGTCGATGGTTCGCAGCTGGTTGTTGTGGGGATGTTGACGTTCGTTGTCGTATCGTGCCGAATCCAGAGGACGGAGCACCGCTCGAATGAAGTGCCTTCACATGCGCCAAGGTGTTTTTAAGTTTCTCTGCGCCGGCCATGCTCCTCTGATATTTCTATTTTATCTTTCCTATACAATATATTAAACAGCTCTATCTGAAAATCGTTATGTTGACTTCACTTTTTTAAAATTTTATCTAAACTCCTAATTGGAAACATGCTGATTGGGGACCAAATATGCATTTTTTGTAATGAAAACACGATAAAAGATGAAGCTCTCGGCGTTGATCAATCCCTGAGGGATGCGGGATTCTTTTGACTTCATTAGGCATCTTTTGGAGGTGATTGAATGCATATCTGGCCTTTACAATGACTCTCGGTGGCCTACCAATGTATCGAGCCAGTGCTGCTATCCTCCCAGACGAGTCTGGTACCAATTTGCCGACCTCGGAGAGATGGAAAGCTCGGTGGGTCACGGGCGCGGGGATCGATTCTACATGGCAGGACCCCACCGCCCACTGCGCCACACGCGCCCTAATGAAAGTGAAAATACATCGAATAGCAAATTTTGTAATGCATCCATCTGAAGCTACTTGTCGTCGAATTGTAGCAGTGATTGGTACTACCCGTAATGACTGGAGTTATCAAGTACTAAAGAAGACAACCCATCACTAATTGGTGAGCGTGACTTTCAAACATCGTCTTCACCATGGTACTCATATTCGTATTAGCTCATCTCCCTAAATGTCGAATTGAAACCAAGATATTTTTACCTTCCCCCTAACTAGCAGGGCATGTGTGCTTGAGTTGTTCACCTTCATCGAACTATTCGAAACCATGGCGTGGGCCAGCTATGGGGACGACTTTAGAACGTATTATTGACAACAACGAGGCTTAAACAGAGAAAGCCCATCGATTCAGCATCCTATAATAGGCGTAACTATTCGGACCACTTCATATTTTTCACAACTTTTTCTTTCAAGGAATTTCTCAGGCATTTGTTTCTATTAAGAAGAAACGCTCAGCGATGTTGTTGAAAGGTTGCAAATATAACGCTACTCTTAATTCCACTTGACAGGAAAGGTTGTCTAGTGCAATGGAAAATAATTTGGAGCAACTTCTATTAGAGTTCAGAGCAGCGACCAACGAAAGAGGTGTGAGAATATCGCGGACACATCAGTCAGAGATTTCAGCTAAGACAATTTGTGTCTTCAAACAGCAAGAACCATTTTAATACATTTTCAGCAAGAAACTGTTGATTTCGTGTAAGGAGATTTGCATCGTATTTTGACACCCACAGACAATCGAAAAAAAAAACACTTTGTCGAACATGAAATTTTTTAGTTCGTAGGGGAAACCTCGCTATGATGGATCGTTCAGAAGGCTGTGAGGAAAAAAGCTAACCATTCAATTTGAAACTATGCAAAATTGACAAAAACATATTTGATGCACTTCATTTTTCAACCTCTGACAGTGACAGAGACTCCGGCGAAGCTTGATCCTAATGGCCCGGCTCTCAAGGAACCAGCCACCCTGTTCATCACGCCCTGCCACATTTGGATCGACCAATTTGCCATGATGACATTGGTAGTCTAAATAGAAGTCTTACATTGATATTAAAATCCCGGTAATAACATATTAGAAGTAATCTGACCGAGACAGTTCCAGAAATGGTCAAGTGTTCTGGTGGCACAGCCACAATGTTCGTAAATGGGCTCTCGAACATACACATGTTATTCGGCATTGCGGTGCACACACTTGTCACAGTATTGCTGATAATAATGCAGTTTCCCGGAACGTCCGCCATAACTGTAACAAATGTCGAGCGACTATCTCTTCCCAACAAAATCGCTGGCAGATGAAGAACCACCTAACTGCCTGCTCTTTTAAAGAAGACGTGATTTTGGTGCTCTGTATTAAATGTGAATACAGTGGAATCTTTCGGAAACAGCTATGAATGACTAAAAATAGAACAAGAAGCATTGAAGGAGTAGGTTTCTGTTTACACTAAAAGAAGGTTAAATTCTCGTTTAACTTGCATCGCCTCGCACTAGGGTTTGTGACAAAGTGCTTTCATTAGTATAAACATCATCTGCGGTTTTTTATATATAGCACTGTTCTCCCAAAAAAAGTAGCAAGCAACTTTCAGTGAAGGGTTGAAAGGGATCGATGCGTGGATTTTGTCACGAAGCTCATCGAAGTCTCATATATCGTGAACATTACACGTTATGAATTGTCTCGAAGCAATCGATGTGCTTCGCGTAGTTCAAATGATCAGCCTAAGACTGCAGTAGTACTTCACATGGTTCTCGAGCGTCATTCAATGCTCACTTCATAAAAGTTGTTAATACGAATGGAAAGCAATCTTTCTTTAAGCCGTGGAAATTTGTTGTTACGCATGGTTAAGTGTCGTAAATTTCAAGAGCACAACTTCCACTTCGAGTGATTTGAAGCACCAAACAGGACCAAACACTAACCCATAATTGGAGCTGCCATAGCTGGATTGACGAGCACATTATCGCACTGAAGTGGAGTGTAATTGGTTTGTACAGTAAGTTGGGCCAAAATGGCAGATATCACATCAGGAAAGAGACCAGCACGGCGACCTTGTTCCTCTAGTACATCAAGGACCTAAAGCAGCCCACTTTTAAATCGAAGTGATCTGCATTAGCTGTGCCATGAAACACGGAGGAAGTGCTGCAACAGCAACTTGACTTTTTTCTTTTATAAAACTCACTGCCTGCATCAGCAGACGTTGTACGAACGACCGAACTGCCATGCCGCTTCTTAAAATTCCTGGAAGCTGGGATGCGATATTATCTCGGGAAGTCCAAATCATTCTGACAGGCAGGGTAAATCCATTGACGGTAAAGCTTACATTCCTTCCTGTAAAATGGAAAAAGTTCAGTGCGGTACTCGATTTAGGCTTCCATTTTCTCATTTTCCCTGATAGTTCTGCTTATACACTGGAGCGAGCGGCGCACACTGAAGTATGTAGGTCACATCGCTACTGTAAAACTGCTCCTATGCTTGCTATTTGTAACATAAATGGTGGTATTAGTCTCAGTAGTAGTTATGTGCTTCCTTTTTATTTTTCCTCGTACACATTCACTCGCTTCGTTATTCAGAAAAGCGCGGCATTCCTTACACAAGACGAAGTAGTAGTGAAGGCCAGTAAACAAAAGAAAAAACACACTGAGCTTCTCATTTTGCTTGGCAGTGGAGGTTGGGTTTATCAGTTTTTTGAGACTGGGAACAATCCACGGTTTGCTTTAAAAGTTGACGGATTAAATGTTCTATTTTATAACAATAGGTACAATAAAAACTTGCACGAAATGTTAAGGTGAGTATACAATGGATGAACACCTTCGCCCTAATGAGGTTTTCTTGAGAAGACTAAAAATGTCAAGCGTTTTTAGTTCTTAGATCCCACACATCTAGTAGAGACCGAAGACGAGGTGAGGACCTTCCATGGACAACGGTGAAGTGTTCAAATTGCAAAAATTTCCATCCTTGGAGAATTTTTTGGAGGCTATGGCCTGCCATTTCAAGAGCATATGCTTCTTTTCAACGTCAATAATACAGATAAGACTGTCTACTAGAAAACAGCATTTATTTTACTCGATACCTTGACCAGGTGGCAATTGCCCACATCCCAACGCCGGTGAGACTACGAAAAGTAGACATATCAGAAATGCCAGCTCCAGTGGAGTTTTTGAGCTTGTCATGCTTCAACTAGATTCCAATAATGTTAGCACTTCTTGGAGGAAGAGAGCTGAAAAAATTTGTTTGTTGAGAGCAGTTGGGAAAAGACTGAAAGAATTTCATGTCACTGCCATTCGATATTCGCCTACGGGACAATAAATATCGTTTCTCACAGCAGCAGAATTAAAATTCGAGACAAAGCCGTTAAATCGTAAAGGAGACAGATGTCAACAAAACTGCTTTCGATAATCGATCGTGAGCAATTGAGTGTCAGTGTCCTTTCGCCTACTGTAAATAAAGGCGCAAACCAATCACATACCGTAAGTTATCAATGGCCATCATTATTTAAAAACATGCAGGTGACTATTGCTTGAACTGGGCATGTACATTACACGTTGAAAAGAAGTCCGGGAAAAAACCGGACAACATTGTTTAGAAAGCTTTGCGGATTCCATTAAAATTTTTTCTTACCACACTAATGTCCAAATTGTTTAGGCGATTTTGTGTGCAACGTTTCATTCCCACACAAAAAGAAGGAGGAAAATCTGTGCAAGGACGTATCTAAGTGTTTTCGACTTAGCGAATCAGGATTAGTCACAATAAAGAAACTTCACACTTTACGCTGCACCTTCGCAAAGGAATTCGCATACCAACTGGAAAGAAGCAGTTTAGCAGATTTATATAACCTTGTTACCACTAGGAATGTGCTATAAAACGCTAAGAAATTTATATAGATTAGGGAAATAAGGAACTTCCATGCCGCTCATCATAATAGCATTAATGCATTGCATTATAATGGCTGTGAGAGTAATTAAATAAATAAATAAATAATAATAAGTAAAAAATAATAAATAAAGGGAGTTGCTGTCAGCTCTTTACGACGGCGTGATTTAAAGAACAATAGAGAAATCTTTTCAAGAATGCTGGACGTAAGCCGTTATGGGATACAGCATTCCCAACAACGCTTTTATGCGGCAATACCGTCGAATTAGACAGGAATGTTTCAATAACGACGAAAAGTCATTCAACTCGCCGTTAGAACAGAAGAGCAGAAGAGACATATTCTGTGACAACGAATATTTTCTTTCAAAAATAAAACCGCAAAACAACTTTCAAAACCTTAACTTTAAAATTCCGATTCCGCGTCATCCTAGGAAGTATGGGAATCACAGCGTTGCCTTCGCCGACTTCCCTATTTCTCGTTTATCATACCTTAGAATAGAAACTTCTTCGATTCCTATCCAGCATTTATTCTTGAGATTCACGAAGTGACCTCCATCATTTTGGGTAGAACGGCGTTAATCGCGAAGGGAGCATATGGCGCAGTAGTCGGAGGCGCCCTGTAATACACACATAGGATCGATCCCCGCGCTACATGCTCACCAAGTCCTCCATCCCTACGGGGTGGCCAGTTGGTACCAGACCTGGAAGGATAGCAGTACTGCTCAATAAATCGCTAGGCCACCTCGAGCCATTGTAAAGGCCACATGTGCATTCAATCACCTCCAATGATGCTCGATGAGGTGTAGTGCATGGCGCCTCTTGATAGATTGATCAACGCCGAGGGGGGCTTCATACTTTTTGTCCCTTATGACCTTAGTCCTCCTAATGGTTTACCGTCTAATTGTGGCCGGGAGGTGTTCCTGGGTGTCGGACTGCGATGTACAGAGGGGGAATTCATCTCCCTGGCAGGGTCTTCCTTGCTGAGAGGGAGTGTAGCGTTTCCATCAGGAAGCCCAGCTAAGAATAAACCAATACCAGGATCCCCCTGGCATCAAAGTCGCATGGTGGCAAATCTCTCCGTGATCCACAAGGGCTGCGACTGCCTGCTGTGGTGAAGTCCTGGAGCAGACTCTGGCGAGGCTGAACTCGGGATTCTAGGGAACCTCAAAGGCTTAACTGGCAAATCTCCGGAAAAAATCGAGATTATGCTGAGGCTCGCACAACCAATGAGGATGGCCATTCAAGAATCATGTATCAAGCATAAGGCTAACAGAGTTTATTTTTGACCGCTAACGCAGTTTGTAGTTAGAGTTTGGCCTTCGTCACCTTTATATGATGTTTGATGCTCTGTCATACTGTTCTATGAAAACGCTGACTGGAATATTGCCCAGTCCAACCTAGTGGAGAGAACTCCGTTGAATACATGATGTGATTCTGCAAATTAGATTTGATGGGGTAAATCTGGGAACGGATGTTTTTGTTTGTTTTTTCAGCATTCCCTAAAACTCTAAAAAGCATACAAGAAAAGACTTTTTTTCTATATTTTTTACAATTTCCATGGTTATCTCCACATTAAACAACCCACGAATAGCAAATGTTGTCCACTAGTTATAATTCTGAATATCCGACATACTTGCGACTTCAGTTCTGCCGTTCGGCGTGACCTCATCTTTTTTCCCAATGTTTGCTTTTCACAAGTGCTCGCCTTCTGGGAGAAATATTCGTTTTGACAAACTCCATTTATTTCGCTGGAATGGTGAAAAGAACAGCACGTAAGGATTATTCAAAACCAAAATATTCAATAATTCCAAATATTCGCCTTTAATTTCACGAAACTGCCGCATGAATCACTGTCGGCATATTCCCGGTGAGATTTCGTCTTCGTTTCAATTTCAAAGGCATCCACTAATGCATTTGCCATCGCAAGAATATTGAAGGTTTAGGGCAAAAAAGAACAAAGCCAAAGTTTCATGGATCCAGTAGAGTTGTGAGTAAAGTCGACATACTTTCTTTGCACATTCGAAAAACATATGGCTAAACTATAAAGCCAATTCAACATTTCGCCTCCTTCATCTAGCGAGGGAAATCCCGGATGTCAAGAGATTGTATTGTCGCGGAAATCAGATTTCATTAAATTTATTTTCCTTGGTCTTCTTTACGTTTTCACAACGTCTGCTGGTCGTATCCAGTTTTAATTGGCGATTTGCTGAAGCGTTTTTGTGGTCGGGGCTAAAGATAAGGTGGCATTAGCCGGAAATTTCTTGATACTGCAGAGTTATATGGAATGTTACTCTATTTGGACAGCTGTTTTCGTTCGACATTGAAAAGCTGTATTGCTGTCCAAGAGGTTAGAGAAGAGCAATACAAAATAGTTCGAAATCTTTAAATATACTTTGGAATGACCTCTACAAACATGTTAAAGGTAAAGAGAAAATCCGGTTCCTACTAGGCAGCAAAAAAGATAATTTCCGATTTTGGACGTTTTCTCAATATCTTTCACTTTTTTTTTCGAATGAAATTTTAGTCAGTAATCCGCATGCTAACTAGTAATAACAAGCGTGGTATAGTACACAATCTTTTAGATTGATCCAGGATCACCTAACTTCGAAATCTAGAGCAAGACAACTGCAGAAATGCTCTGGATAGCAGTTGGTGCTTAAAACGCGATTCCTCCAATTAAAAGGTCTAGTAACCAAGTTTTGGGAGTACCAGATGACTCGCAGCATCAGTTTGCAACGAGACAGGTTTGCGACTGCTAATATTTTGTCAAAGGTAGTTTATTGCAGTACTGCTTGTACAACAAATGGTAAAGCTGTTTAGGTGTTGTTTGAGCACTCGCCTATTGGCCTGATAGTAGTATCATCCTGTTAAATGAACAACGCAGTGTTGAAAAAACTCAACTCGAACAACATATTATTTGATATTGAACTTAGTTAATATCGCAAATACTTAATTCCTTGGATACCTGGATGGCTAGTCTTCACCGGGTTTGCTGGCTCAAGCACAATCTCCATTTTTTTCGGAGTGCTGCAGGTTTAGCCGTTGTGGTTCCCTGGAGTCCCGAGGTCAGTCTAGCCAAATTGTGCCTCAAGTCGTCATCACCACAGACAGTCGCCACCCTTGTGGATCATAGGGAGGTTTGCCATCATGCCACTAGTTATATAGCAGGACGTTGGCAAATCCTGGAATTGAATTACACTTAGCTGGATTTCCTGATAGGAAGGTCGGACTCCTTCTCAGCTTGGGAGACCCTGTCAAAGGGATGAATTCCCTCACTGTACATCGGAGCCCGATACCTAGGAACACCTCTCAGCCACGATGAGGCGGCAACACCGTAGGGGAGGCACTAAAGGATTTGCTCGACGAAGAAGCAGACTGAAGTTTGATATTACTCTTAAACACCCAACAAGGTCGAGAATAAGTTCCAGCTGTGGAATACTCTTGCAGACCGACTTAAAATAGTAAAGGAACAAAGAATTATTGGAAGCAGCTCGAAAAGCAACCAAGTCTGAAGAACCGCTGTCAGGACCTTTGCGACTACAATGTTTTGCTAACCTGCACTGATGAACGAAGATAAGAATTCTAGGGTTATTGAGCTAACTCGAGGTTGATAAAAACGGTTATTCGGCTAACGTTTCGACGTCTTTGTCGCCTTCAGAGCTGCACTGGTTGGAGTCATGGTCCACAGCTGGTCGTTGTTGCCATGTGGGTGTTCGTTGTTGTATCAAGTCAAATCTAATGAAAGGAGCACCGATCGAGTGGGCAACTTTACTTAGCGGCGCCCTTTCATACAAAGCGAGTGTCGATCGATTGCCACCTCCAATATGATCTACTTTGTGGTGGGGGGAGAAGGGACGTGGCATTGCGTCATTCAACAGTTGATGTTCTTAGCTAGAACATTGTGAATCAGCATTTTTAGTCTGACTGTCATTTAACGTCGGCATTAGTGTAATCAATACCTTCTTGGCTTGGCTTTATAATCTAAGAAGCAATTGATTACTAATGCCGAGCTTAAATGACAGTCCGTGTGAATAACGTAGAAGATTGGACAATCGCAATATCCCACCACGATATTAAATTGATGATATATTATTCTTCTCATTTTTGCAACCGCTCTCTCGGGGGCACAAAATGACTGCTGAGGGAAAAAGCCGCCCATATGTCTTCCCTCTGTGCTTCAAGATGCAATAGAAAACAGGAAGAGTGTTGCAGCTCTAGGATCTGGTGATAAATTATCGCCTTCCTTCGACAGCAGGCTCCAAATTGCATGTTCTTCTTCCAGCCTCTATGACACCTTCCTTCAGAAAAAAAAGTCTAGAAGCAAGGAGAGCGTCGCTCAAACAGCGCAGAAGGGTTGAGCGAAGGGGTCTTCGTAACCACCATCCCGTGTCCTTCTTCCATTCACTTTATAAGGTGTTTTCATTTATTATTCTACAGCACCTATCAAAAGCCTTGGATTAGCACAACCAGTTCACCTAGCAAGATTCCGACAAGGACCCTGCTGCAGGGGCTACTTTCAATCAGTGTTACATGTCGTAGAGGGTCGTCGAAAGCACAGTCTCCCTGTTCTCCTAACTAATACCGACTGTGAAGAAGTCTTTGAAAGTGTCGAATAGAATGGAGTCCATCAGTGCTCGCCATATAAGGAGTGGGAATGTTCTATTTGTGACCACTAAATGAATGTTATTGGGACTGCGTGACAAAAATCCAGCTTTTGCAAGGATAGCTAACTATAGCCACAGAGAACCGAATTCAACAAACCTTAACGTCGCCAAATCGCTTGCTGCTTTTCGACAATGAAAAAATGCAGCCACTTCATTGGATCGTAAAGGGCACCTACACGAACTGAAAATTTCTACCAAGTCTTGGTAGTGCTGATGTCATCGTCGCCTTCTCAAAAAAGTGTTTACGAAATAGAAACGATGGAAAATAAGGTCGATGAAGAGAAAAAAAGAGATGGACTGCTCATAAATCGGTGGAACAGACGGTCCACTTAGAACCCATAGTGTGAAGGCGAACAAATCGAACTAGATGGTTGTCTTATTGCAGAGAGCACTCCGGGTACTTTGGACGTCGCACAAAAGAAAAAATCAAACTGAAGAAGTGAAGCAGTGCGGGCTTATTTGGGCCTTTCAACGGAACCATCGGCTATCTGCTGCTCTCATCTGTTTGTTATTCTGTAAAGACTTGGAGTGGTATTTCAACTAAGTGGAAAAACTCTGCATGCACCTAGATAGTGCTTGAGCCAATTATTCCTAAATTCAATTCAATCGGCGCCCGAAACGTCTGGCCTAAATGCGCAGTTGGGGTCTCCAGGATCCTTCCTGTCTTCGAGTTGAAGATTAATATACATCGAGAGCGAAGCACAAATGAGCAAATGATAAAATAAAAACAACAGATAGTAGACGGACGAGAAGAATTGTGGAGTAGAGTTGAATGAATAGAGAGAATGGAAGCATTCAATTGGGCGACCATCGAGACGATGGGGGGAGGTGATGGTAGCCAACGTGAACCATCTGCATCAACATTTCAGTGCTACGGAATTGGCTTCGCAAACGTCACCATTTTCGACGTAGACCACTACCCGTGGATGGCTGTTGTGCGGGAAGGAAATGGATGTTGGCGAATGTGCTGGTGTTCGTACACCAGTGAAGAAGGACGACTAATCCTTC
This sequence comes from Angiostrongylus vasorum, assembly GCA_018806985.1. NCBI lineage: Eukaryota > Metazoa > Nematoda > Chromadorea > Rhabditida > Metastrongylidae > Angiostrongylus > Angiostrongylus vasorum. The sequence continues at coordinate 30,543 of JADANN010000356.1, read as the reverse complement.
AAAACAAGAAGTTATTCTACCACCTAGCGTAGATCAAATCTCAATAAGCCCCCTGTTTTACAAGGATGTGATACAGGTAGAGCAGCACAAAGAAAATGACTACATCATGGTTACTCTATATCTATCCTCTAAATCTACTGCTGTGCTGTTCTTCTAACAATGAATGAGGCTGTTGCCCTTTTTTGGAAACTGCACGCCTTTTTCACGGAAAGACTAGAAAGTCACAAACATGAACAGTCGTTAGAATTTGAGAACATAGCGTGTACGGTGACAGCAGGCTGAAGAAACACTGAAGCGTATTTGTAGATGAGTTACCATTATTCTTCGGTATTTTTTAAGAGATACAAAAGCACTTTCGTGGCTAACATCAGTACAATCCTTCGTTGTAGGCAATCTCACTAACTGTTTGCACGGATTGGACATTTAAACAATTGTGACGGTGTATTAATGCTTTAAAGTGATTAATTATCGGACGCATATCTGCGAAGGGAGACGGTATGTCAAACAAGAAGGCCCTAGTCCAGGCCTCTTAGATGAACTTATTCCTACCATTTTATAAGATCGTCCTCTCTGAGGGGACCAATATATTCTTAAAAAGAAGCTGTAGAAGTCAATTCAGTGACAAAAACTCGAGCCACGCATTGATCTTCAAAATTTACTTGCACGAACATTTTAATGACCCATGTTCACATGAGAGTTCCAGTAGTTCTACTATATCCTTCATTGTCTAGATGAAGTCATTGGGAGCATTTATGTGGATGTTCGGCATAGGATTGCCGGCTTAGAGGTTAATTTCGGGAATGAATACGGTTAGTCTAGACACGTCCTAATCCAGCGCATATTTTCGAAAACCTGACGTGTGGTGCAATATATATCCGTACTGAGAAAGCTGTTGGTCGCCAGAAAATACGCCTGGAAACAATACGAGTTGAAGCTCGCTATGGTTTTTCTTCATATGTGTTGAAATCAACACTTTTAGATGTTTAAGTTGACTTTACTTGATAATTGATACTTGAACGGCCCGTCCTCATTAGTTGTGCAGGGCCACAGCATAACCTACATTTTTCGGAGATTTGCTGGTTAAGCGATTGTGATTCCCTGGAATCCCGAGGACAACCTGGCCAAAGTCTGCCCCAGGTCGTCACCACGACAAGCAGTCGCAGCCCTTGGGGAATCAGAGGGAGATTTGTCACCATGCTACTTTGATTCCAGGAAGGTGGTGGATCCTGGCTTTAGTTTACTCTTAGCTAGTCTTCCTTATAGGAAACGCCGAACTCATTCTCAGCATGGGAGACCCTACCATGGAGTGGAATCCCCCCACTGTACATCGCAATCAGACACTCAGGAACACTTCCCAGCTACGATGAGGCGGTAAACTGTTGGGAAGAAGTTGACTTTAATCATTTCAAAAGCAGGTGTGTCGAGGGCAGGTCGCACATAGCAAAAGTCAATGTCGAGTCGATTCCCATGCGGTGAAAAAAAGAACTTTTGCCCCCTATAGCGAAATCAACATTGTGCGAAAATCAAGAGTTCAGAGCATTGCCAGAACCATGTTGATATGTATCGGGGGTGCACTTACCTTCATTGATACGACAAGATGTGGTCGTTTCCATACACTTATTCGGTTAACGTTTCAACATCTCCCACTTCTTCAAAGCCGATGTTGGGAGTCTGTGAACCACAGCCGCTCGTCACCATTATACGGGTTCCTTGTCGTCGTATCGAATCCAATCTTGTTCAATGGAGTAAAGTTTGAATGAATTACCTTCACTTATGCACGAAGATGTCTTTTAGGATTCTTTACACCAATGATCGTCCTCTGAATTTTTTCTTTTTTTTCTCATGTACAACATACTCTACACTTTCTTTAAAAAATGCTTGCATTGACTACATTTTTTTGAATTTTATCCAGCTTGTTGATTAGAAATGAACTGGCTATATTACTAGTAGTGACAACATCGAATGGCAGACCTTCTGATGCCACCATCTGAAGATTTGAAATGGTGCTGAGCGAATAAAGGCTGAACATATTTCGCTTCAAATTGAAAACATTTATTCGGAACTTCGCGAAAACTCCCACTACCGTGGTTTACGTTAAGCTGTCGAATATTGCTTAACTTATGCGACCTTTCTGGATTATCGTAAGATAGTTGCCATAAATGACGCTCCTTAGCAAGGCAGGGCTACCGTCGAGTTGTGGCAATGATTAGACCTACCAACAATGAGTGGTTTTTAGGTACTGAAGAAGACAACCATTACTAATTGGTAAGGGTGACCCGTAAACATCATCTCTACCATGGTACTCGTATTCATACTAGCTCATCTTTTAAACATCTCATTGCACATGAGACAGTTCTAAGTATTTGTTTCTGTTAAGAACAGAGGCGCAGTGATGACGTTGCATGGTTGTGAACAGTATACTAGTTTTAGTTCTGTTGTAGAAGGAAGGTTGTCTGGTGCGATTGAAACTATTTTGGAGCAGCTCGATTTTAGTTCAGAGCAGCCACTAACTAAGGAGTTGTCGGGATGTCACTAGCACATCGAAACGATGGTCGCAACGAGGACTGTTTATGTCTATAAATACTAAGATGCATTTTAATACACCTCGAGTAAGAAACTGTTCTTTTTCTGTAAAAATATTCAGTACTGTCGTTTTTATTCCTACAGGCAGTCAAAAAATTTGAAGATTTCCTGTAGCTGGGTTGACGAGCACATTATCGCACTGAAGTGGTGCGTAAGTGGTTTGTACAGTAAGCTGGGTCAAAATGGCAGGTATCACATGAGTAAAGAGACCAGCACGACGAGCCAATTCCTCCAGTGCATCAATCAGATGACGAAGCCTACATGGAAATCGAAGTGATCTGCATTAGCTCTATCATGAAACACGAAGAAAGTGCTGCAATGGCAACTTAACTTTTTTTTATGGAACTCACTGCGTGCATCATCAGTCATCGTAGGAACGTCATAACGGCCGCATCGTTCCTTAAAATTCTTGGAAACCGAGTCGCGACATTATTCTGAGCGGTAGAAATCATGTTAGCAGACAAAGTTAATCCATTAACGGTAAAGCTAACATTCCTTGCTGTCAAATGGAAAAAATTCAGTGTTTGGTTTAGATTGGGGTTTCGCGGTTCCTCATTTTCCCTGATAGTTCTGTTTATTTACTGGAGTGAATGCTGGTGTTTGGATAGCATAGCTGTTGTGAAAATGCTCCTGTGTCTCCTATTTGGGACATAAATAGCAGCATTATTTCCAGGAGTAGTCAGATATTTTCTTTTTATTTTTCGTCATATTTCGTTACTCAGAAAAGCGCTGCATCTGTTATATGAGCTGAAGCAGAAGTGAAGGCCAATACACAGAAGGAAAACACAGAGCTGCTCATTTTCCTTGGCAGTGGAGATTGGGCTAGTGAGCTTGAATACGGAAACAATCCACGGCTAGCTTTAAAAATTGACGGATCAGATGTTCTATTTTATAAAAGCAGGCACGAAAAAACTTGCACGAAATGTTAACGTAAGTACATAATTTATGAACACCTTCGCCCAATGAGGTTTTCTTAAGAAGACTAAAAATTCCAAGCGTTTTTTAGTTTCTAGATGCAACACAATTAGTAGAGACAAAAGGCCGAGTGAGGGCCTTCCGTGGCCAATGGTAAATTGTAAAAATTGCACAAATTTCCAACCTTGAAGGATTTTTTGAAAGCCATTGTCGGCGCGGGCAGATTTAGAGGAATCGGGAGCGATAGTTGAAATACAACCGGCTAATCTACGTCGTCAGTTAACTCGTAACCGCTTATATGACAGTCTACTTGAAACAAAAAAATTGCATAATTTACCCTTATCGCAGAGTCGGTGACTGCATTAGTTCAGGTAGCAATATACCTGATCTCTTGTAATAATTGCAGAGACGAATATATCGGCGAAAGGGGCAGACTTTTATGTATCCGTATAAAAGAACACCTAGATGGCAAACGAAAACTAAGACAAAGTGCCCCACTAGGCACATATAGGAAACAAAAGCACAGCGGAGACGATTTTGAAGTAAAAGTCAATATCCTTGCGCAGGAGACTAGAAACACCAGCGCGAAAAACTTCTTGAGGCTTTTTGGATAAATGCCAAAAAGCCCTACAATGAATAGCATGCATGAGTGCCCAGAGGTCATACCGACCTGACCACGTATGTTCGCATCAACTTCTGATGTGGGATGGTGCAGTCATCAACCATATGCGACTATAATCAGCTGTTCCAATCTTCCTCATTGGAAGTCACGCAAAAAAGCAGTGAGTCTTTCGAGAAGCTGTTGATCATGTAATTACCATAGAGTTTTTCGTCTTTTCGTAAGTGTTATTGAAGTTGTTATTATAGATTTATTAATATACAATAGCTGTCGTTTCGGCGGTTTCGCCTTCTTCAGAGCCCACTATTCTCCTCCAAAGGGAATCCTCCAGATATTGAACACAATAAGATTCCTTCGACTTGCACTTCTTCAATTGCGCGTACATGGTGTCCTGTTTGCATCGAAGAGAGGCGCGAACTAGTCGCGTTTCGATGTCCAGTACTTGGTGGTTGACCCTCGGTAGGCCGCATACATCGTATAGTCGTTTTCGTTTGATGAAGTTCGGCACTTGGTGTTTCAGGCAGCGGCGGAGAAAGAGTATCGTTTGTCTAGCTAAGACAATTTTTTTTGTCTTAGTGACAGGACTTCTTTTACAAGTCGGAAATATTCTGCTGACAATTCACGTAGCAATTCCCAAGACCGACTTTCTGTTAACCTCGGCATTGCTTGATTATCGATGTTTTTTCTTCAATAAAGCAGATACGAGGTTGTTATTATACATTGAAGAAGGCGAAACCGCCGAAACGTCGGCTATTGTATCCTAATAAATCTATAATAACAACTTCGTGTCTGCTTATTGAAGAAAAACATCGAGTTATCAATCAATGCCGAAGTTAACAGAAAGTCGGTCTTGGGAATTGTTATTGAAGCGTTTGGCCTAGTAAATTGTATATCAGTATACCCTTCCAGGCTCTGAAGAAGGCGATGCTGCCGAAACGTTAGCTACTGTTGTATAGCATTGTGTTTTTCTATGGAAGTAAATGCATGCTGTTTAACAACCTCGCGGTTGCTGAGCAAGAAAACGAAGCATTTATTTTACTCGATACTTTGACCAGATGGTAATTGTCCACATTCCAATGCCGGTGAGACAACGAAAAGTAGACATATCAGGAACGCTAGCTCCAGTGCAGTTTTTGAGCTTGTCATGCTTCAGCTAAAGTCCTGAAATATTAGCTATTCTTGGAAGGAGAAAGGAGTTTGTTTGTTAAGAGCAAATAGGAAAGACTGAAGGAATTTCGTGTCACTGTGATTCGATATTTGCCGACGGGGTCATAAATATCGTTTCTCATGACGCTGAATTAAGATTCGAAACAAAGCTATTAAATCGTGAAGAACACAGATCGAGGGTGGATCACCAGCGATTGAATGTGAATGTCCTTTCGTGTACCGTAAATAAACGCGGAAACCCATCATGCACTGTAATTTGTCGTAGAACTCTTTGGAATACGTGATGTGAGGTTGCAAGGTAGAGTTGAAGAGTTGACAAGGTGAACTCGGAAACCAAATGATTTTTGTTTTCTTCAGTGTTCTCGAGAGCTTTAAAAGGCATGGAAGGAGAACTTTTTCCAGTATCAATTAAAATTCGCCAGGTTATCTCGACACTAAACAACCCATGAATAACAAATGTTGTCTACTAGTTGTAGTTTCGATTATCCGAAATACATGCAACATCAATTCTGACGTTGGTCGTGACCTCACCTTTTCCCACTGTCTACTCTTCAGAAGTGCTCGCCTGCTGAGCGAAATATTCGTCTTGACAAACTCCGTCTAGTTCGCTGGAATGGTGAAGAGAACAGCATGTCAGCATTATTCAAAACCAAAATATCCAATAATTCAAAACATTCGTCTTCAATTTTACGAAACTGCCGCATGAATCACTGTCGGCACATTATTGCTCAGATTTTGTCTACTTTCTATTCACGAAGGCATCCTTGACTGTATTTGTCATCGTAAAGACGTTGAAGGTATCGCGCAAAAGAGAACGAAGTCAAAGTTTCGTAGATCCCATGGAGTTGTGAGCAGCGTCGTTATCCCGTTTTCACGCACATGCAATAAACATGGGAATAAATTGTAAACCCAATTCAACAGATAGCCTCCTTCATTCATCCAAAGAAATTTTGGATGCCAAGAGATTGGTTGATCGCGGAAGTCAGATTTCTATAAAATTTTGTCATCTTTCCCAGTCTTCTTTACGTTTTCACGACGTTGACTGGTCGAATCCGCTTTTAGTTGTCGATTTACGAAAACATTTTCATGGTCAGCATTGAAGGTAAGATATTTGGAAATTCTTTAACGTTGCACAGTTATGTGAAATGTTACATTATTTGGGCAAATATTTTCTTTCGATATTGAAAACTTGTAATGCGGTCCGGCAGGTTAGAGAAGAGTAGAACAAAAATGATACAAATTTTTTAAATAAACATTGATATCACCTCTACATCCATGTCAAAAGTAAAGAAAAAATTCGGTTCCTATTATGCAGCAGGAAAGATAATTTCCGAATTCGTTCCTTTCCTCAAAACATCCTTTATTTCCTTTCTGGACGAAATTTTAGTCAGCGAGCCGCGTACTTGGTTGTAATAACAAGGATGGTATACAATCTTTTAGTTCGGTCCAGGATCATGTCACTCCAAAATTAAGAGCAGAACACCCGAAGAAATGCTCTGGTTGGCAGCTGGTGCTTAACATGCTATTCATCTGATTGAAAGCTCAAGCAACCACGTTTTGGGAGTACTAGATGACTTGTATCATCATTTCGCGACCTTGTGGACCATTTCTGCGGCTGCTAATATTTTATGAAAGGTAGTTTATGGCAGTACTGCCTGCACGATAAAAACGCGAAGTTATTCAGGTGAGGTTTTGAGCACTCGATTATTGGCTGATAGTAGTATCATCCTGTTAAATGAACCACGCAATTGTGAAAAACTTGGTTTGAAAATTTTATATTTGATATTCCACTTAGTTATTGAAGCAAATATTTAGTTCCTTAGATGCTTACCGGCTGTGTTACCCCAAGCACAATCTTCATTTTGTCGGATCTCTGCTGGTTTAGCCATTGTGGTTCCGTGAAGTCCTGAGGTCAGTCTAGCCAAAGTGTGTCTCAAGTCGTCATCACTGCAGGCAGTCGCCACTAGTGTGGATAAGAGGGAAATTTGCCACCATGCGACTAGTTTGGTTTGGGACATCCACCGTGGATCTCCCTCATATGAGTGATCTCGAGCCGGTTATCGCGAGGCTACGTGGCGTGTCCCCAGGTGGCTGATAGGGGGTTAATCGTGGACCAAAAGCGACCTTTGCTTCCCTGAGACGCAGGTGGATCCAGGGGATGGACTCGCTGTTTCTGCTCCGCAGGTTTGGCACATGATGTCTGTATTTACTAGGCGTATTCATGCATGCGTGTGTGAGTGCGTTGTCGCTTATGCGGGTTGTACTCTACGAGTCAATACGGCCTGCAATCAAGAGACAAGGAAGTATATGGGAGGCGGTTAGGAGTCGCCTCAAACAATTATGCTCCATGTCTACTCTGGGAGACCCTGGCAAGCTGCCCGTGAGTATACCCAGTCCCCATTTTCACAGCCCAGCAAGCTATACGTGTAAATCAAAATGTTAAACACAGTAAAAAAAAATTGGCCTCATTCCCCTGACCCCGAAAGATGCCCCCCCTTTCGCAGCGTTGGGTAGGACGAGTACGAAGAGGCTGCTAAAATCTCAGGGCCAATAGAAGCTGCCTGGATTTCAAAGAACTATGGTGACGATCTGTACCTACAATGCACGTACACTTTCTTCCGAGTCCTCGATAGAAGACTGGCTCAACCAAACAAGAAGGATAAGGTACGACGTCATCGGCCTGGCCGAGACGTGACGACGCCACCCATTCAACGCCGGCTACGATACTGGAGAAGAACTGTTCCCACAGAACATCAGTCGGCAGGGGTTGGCGTTCTCGTCAACACGAGTTTGTCCATGAACATAGATTCATTTGAACAGCTTGCAACCCGAATCGGGCGTTTACGATTAGAAAGATGCGGATCAATACCGGCTTTGACAATCTTCGTCGTTTACGCGCCGACATGAAGCTATGGCGAAGAAGAATTCGAGACGTTCTATATGGACTTGGAGAAGTTCTACAGAGAAGACCATACATTCTTCAAGGTCATCATTGGAGATTTCTATGCTAAGATTGGACCAAGAAGAACGTCTGAAAAAGGTCACATTGGGGCCCACGGATTAGAGTGGACGCATCAGGTTGAGCGAGTGCCTCAGTTTATCATGGCGACCCAAGACCATTCATGGTAGTTCGCAATTCCAGAAGCCCCACCCTCAGCGCTGGACGTGGGAGTCTCCCAATGGAGAGTACCATAACGAAATAGACCAAATCATAGTAAGTAGAACGTTTCGCCTAACCGATGTCGCTGTTGTCCCAAAATTCTACACCGGATCAGAGCGCCGTCTCTTTCGTGCAAGATTCTATTTCTCGCTGAAAGAGATAAAGCCGCTAAATTCAAAAAACGAAGTCGGAGAGCCACCGTAAACTGGGAATTATTCAATTCATTAGTCGGCCGCTGGGAAGGTTCCGCTGCAGGTAACATCGACGAGGAATACGACTGGCTCATTCAACATCTTCACGTTAGCGGTACGAAAGCTGAGAGTTTGAAAGTCACCAAGAGGCGTCTATCTCCAGAAGATCTCCAGCTGATACACCAGTGTGGAATCGCACGAGCTGCAGGCAACCGCGAACTAACGTCCGAACTTGCCAAACAGTAGAGACAGGGGGATAAAAGAAAGATCTTTTAGAAAGAAGAGCAAAAGTAATGGTCGAAGCTGCAGAGGCTGGGAAAACTATTCGCAAAGCCCACCGAAGCTTCGCCAATTATAAGACCAAGTTGATTGCACTCCGACGCCCAGACGGTGCAGTTACAGCGTCCAGAAAGACAATAGAGAAAATCATGCACGAATAGTACTCAGATCTCTTCGATAGCCACGTCAACATTACGTCATATGAAGCTAAGGAGGATGGATGTGTTGTACCACCGGTACTCGCTTCCGAAATCCGACATGCCATTTCATCGGTGAAAAATCGAACAGCACCAGGTCCAGATGGACTAAGATCAGAACACCTGAAGAACCTTCCGCCAGTCATTGCCAACACACTGGCACGCCTCTTCACACGTTACCTGTCTAAATACAAGGTCCCCACTCAATGAATTACCAGCAAGACCGTGCTGATGTTCAGGAAGGGTGACATTCCCGATATTGGCAACTATCGCCCAGTCTGCTTGCTCTCTGTCGCCTACAAACTTTTCACTCTAGTCGTCCTAAACAGGATTGACAGAACACTGGACGAAGGGCAGCCATGTGAGCAAGCAGGTTTCGTAAAGACTTAGTACGATGGACCACATCAACACGATAACAAGCCTCACTGGAAGTACAAAACACCGCCCCGTCTCACTTTCATCGATTTACAGAAGGCGTTTGACTCAAATGAGATAGAAGTAGTCATGGAAGCCCTTGATAGTCAAAGAGTCCGTACTCAGTACATTAAGATTCTTCGTGAGCTGTACCAATATTTCACAACCAAGATATCACAATTCTACAAGGATATTAACATTGACGTCAAAAGAGGAGTTAGGCAAGGCGATACCTTCTCGCCAAAATTATTCACCGCCACACTCCAGAGCGTTATGCGAACGCTGGAATGGGATAATATGAGAGTGAAAGCCTATGCTCGGCAGTTACATGATCTTCGCTTTAATGATAATATCGTGCTTATAATACCAAACATTAGCCAAGCGGAGCCTATGCTTGCCGACTTCGATAAAGCATGTGGAAGGATTGGTCTTCAACTAAATCTCACAAAAACGTATGTTCATGAGCAACGGATTGATTTCTTATGCCCCATTTATGCTCAACTGACCGAATATCTCCATATGCTCCAGTTATGTCTATCTAGGTCGGGAAATCAATATGGTGAACGACGTAACTGCAGAGCTGAGCAGAAAGAAACGAGCACAATGGGGAGCTTTCAAGAACATCGAGGATTTAGTGAAGAGGACAAACAACACCCGACTCCGCTCCCGCCTTTTCGACTCAACGGTACTTCCTGCCCTAACGTATGCATCAGAAACCTGGTCGCTGCGTAAGCAGGATGAAAGGTCACTCAGCGTTATTGAACGCGCAGTCGAAAGGACGATGCTAGGAGTATTCCGTTTCACACAAGTAAGTGATGGGATCCGAAACTCCGACCTGCGTCAACGATCGAAAATCAAAGGTGCCATTCTGTACGCCAAACAGTCGAAGATAAGATGGGCCGCAAACGTAATGCGTATGAATGACAACCGATGGACAAGAGCCGTTAGTGACTGGATTCCTTGGGATGTCAAGCACAGCAGGAAGACGGCGGACCTGATGGTCAGAGTTCTTCACGAGGAGCTTAGAAGAAAGATATGATGCTCGAAGAGTCCCTAGAGCTGGCAGAACACACTGGGCTACTCTTGCACGCGACAGGGAAAAATGGAAGATTTGCTGGCGCCCGCTCGAGTCATTTGACGATCAACGGGACTACAGGTGACAGGTGCTACGATGACGGATCCTGGTATTGGTTTATTATTAGCTTGGCATTGGTTTATTCCCAGATTTATTCGGCTGACGTTTCGACGTCTTTGTCTCCTTCAGAGCCGCGTTTACCGGAGTGGATTGTCCACGACTAGTCGTTGTCGCGATATGGGTCTTCGTTGTGGTATCGAGTCAAATCTGGTGGAGGGATCACCGCTCAAATGGGAAACTTCACTTAGAGGCGCCTTTCTGCACAAGACGGGTATCGATCGATTGCCACCTCCAGTATGATCTATTTTAGGGGTGCACTGCATCTTTCAACAGTTCGTATTGTATTAGCTAGAACACTGCGAATCAGGATATCTCAATCTGGCTGTCATTAAAGTCGGCACTAGTAATCAATACCTTCTTGGCTAGCTTAATAATCCATGAAGGAGTTGATTATTAGTGCGGAGCTTAAATGACGGCGGGTTTCAACAGTGTAGAAGATTGGACTGTCGTAATATGACACCATGTCATTATGTTGGCGATTAGTAATCTTTTCCTTTTTGCAACCCGTGTCTATGAACACAAAATGACCACTGAGGAAAAGCAGCCCATATTTCACACCTCTGCACTCGAGAGGCAATAGAAAACAGGAAGAGCGTTGCAGCTCTCGGATTCTGATAATATCATCGTGTCTACTTTTGAACGCCGCTTCCAAATTACATGTACTTCACCAAACCCTGTATGACATCTTGTCTTGAGGAAAAAAAGTCCAGAAACAGGTGAGGGCGTCGCGCACGTTCAAATGGCGCAAAAGGCTAAGCGAGGAGTCTTTGTAACCATCATCAATAAGAACCCATGGTTTGAAAGGGAAAACAAACCGAACTACATTGTTCTTCATATCCTTCTTCAGTTCACTTTACAAAGTGTCCATAAGGGATTATGCTACAGCACCTATCGAAAACCTCGGTTTGGCACAACCAGTTATCACGATCCATATTCACTTATCGGGATTCCGACAAGCACCCTGTTGCAGGGACTACATCCAGCTCGTGTTATAGGTCACGGGGGCCTGCCGGAAGCATTGTCTGCCTCTTGTCCTAACTTTTACCGACTATGAGGAAGCCTTCGAAAGCGTCGAATAGAATGCAGCATATCACTGCTTGTCGAGCAAGTAGTGGAAACTTTCTGTTTCCGACCACTAAATGAATGTTATTGGGACTCCATCACGAAAATGCAGCTTTTCCACGAATTGCTAACTATAAGCACAGAGAAACGAGCTCAACAAGCCATAATGTCGCCAAATCGCTCACTGCGTTTCCACAATGAAAAATGCGATCACTTCACTGGGTCGTGAAGGGCATCTACACGGAGTGAAAATTTTTTACCAAATCTTGGTTTTGTAGCTGTCATCACCGCCTTCTCAAAGAGTGTACGAATTAGGGAACCATGGAAGATGACGTCGACGACGAGGGAAAAAAAGAATGGACTGCTCATAAATGGGTCGAAGAGACAGTTCTTTAAGAACCCATGGATTGAAGGAAAACAAATCCAACTAGATTGTTCTTTTATTGCAGCAAGCACTCCGTTTAGGTACCATGGACGTCAAGTTAACAGGGAGAACGACATGAAGGAACAATCAGACAGAAGAAGTGGAGCAATGAGGGCTTATTCTGGTTTTTCAACGGAACCACCGACTAACTGCTACTCGTCACTTTGTTATCCTGTAAAGACTTGGCGTGATATTTCAATAAAGTGGAAGAAAACTCTACATACACCTAAACAGTGCTTGAGGGAAATAGTCCTGAATTCAATCTGCACCTGTCTGGGCTAAATGAACAGTTCAGGTCTCCGTGATCCTTCCTATCTTCGAGATGAAGATTAATATACATCGAGAGCGAAGCTCAAATGATCGAATGATATAATAAGAAAAACTAATGGGAGATGACGAAAAGAAACAGTGAAGCAGACTTCGAGAGAATGGAAGCATTCAATTGGGCGACTATCGAGACGATGGGCGGAGATGTTAGTAGTCAACGTCAAAAATTTGCATCAGCATTTTAGTGCTGTGGAATTGGGCTTCGCAAACATCACCATTTTCGAAGCAGAGCACTTTCATGGATGACTGTTGTGCGAGAAGAAAATGGATGTTGCCGAATGTGCTGGCGTCCGTACTACCAGTGAAGAAGGGCGACTAATGCATAAAAACAAGCAATTAGTCTATCACCTAGCGTAGAACAAACCTCAATAACCTCCTGTTTTACAATGCACAAGGATGTGTTCCCACTGGAGCAGCATGAAGAAAATGGTTGCATCATGCTTAGTGGGATGCTATATCTACTACAGTGCTGTTCTTCTAATAAATTTGTGAGGCTGTTGCACTTTTTGGAAACTGCACGTCCTTTTCAGGGTAGGGCTAGGAAGACACAAACGTAAACAATGGAAATCGCAAAGCCACTGATAATTGGGATTCTCCTTGCTTAGAATTTGAGAAGATAACCTGCTTACACAAGCATTTTAATAACCCATCTTCACACGCGAGTTCCCAGCAAATCTACTACTCCCTTCATGGTCTAGATGCAATCACTGGCAGCGTTCATACGGGAGTTATGCAGAGGGTTGATGGCTTGGAGGTTTGTTTCAGGTATGACTACGGTTGGATTAGGCCAGTCTCAAATTTAGCGTATATTTTTGAAAGTCGGAAGCCCGATGCAATATCTGCGCTGAGAAAGGTGTTTCTCGCCAGGAAACAGGAAACACTTGCAAACGATAAGAGCTGGAACGAATTCATCCAGTCATTCCTTTCCTTCATATATCTTGAGATCAACCCATGTTTGGGTCGTGCGTGTTAAATTTGACATACCCATTTTAAAAAGCAAGTGTGTCGAAAGCAGGTCATAAGTAACAAAGCTGTATGTCGAGTCGATTCGCATTATTTACAGACAGAACGTTTGTCCATATGGCGAAATCAACATTGTGTGAAAACCAAGAGTTCAGAGCTTTCGGAAAACTATGTGGGTACATATCAGGATTGACATACTTTCATGGATAAGCCAACACGTGGTTGTTGCCAAACATTTATTTGGTCAACGTTTCAACATCTTCGTCTTCTTCAAAGCCGATGTTGTGAGTCGATAATCCACTGCCGTTCGTCACCACGATGTGGGTTCGTCATCGTCGTATCGAATGGAATCCTCTTCAGTACGATATCGTTTGAATTAAATACCTTCATTCATGAGCCAAATGTTTTTAAGATTTTTCGCATACCATTCTACTCTGGTTTTTTCCTTCGTCTTTCATATGCAACATACTCCACAGTTCGTCTAAAAAGTGTTTATGATGAGGAAGCATTCCGTCTCAAATTGAAATCATTTACCCGGAATTGTAATTAGTATAAAAAGAAATTGAACTTCACCAAGCCTCCCACTACCGTGGTTTATGTTAAGCTGTAGAATACTGCTTGACTTGACCTTTCTGGACTATCGTCAGATAGTCGCCATAAATAACGGTGCTTATCAATGAAGAGCTACCGTCGAGTTGTGGCAATGCTTGCCCGACCCATAAATGATTGCAGTGTCCAGAAACTGAGGAAGGCATTCATTACTAATTGGTGAGCGTGACCCTTAAACATTGTCTCCACCATGGTGCTAATATCCATATTAGCACATCTTTTAAATATTGTATACTAGTTTTAATTCTGTTGAAGAAAAAAGGCTGTCTGGTGTAATGGAAATTATTTTGGATCAACTTCGATTACATTTCAGAGCAGTCGCTAACTAATGAGCTACGGGAATGTCATTGGCACATCGAAACTGAGATCGCAACTAGAGCAATCTTTCTTTTGATTCCCATAGACAGTCAAAAAAGAAACAACTTGTCAAATGTGAAATTTTTTGTATTCACTGAAGGGAGAACCTCGTTGTGAAGGATTATTAAGAAAAATTTCCAGGAAAACTAATAATGTAAGCAAAACTTGTGTTGAAGATTGAATTTAACGAATGCTTTATTTGACAAGAGCGTATTTGACGCACTTAATTTTTCAACCTCTGACAGTGACAGAAACTCCAGCGAAGTTTGCTCCGAATGGCCCAGCTCTCAATGCACCAGCCACCCTGTTCATCACGGCTTGCCACATTTGGATCGACCAATTTGCCATGATGACATTGGTAGTCTAAACAACAGGCTTATATTGACATTAACATCGCAGTAGTAACAGATTAGAAGTAGTTCTGACCGAGACTGATCCAGAAATGGTCAAGTGTTCTGCTGGCACAGGCCCAATATCCATAAATGGGCTCTGGAACATACACATCGCCAGCCATTGCGTTGCATAAACTTGTCACTGTATTACCGATAATTATGCAGTTTCCCTTGCACGTTCGCCATAACTGAAACAAATTCCTGCGGTGACTGTCTCTTCCTAACAAAGTTCTGGTCAGATGAAGAACCGTCAAGGAGATTCTCTGACTGTGTGCATCTTTTAAACAAGGCGTGATCTTGCACTTTTCTGTTATCTACAAATTCATTAGAATCTTTCGGAAAAGACCAAGCATGAGTAAAACAAAGTAAAAACTTTGGAAAAATTATCTTTCTGATTAAAAAAAGTGGAAGCGTAAATTCCCACCAAGCTTGCATTGCCGTTGTTTCGCATTTGAGCTTGTGGCAAAGTGCACCCATAAGATATTTGCAAAACTGCGGACCGCAGGTGTCTGCGGTGGGGAACGAACGAGCAACTGTCCTGTTTCCCGGGTAGTAAAGCGTTCACCAGCAACGACACCATGCGGGTCCTTCGTACTTCGCGCTGTCTCTCAGACTAGTTCTATCGATCTTCTGCCATCAACAATCACTCGTCAGCGAGGGATTGATGGAAAAGAATTGAGAATTATTTCAGGGAATAGTTGCTATACCATTTTTAAATTTTCGCTAAAGAAGATCAAGATCATGGTCTGGACGACGACAATCACTTACTAACCCATAATTTCAGCTCCGATAGCTGGATTGACGAGCACATTATCACACTGAAGTGGAGCGTAATTCGTTTGCACAGTAAGTTGAGCCAAAATGGCAGATATCACATCAGGAAAGAGGCCAGCACGACGACCTTGCTCCTCCAGTACATCAATCACCTAAAGAAGCCCACTTGGAAATAGAAGTGATCTGCATTAGCTGTACTAAGGAAGACGAAGGAAGTGCTGCAACAGCAACTTGACTTGTTTTTTTTATAAAACTCACTGCCTGCATCAGCAGACGTTGTACGAACGACCGAACTGCCATGCCGCTTCTTAAAATTCCTGGAAGCTGGGACGCAACACTATTTTGAGCCGTCCAAATCATTCTAACTGGCAGGGTAAATCCATTGACGGTAAAGCTAACATTCCTTGCTGTAAAATGGAAAAAATTCAGTGCTTGGATTAGACTGGGGTTTCGCGGTTCCTCATTTTCCCTGACAGTTCTGTTTATCTACTGGAGTGAATGCTGGTGTTTGGAATAGCATCGCTGTTGTGAAACTGCTTCTGTGTCTGCTATTTGGGACATAAATAGCGGCATTATTTTCAGAAGAAGTCAGGTAATTTCTTTTTATTTTTCCCATGTTTATTCACTTGTTTCATTATTCAGAAAAAGGCTGCATTCCTTATAGGAGCCGAAGTAATAGTGAGAGAAGGGACACGAAAGAAAAACACTGAGCTTCTCGTATTGTTTGGCAGTGGAAGTTGAGCTTACGAGTTTTTTACGGCGACGAAAATTCATGGTTTGCTTTAAGAATTGAAACATTAGAAGTTCTATTTTATCATGCCAGGTACGATAAGCTCCCAGTAAATGATAACGCGAGTACATGATTTATGAATAGGTTCGACCAATGAGGTTTTCTTGAGAAGAATAAAAATTTTAAAGTTTTTAGTTTCCGAACGCGACACATTTAGTAGAGGCCGATGACGAGGTGAGTATCTTTCACGAACAATGGCAATCTGTGAAAAATGCACAAATTCCCATTTATGGCTGCATTTTTGAAGGTTAGCTCCTGGGAAACAGCATTTATTTTACTGGTTACCTTGACCAGATGGCAGTTGTCCACATCCCAACGCCGGTGAGATCACGAAAAGTAGACATATCAGAAATGCCAGGTCCACTGGAGTATTTGAGCCGGTCATGCTTTAGCTAAAGTCCGTTAGCAATTCTTGGAAGAAGAGAGCTGAAAAGAGTCTGTTTGTTAAGAGGAGATGGGAAAGACTGAAAGAATTCCGAATCACTGTCATTCGCTATTCGCTTACTGGACAATAAATATCGTTTCTCAAAGCGCTGAATTAAAATTCCAAGCGAAGCTATTAAATCGTAAGGAAGACAGATGAAAACAACGCTGCTTTCGAGACTCGATCACAAGCGACTGAATGTCAATGTGCTTTTGCGTACTGTAAAGAAGGCGGAAACTAAACACACTCTGTAAATTATCACTGACTATCATCGTTTGAAAATATGCAAGTGGCTGTTTCTGGAACTGAGGTTTTGCAATATACGCTGATAATAAGTCCAGAAGAAATCGAACAACCTTGTTTATAGACTTTGCGGATTCGCTCCCTAAATGTTCCTCAGCACTGTTTGGAAGGTCCAAGGTGTGGACCATTTTGAGTGCGACAAAAGTTAAATTTGCAGCCAAAAACAAGGAGAAAAAATCTCTGCTTGGACGTATCTAATCATTTTGGGCTTGACGAGTCAGAACCATTCACATTAGGAAAGTTTTCAATAGGAATATTACACTACACGCTGCCTCTTGGCAGGGGATTCATCTGGAAAGGCAGAGTTTCGCAAATTTATGTAGCTTTATTTTAGGAATGTTCTCTAAAATGTTGAGAAATTTCATTTATATTGGGAAGAACTTCCATGCTGCTCACCATAATGGCTCTAAGGTACAGCACAGCTCCTTGAAACTAATAATATCTGTGGGATTATTTAAATAAAAGGAGTTGTTTTCAGCTCTTCATGAAGGCGTGGTTTTAAGAAGAATAGAAAGTCCTTTGTAGAATGCTGGACGTAAAGAATTATGGGTTACAATACTTTTCTATGCTCCTTTATACCGCAGTATAGTCACAGAGTGTTTTAACAACACGATAAGTCGTTCTATTCGTCGTCATACAAGAAGAAACACACTCTGTAAGGACGGATACCTTCATTCAAAAACAACACCGTATAAAAACAATAACTTTAAAATTCCGATTCTATCTCCTTCTAGGAAGCGTCGAAATCACAGTTTTGCCTTCGCCGATAATGAAGTGACCTCCATGATTTTGGGCTTAGTCATGAGGCGCACGTGCGGCACAGTGGTCGAAGGAGTCCTGCAACACGCCTGGGATCGATTCCCACACCCAAGGCCCACCAAGGCTTCCATCCCTCCGGGGTCGGCAAATTGGTACCTGTCTTGCATGGGAGGATCACAGCACTGGCTCGATATATCGGTAAAGCCACTACGAGTCATTGTTAGGGCCAGATATGCATTCAATCATCTCCAACGATGCTTAGCGAAGTCTAATGCATAGCGCATCTCTCAGGGAATAATCAACGCCGAAAGCTTTTTTCTTTTTTATCCTTATGACGTGAATAGAGCTTTATTTTTGACCGCTAACGCAGTTTAAAGCCACAGCTTACCACCGGTCACCTGTGGGTGATGCTGGATGCTCTGCCATTACATTGTTTCTTGAAAGCCTTTACTAGACTGTTGCCCACACCAGCTGGCGTAGAGAACTCCGTAGAATACGTGATATGATCTTTCAAAGTAGAGTTTATGGTTTGAATTTGGGATTGGATGTTTTTGTGCCTTTTTCAATATTCTTGAAAACTCTAAAAAACCTGCAGGCAGAACTTCTTTCCACATCTATAAAATTTCGGTGGTTATCCCGACATTAAAATACCCACGAATGGCAAATTTTATCTATTAGCTAGTAATTCTGGATATGCGAAATGCATGTAATTTCAACTCAGGCTTTCGTCGCGGTCTCATTTTTCCCATTGTCTAGATTTCACAAGTGTTGCTTTCTGAGTGAAATATTCGCCTTGACAAATTCTGTCTAGTTCGTCACACTAGTGAAAGGAGCAACATATCAGCATTAATCAAAGTCAAAATATTGAATAGTTCAAAATATTTGCCCCTAATTTTACGAAACTGCCCAATGAATCACTGTCGACACAATCTCGTTGAGATTTTGGCCTCCTTTCATTTCAAGGGCCTTTTCTTCGTTTCCCATCGTAAACACATTGAAAGTTTGGCTCAAAAGAGAACGAAGTCAAACTTACATAGATCCAGTAATGTTGCCAGAAATGTGGTTATCCCATTTCACACACATTCAAAAAACACGTGTTTATATTGCAAAGCGAATTCAATAGAGAGCCTATTTCATCTAGCCAGAGAAATTTCGAAGTTTAAGAGACTGGATGACCGTGGAAGTCAGATTTTTTAAAATTTATCATTTTTCCCAGTCTTCTTTGCATTTTCACGACGTCCATTTTTCGTATCCACTTTATAGTGTGTCAATTACGGAAACATTTTTACGGTCGGCACTAAAGGTAAGGTGGTTATTATCCGAAATTCTTCAATGATGCACAGTTAGACAGAATGTTGCCTTATTTGGGACAACTATTTTCCGTCGACATTGGAAAGGTGTATTGCTGTCCAAGAGGTTAGAGAGGAGAAATACGAAACAATGCGGAATTTTTAAACAAACACTAGAATCACCCCCAGAACCATGCCAGAAGTAAGTAGAACATTCGTTTCCTATGAGGCGGCAGGAAAGATAATTTCCGATTTTGTTCATTCCCTTATTAGTTCTCTCACTTTTTTTGACGAAATTTTAGTCAGCAAGCAGCCTGCTTACTTGTTCTGTTAGGGATGGTATAGAATCTTTTACTTCGGTCATGCATCACCTAGCCCCCAAATCCAAAGAGGAACTCCTGCTGAAGTCCTCCGCATGCATTAAGATTTCTCTACTTCGGAATTTCTATAATATTTCGAAAAAGGTGAGACTTCTGAAATTTGAAATTAATTTAAAATTAAAAAAATAAAAGAAAATTTAACACCAGGTAAATATGAAAACACTTTGTTCTGCTAACTTTCTCTTCTTTAGAGCCACATGGATCCATGTCGGTTGTCCACAAATTTTCCTTTTTCCGATGTAGCTCTTCGTGTCCGAATCGTTTCGAACCCAGTGGAATACCACTCGAATGACGCAACGTCACACGGTGGTGCTTTTACACAGGAGTGTTGCTGTTGATACTGATTGTCCATTAATAATCTTCGTTCTACTCTGGGCAATGTAACTGTTGGTTGCTTTCTTTAATTTCCCACAGAGTTTATTTAAACTCTTACGATTAACTACTGAATCCTACACGAAGACGCACATCGGAAGAGCCAGCAACTGTGGACAATTGACACGTATTAACCAACCTTGCTCTGAAAAAGACGAAAGCGCAGAAGCTTTAGCGGAATAAGGCTTTTTATCGAAATCGCGTCGGCTCTTCAATAAGGAAACGCATGCTGGCTAGTCAAACCCGGCTAAGAAGCAAAAGGCGGCTTTTTGTGTTAAAGCCCTTGCATTAATTCTATTATGTAATGAACGCTTCTGATGGAAACGTGACCAACAAGATGTTAGGTTTTTGCCGCCTACATTTAGCCAGTGAAATGATTTGCCGGCGTTTCATCACAACACCTGCTTCCACAGAAGGAAATGAGCGGGAAGTGTGACTAAGAGTACGTCGTTCGATGACGGTCTTATTGCATTCTCATAGAGTAGGCATTTCATGACCGCATATGCTTTCAGAATAAGTGCAAATATGTAACGTAGTAGGTTTAGGGAAGCGGAAGTGTTTAATTGCAGACTTCACCTTCAATTTCCACCGTACACCTTATTTTCCACCGTCAGTGCTCAAAGTTCCAATGGCGTGTTCGACTCTCGGTGTTTGTTGACACTTTGTAGATGTGTCATTGTAATCTCACTCGCGATTATGATGCAGTGTAGTTATAGGCACTAACACAAATTTTGGAGACTTTCTGACATAATCATGGCGTTGGGTGTTATCATTTATTAAATTGCGATTAACTCTAAGGCTTCATTAGGTACCACGATCAGTTAGGCTGAAAAGGAGTAACATATCTCATTTCCGATTAAGAAGTCCTAGTGAGACAAAACAAGCAGTGTGGCAAAATGCACCATGTTTTTGTGGCCATCATTCATCCAAGGTTAGTTGGTGTTTCTCTTATAAAAATTTACAGAAGTGTTCACCATGGTCAAAGCGAGAGAAACCCGAAGATTATCTTTTCTCCGCGAGCTGACAAATAAGTTTTCTGCTTTCTAAGTTCGATAACTTTTTTCTTCTAAGTTCTATTTCACATAACGACGGCCATAGTTTATCAAAGAAATTACATCGGTTTAAGCTGTAAAAATGCCAGTCGGCCAGAATTCCTATTGCTGTTGCATTGTAAATTACTTGGCAGATCACATTTGAAAAGTGTGGAAAACGCAGCCTTCCAATAGTCTCGTTGAACACAACGGCGCCGTAACGTTACGGTGAAAGCTGACTTAGCATTGGATGCATCATTTGTCAGAACAACGTTTCAATGAGCATCACTCCAATCACTTCAAATTGCTGCGTGGGTGTCACTTCAATATGTGAGGCATGGTCTCGGTTCCATACTTCCACTTAGCTATGCGTTGTTAATAACCGTGGGGGGGGGGCTAGAAGCCTCTTGCGTCGAAAAAGATGGGTCGGAAAAACGAACAAAACCAATCGCATTCCATCCTTAAGGGTGGCAATTTGAAAGCTAATACTGGTGGTTTTTTCTTCTGAATATCCACTCAATCTTTTATTGCAGTTGATACAACACGTTTGTCAGCTTGACCTGCTAAAAACAATATTGCTTTTTAAACATGGCGAAATTTGTAACATAGCTGCACTCTCCCATAAGGGCATTGGGTAGGGACCAGAAGAACAAAAATGCTATTTTTGAAGCAAAAGATGCCGAAACGTTAGCGCAATAGACGTTTTCGCAATATCTTCGTGTTAGCTCAGTAATATGGAACTTTTTTAAAAATGCTTTACCTTTACTGCCAATATGTGACTTATAAAACGATTTTCCAGCGTGGTTCGTAATAAAATCTGCTTCCACACATGGAAGTGACAAAGCGACAATATGTGACGAGGAACACCGTAGTTCGTTGACACAGCATTCGCATTCTCATGGAGAAGTCATTTCATAGCAGTTCTCGCTCCTCGATTCCCTGTAAAGACAAAACACAAAAAACAACAAAAAACAGAAGCAAGAATGGAAAAATATCTGTGACGTTAGGGCACTCCTTCAATTCTTCCAGTTCTTGTACGCGCTGCTGAGGAATCTGCTGAGTTTCCATCGTTCCGTTCTTGTCAGCACTCTGTGTATGTGTCCCCATCTTCTCGAACGTGATTCTGACGAAATCTCTTGATGACAAATGGAACAAAATTCAGACGCTTTCTTGCATTATCGTGACTTGGGAGTTTTATTGGTGGTCTAACTGCGATTAAAAGGTGTAAGGTGAACGGCCAGAGGCGCCCTTGTTGTACTTAATGCTCATCTTTTCCGAGATAGTCGACCAGTAAGCAACTACAACGTTGCATCCTTTCATGTCCAAGTGCTTATGATCACAGTTGGAACATTTGAAACAGAACACTTGATTAGTTCTTTATTTGGCAGAATTCCACTACACATAATGTTAGTGGTTGGATTTTAGCACAAAACCAAGAACATACGCATGCGAAATAAAAAAAAGAAACTTCAGTTGAGCCGGAATTAATTGAACTAACTCGTGCAAGCGAACGATTCCGTTAGTGTGAAAAAGTGGTTTCTGTAAGAAGCGAAGTCTCCCACGTTTACAATGATTTTATAGTTTTTATTGTTAGATTGCGTGATAATCACGATTGAGAAAACGAAGACAAAACTACTGAGTGTCACTAAGTACGGAGCCACGAAGAGCGTTATTGGCCGCTTCAGCGATGTGTTCACGGTGCAAATTGAAAACGAAGTTTGAAATTATGAACTTCTCCTTCTCTAACTCTGCCACTTTCACATCTTTGCGCTTCTTCTGGCGGAAAATCGGGAGCACATGGTGTTATGAAACGCCTTTTTTACGAGGATGCAAAAAAGCGTCATCAGATTATGGTACTCTTAGTCACATTTCTTCGCTCACTTCCTTCTGTGAAAGCAGATGTTATAATGAAATGCTGACAAGTCGTTTTATTGGCAACGTGTTACCGGCGGAAACAGAATTTGGGGTTGCTCACGTTTCCATCTGGTGCGTTTATTACATAGCAGAAAATAGTACACAGAATTCAAAAAAAAAGAACGGCGAAAAGAAGGACCTGGTGCACTGGTGAGCGCGTTAGCACCGGAAAGGGTAAAAGCATGTTCGATACCCACCGCAAACAAATGCCTTCTGGAGTTTTGCAAATATCTCAGCATTACTGCGGTTTGAATCTCATATAATACCCTGCTGTGAAAAACTGTGGTAGGCAGTAAAAACGAACTTTTTTCTTACTCCGGGAAGACTAGTGCACACGTAGTCTCTTATTGAAAAGCCAACGCAATATTGATAAAAACCCGTATTCAGCTGACGGCTCGGTATCTTCTTCTTCTTCAGAGCTGGATTTATAGAGGTCGATTGTCCCCAGTTTGTCTTTCTTCTGATGAAGCCCTTCATGATAGCATCGTGTTGAATCCATTCAACCATAGCTCGAATGAAGTAAGTCATTAGCATTGCTCTTTTATACATAACGGCTGTTATTGGCACTGATCGCCTGCTGATATTCGGCCGTTCTTCTCTGGACAATGAGAGAAAACAAACGACTAAATTGTCCAGAGAACAACGGACGATTATCAAGGATCAATCAGTATCACACGTTGTACACAAAAGAACATTGCCGGAGTGAGGTTATTTCATTAGAGCGATGATTTGGTAGTTTCGGCTGCATGCAATCACGAAGAGTCACATCGGGAAAAGGAAAAATTGTAGGCCATCGACTCGGATCAGTCCACCTTTGAAGAAGACGGGGACGCTGAAAAGTTAGCCGAATAAAGATTTTATTCTAACCAATCTCACGGCAGTTTCTCAGAAGCCTTCCGTTTTTCGAAATGATTTGAAAAACCTAAAAGAGAAGGAAAAATTAAAAAAAGATAATTTCCAGAGTTCCCTGAGTTCTCATCTAGATTGAAGCCAAAGTTAGACGTACGTCCATTCCGTTCAGAATAACTTTGAAGTTTTTCACAATTGCGTTATTCATTTCCCCGAAATAAGGCAGCTCTCAGGACAATAATCGAGTGCTCTGACTACATCTGAACAAATTCCTCATTTTGTTGCGCAATAAGTACTGGCAGAAACTAACGTTGACAAAGTAAGGTCTCCCAATGATCCATTATTTCGAGAACTGATGCTCGGAGTCTTCTGGTAACCTCAAAACTTGGTTAATAGTGCTTTCAATCAGATGATCAAGTGCTGAGCACGTGTTGCAATGCAGAGCACTTCTGCAGGTGCTCTGTTCTGGATTTTGAAATTAGGTGATCCACGTCCAAACTAAAAGATTGTACACCATCACTGCTACTACTATTTAGCACGCATTGCCCGACTAAAATTCCGTCCGAAAGAAGGTGAAGGAAAATGTTCAGGAAGATAATTTCGTCGCTACCTAATGAGAACCGGATTTCCCTTTCACTTTCAAAATGGTTGTTGAGGTCATCCGAATGTTTATGTATAGATTCCCAAGACCGACTTTCTATTATCCTTGGCATTGATTGATAATTCGCTGATTTTTTCGATGAGCAGACACGAGGTTGGTATTATAGAATTTTATTATCATACAGTAGCTGACGTTTCAGCCGTTTCGCCTTCTTCGGGGCCGCTTATTCGTTGCAAGTATTTCAATCAGATGGTGGAGACCAGCTGCACAGAGTAATACATGGGCGAGAACTGTCCTCCGTAATAAGGACTCTGGGGTTATCGAAGGAAAACAGCGAATTATGTAGAGATTTCTTTTTGCTTTATATTTTCCTCTCAGACCTTTCAAGCAACTGTGGTACCAAAGAAGCGGCTTGCACATATAATGTCTTCAAATATAGACTTTCAATGAGTTCATTCAATGTCGGGCAAAAAACAAATTTTCAAAATAAATTAGCACTTCGTGTAACGTTGCATTTCGACGAGCTTCCGTATAATAGCTACCTTTCCTTTAATGCTGAGCATAAGAATGTTTTCGCATACCACCAAAACGACGAATCGACTTCGTGGAAAAGTAAAGAAGTTTGGGAAAAACAGTTTAAAGAAATCTGGCTTCCGCATATTTCGAACCTCCCAACATTCGTGATTTCTTTCTTTCCATGAAGAGGGTATTAGTTGTGCTGAGTTAAAGCTTACAGCGTACTAAAATATTTATTGAGCGTATGTGAAAAAAATCTGACGAAATTAATCACAACTCAACCGAATCTGTCAAAATTTAATCTTCCTCTCTAAATGACAGTAGATAACTTCAATGGTGCTGAGATATTTGCAAAACTTCGGACAGTAGGTGTCTGCGGTAGAGAACGAACGCGCTATTGTCCTTTCCGGGGAAGTAACGCGCTCACCACAACACTGTGCAGGGTCCTTAGTTTCGCCTGTCTCTCAGCTAGTTCTATCGATTTCTGCCATCAGCAATCACCCGTCAGCGGGATCGATCTGGCGAGCCCAAATCGGCAATGAACTCATTTAAGGTGAGGCTTTAGTTATAATCACAATCTTAACCGTTTTATTTACTACCTACTCTTTTTGCTTCCCGCAGTAGATATGTCGTCCCCACAGGTTTTTCTCCTCCGAAATCTGGCAGTCTATTTCGTCGGTGAAGTATCGAACAAAACCTGGTTCAGACAGCAAAGGGTTCTGGGAGACCTGAAGATTATTCCTCCTTTCCTCCTCAGCACGCACAACACAACATGACATCATACCTGCATGAATGTAGAGTTGGTATTCAAAGGAAAAACAGAATGATGATGCTATTTTTCAGAAACGATGGCCTCTACGATATCGGCAACTATCGCCCAATCTGCTTGCTGTCTGTCGTCTACAAACACTTTACTCGAGTCGTCCTAAACAGAAACACATAGATGAAGGACAACCGTGTAAGCAACCATGTTTCGGAAAGTATTCATTCGGGCCACATCCACACGACAACAGCACTCATTGAAGTATGGGTAGAGTGCAACGGACCGTCCTGTCTCACTTTCATCGATTCAAATAGAAAAATTTCGGTTCAGTTGAGGTAGAAGCAATCGTGGAATCTCTGGGGATTCACGGTATCTCTACCCATTACATAAAGGCTCTTCGCAGCCTATATGAAGGAATCACCGCCAAAATATCACAATTCTATAACTAGAACCACCGCCTACTGTCTGTTTAAGTTTTGTTGCCACCACTTCTAGAAAGGAGCGGTTAGCACAGTGATACTGGTGCCCGTCATCATGAGCGTGGTGCTAGCTCGATTCCGCTGCGGACCAACCAAGCCTGTCATTCTTCCGGGATTGGAAAAATTGGTACCGGACTTGTCTGGAAATCGCTCTTCAGGTCCAATTGGAACCTGGGTAACGCAGCACTCTAGGGAGGATTGCTCGAAGGCATTATACGATATTCAAGATAAAATGAAAATCCTAAAGCGGCAACTGAAGCCACGCGTAAAATTGGAAGATCGCCTTTGGCCATGGATAGGAGGAAACGAATTGAATATGAGAACTGCTGTGACACGTACAGTAGAGGTGAAGATGGGTCAAATAAAATAAAGAAACTCTTCTACAAGGATATGCCTTTTGTATTGATATATTCTCTTGTTTTGTAGTAGTTCAACAAGTGCGTGAGTCGTGACTTTTGTTGAGAGCGAAACCCTTTGTGGAATTCTCTCCAATCCGAATTTGGCAAACAGTGGATAGCAACATGTTCACCAGGTACCGGTAGGAGAAATATGAAGATCGTCGTAGATGGGCGATCTTCTGTGTGCGGTACAAACAAGGTATCGGTTTCTGTTATAACTGTGGAGCTATCGCGGTATGAACCGAGGTGTAAATAATGGGGTCTTGCAACATATAACTTTGACCCACTGCCCATTTTTTCGCGACAGGGTATTATGTGGAATGCAACTACAAGGATTTTGAGATATATGCCAAACCTGAGGCTCCAGGCCAGACTAAAATTCGATTTCCTTTGCTGAAGCTCACGTGTTACGCACGGATCCACTCCTCGCTTTGCGTTTCTTTAGGCCAGTTTTCTACTTAATGATGCCATCGGCAATCACTCGTCAACGGGAATGACCTGGCAACAGTTTCTTGCACGTACATAGTGCAACAGGAATATGAGTCGCACAGTGAATAGAAGGGTTTTACAATTCACGTATATTCGTTTTGATGCGATCGCATTCTCTGGGGAAACCAAACCCTCCGTCTCATTTTATACCAGACACCTCTGGGAGATTAACACCAGTGACTTGATAAATTCGATAGGTCACTCAAAGTTACTCCATAGGTCAAATATGTATTCAGTAATATCTACACTGCTTGACGAAGTCGAACACATGATGCAAGTTCAGTGGATCATTAGGGATTTTCGTTGTGATGTCAGCTGGTCTGGTTTCACTGTCTACCAGCTGCATTCACGACGTTTCGGTAAAGTTGTTAAGAAGTCAGTGTTATTACTCAAATCTTTTTTTATCGTTTATGGTTGCAGAATTTCTTTCATCAACTTTTCTTATCTTTCTTTTACTGTTCAGCACTGTGCCAAAGAATGTTTCGCAGAAAGGCACGTGCTAATCAATGATTGGTTCCTTCAAGATTCCGTCTTCCTGTGTCGACGGTTTGCGTCGAACAGCAAGAAATTTCGATTCCGTAACACATCCATGAATTCCACCTCCATTCAGCAATTCCCGTTGAACGACGATTAACGATGGTGAGTTCTTTTACCTTAGTTGGGTTGTGAAGGTACGCCAAAACGCGGTTCCCAGTACAAGTTGTAATCAGTGGACAATCTACAACAACCATCCTTTATGTCTGGTCATTGAGGAGGGAGATTCTCGTTGAGAAGGTGCCCCAATCCAGAAGATTTGGCTCCACAAGAATACGAAAATCTACCTTGCGAAGATGAGCGTTGCGGACATGGATCAATCCTGCTCTGATGAAGACGAAGACGTCAAGAAATTAGTCGAATGAAAATTCCATAACAATTTCCTGTAAACTGAATCGTTTTGCTAAGTATGCCATAAACCATTTTAAAAATTACAAATACCATGCCTGCTTTGTCACTAATTAACTATAGATCTATTTCGGGACGTGTTTAAAAAAAACACGTCAACTCGGTCCGTAGTAACGCAAACGTTAAAGCTCTAAAGATCTTCGCACAAGTCAGTCCTTGATTTATGCGCTGTGCGGTCGACTTCATCAAACATCGTTAAAGGTTAATGGAAGCATATTTGGCGTGTGTAACGACATAGCAGTCACTAACGATTTACCGGGTCAGTGCTGCTACCTTCCCAAATAAGATTTGTACCAATTTAACGACCTCGGAGAGATGAAGGCCTTGATGTGCCTGAGTCGCTGGATAGATCCCTTTAGTATCGCAGGGCGCCTCTAACCACTGCGCTGGACGCGCTCTAACCAAAACCTTACTTGAAGCAACTAGAACTACTTTGTTAATCATCCTTGCCTTCATCTGTGATTCTTGGATTTTGTGGTTTTCCTAATTGTTTGTCTGGAACAGATGATTTGCAGTGATACCATCCAAATGCCAAATCTTGTTTGCTTACTCACCCTTTCGCACACTACCAGGGCGGTGGTATCATCACATCAGTAATTTTTTGCCTCTAGGAAAAGAGCTCGAACAGTTCGTTTTAATTGAGAGTTCGGCATTCAGATGTCTGAATAAGAGTGTTATTGTTGAATAATCATTCGCTATTTCGAACAAAAAGATTTTTCATTTGTGAAACTTCGAACTCGAAAAATGCAGCGCTTGCGTTTTACGCGAATTTATATCCAATTGATGTAAAGTAAGGATGAAAGTGATAGTCGCGTCCAGACCTGATCTTGAGCGATTCTTTAGCGAAAAAAATGGTATAGCAACTATTCCCGAAATAACTTCAATTTCCCATCAATCCGCCGACGGGTGATTGCTGATGACAGAAGATCGATAGAACTAGCTGGCAGACGGACGAAACGAAGAACTCGCATGGTGTAGTGGTGAACGCGGTACTCCCCGGAAAGCACAATAGCGCGTTCGTTCCCCACCGCAGACACCTGCGGTCCGGATTTTTGCAAATATCTCAGCACCATTGAAGTTATATTTCGCAATATGTCCTGCCATTAAAAAGAGTAGGTGGGAAATAATAAGTCAAAATTATTCCCCAAATAGTTCCTATTCTCTATAATATTCTCTATTAACTACTTGCTCCTAATTGTCTTTTAATCAATCCATTCGTGCTGTATAAGTTTTTTGTACCGTTTCCAAATGTACTTTCTGTAAAAGCCGTTGCACAAACCATATATATATCTATGCATCTCTTGTACTTACATCTCTCACATGAACGTTTTGTGTAAGCCTTTGTGTATGTTCTCAGATGAACTCTTCACACGAGCAGTTGCGCGCATTCACACATGCTTTCTGAATGAGCTATTGCACAGACTTCACGAACTCTTTGTGCAAGGAGCTCTATAAGGTTGTACTAGCTGAGAAGCTCTTAGAAACTCTCTCTTACCACTGTTGCTTCTATAAAAGCCACACTTATTACAGAAAGTAGTTACTAGCCCTATCCCCAGACAAGCTGCGTATGTGTGAGCCTTGTATTCCCAATTCCTCAGCACTGCGTATCCCAGTGCTCCCGTGTTCGCTCAAGTGCTTCGTTCGCATCCTTTCAGCTAACAGGATATCATCATTATTATTGTATTGTTATTACTGCTATCAACTGTTATATCCCGAACTCGAGGCAGTTAGGGCCGTTATTGGAAAAAGTCCCGTGTTGCAAACTCATACAAAGTGAAGCATTCCACCTGCAGTTGGTGGACAAGGAAGAATGCGACCAACTACTAATCTATATTCCACTGGGCATCTAGCACAAATAGAATGCCTAATTGCAGGGTGGAAGCAACTATTCCTGAACAATAGTGCTGTCTTGGTGGTCTTCCACTGAGTAGGTACCTAAAATTCCAAGAAATAATGCGTGAAGGGTCGAAAAAAGCGTCTTTTTGAGAACTGGCGGAAGATTACACGGATCTCCCTCATATGAGGGACTCCGATAGCCGGTTAGTCCCGAGGTCACTTGGCGCGTTTCGAGGTGGCGGATAGGGGGTTAACCGCGGACCAAAAGCGACCGTGTGTTTCGCTGAGACGCAGATGAATCCAGGGGATGGACTGTGTGTTTCAGCTGCGCCGATTTGGCACATACTTTCTGTATTTACGAAGCGTACTCATTCATGCGTGTGTGGGTGCGTTTTAGTTTATCCAGATTGTATTCTACGAGTTAATTCGGCCAAAAGCCTGCAATCAAGTGATAGGGATGTGCATGCGAGGCAGTTGGGAGTCACCTCTAACAAATTACCTCCATATCCACTCTGGGAGAGAGTGGCAAGCTACTCATGAGCATACCCAGCTCCACGTTCAGCGCCCAACAAGCTATACGTGGGTACCAAAAAGCTAAAAACAGTAAAAGAAACTGGCCTCATTCCCCTGACGCTGGAATAGCCCCAAATTCAGCAGCGTTGGGTAGGATGAGTACGGAGAGGCTGCTAAAGTCTCAGGGCAAATGAAAGCTGCCTGAATCGCAAAGCAGTAAGTGCCGATCTGTACTTCAAATGCAACGTACACCTGCATCCGAGCCTC